>MBPM02000052.1:0-579475 GCA_001695595.3 Plasmopara viticola | reverse complement strand
GCCTCAGTAGTTGCTGAGCTTTGCGGATTTTCAAGCCATGCTCGATGAGGAACAACGGAGGTGATATAAATCTATAGCTGCTGCGACCACCAGTAGGAAGTGTCTGTGCTACGCAAAATTAGGGTAATTTTTCGTGCCATTTAAAATGCAAAAAACGCTAGCTGGTCGACACGAATGTGCGATAGGCTGATAGCGTTAAGTAGGTCTGCGCAGTACGTATCTACGCACTTAAAAAAAATACAATATTGGCCTCAGCTTGCTACTGCGACGGGGTTGTACGTGTACGTCTGCAATTAGTTAGCTGGTGGTATCACTTAATTTTTTAGACATAAGGAGTAAAAGTATACAATCAAGCTATAAAGAAGACAGTACATGGTCTGTCACATTTCTTAGTAAAATCTATTTACAAGATGTGCTACACTTTATAAAAATTTGCGCTTCCCAGAATCTACACAGAGCTACGCACGTATCATCCGTGCATACGCGGCCTACACTAGATAATTTATACGACATCGGCTAACTCATAATGTGGGCAGCAGCTAGTCAAATTTTCTGCTTTTCAGCTCACACATATCCTTAGAGCTAACTCTTGCAAAGAAAGAAAGTCTGGCCATTTATTGTGAGAAATGAGATGTTTCATAGCATTGCATGCTTTTGTTGATCACGAATAGTCTAGAGCCTAGCCGATGAGCTCAATATTTGAGGAGGGTTATACTACATCGCAAGTAGCATTTTGTCATGGACAACTACAATCGTTAGGAAAGCCTTCAGCTAGAAAAAGTTAGGCGCGATCATCCAATCTCACCCCTCAGTCAATTCTCGTTGCAGTGCACTGCCAATAGCAATATCTAATGCTACACAAACCTTTCTGAATGGTCGTTTTAAGACGTACAAAAGATCGGGCGGTGATCTATCACGTCTAAGTAATTGCACCGTGCAAGAAAAATTAATGTTACTTTAGTCGTCCTGTTGGCCTAATGAAATGGCCAGTAGACAATGACCTCAACCTCAAAGACATCTGCGCAAATACACGATGATTGAAGAAATCATGTTAAAATAGAATGTTTTATTGTGCCTACGATGCTTGTGTTTGCGTAAGCGTAAAGACTATTTGTGTGCATGCACTTAAAATCTAGCATGTGGAAAGTGTAATATTTCAGGTCTACTTTTGCACAACTTCACAAGGTCTGATCAAAGTAAATCTGCGCATCCTCTCAAAGCATCATCAGCTAATAATTATTGCAAATATTGCCAAATTTTCACAGAGTATAACGCTAAAAAGCGCTGACTACGGTCAGTAATATGCCACTCTCTCGCATAAATGTATGACGAAGCAAGTTAACTTAGACGAAATACTTGCAGCATATCTTAAGTGAAAAGTGGAGTCTGTTTCGAGATAAGAGACGCATTTGGCTCATTATAAGAGTGCACAATGAGTTACTTGGCGTTCGACTATCTAACGCAAATGATAAAGTGGAATAGGTGACTATTCAGCTTTGCGCTTTGTACGAAAGAATGCACCAATGGCGTTACACAGTTTCTTTTTGTAGAGTACACTGGCTTTCAACGCCGTATATGAGTCCCAACGCCGAGTCATTATCATGACATACATCTCTGTCGGTAGCGTCGGAGACCATTCTTGTGAAATTACATTGCATTATACCTCAATTAGTGGTCCAATAATTTTTTCTAAGTTGAAGATTTACTCTGTGCACTAAAAAAATAGTTTTTACAATGACTTCGTAAATCGATTCTATTCAAGCAGAGCATCCACTAGCATAATGGACTCCAGACCGGTCGTATCATCGATCATACCGGTAATTCCCTGTATAAGGGTATGTAGCCGAACGCTATCGTCCGACACGCTCCCCTCAATAAGTGCCATACGTCGACGTCGTATACTGACAATACTGATGATTTCGAAGAACTGCTCTGTTATGCCGCAATGCTTGCTCTGCTCGTCAGTGTCCCGTTTAACGAATAAGTATTCCTTTGTGTGCACCAGAAGAACAGTGCTTGAGTGTTCTGACCCTGGACACCTCACAGTACATTACTTGGTGATCATCTCGGTCAAAAGTAGATGTGTCGCCTGGTTATCTTTGATTTTACGGGTCCAAATTGTCTGCACACATGTGCAGTGTGCCAGCTGGTCAAGTCTTCACCGAATGCGACTGCATTATTGGCAAGCTTGTCGGAGGTATTACGCTATAATATAGATGCTTTGTTTAATCTACTCAGGACTCGACGGGCAACGTATATTACCTAAAATGATTTACACAGCGACGATACCAGACATGGTTGATGGTGTCAAAACAGCAACGTTTTTTTCCTTTAAATCCATAAACAGCGACAAGGATCTCAGATCCTAGTGCCTCTTAAGACGTCCCTGCTTGATGAGCCTTGATTTAACGGTGTGTTTAAGGTACTTGCGACCAGGCTGAACAAACTCACAGACAATTTATAGTCGAACAAGATAATCGCGGGGTCGAACATGCGTTAAGCAGTGTGTGAATACACCAAGGATTGAAGTAACGTGCTATTGCTAGTTGAGATTGCGTTCAACAATGCCAATCATGCCACACGCCATTTAGCGTAAAAAAACTTACCAGCTATTGTCCTTTTGAATACCATCGTGCTTTGCTCTTTATATGATGAGATAAAATGATGAGCGGTGTTTTAAGCTCAGCCGTTGACAATGCGTTGGTCGAAGACTTAGTATTAAAACGTCTTATTGTCCGCGTTTCGTGCGTAATGTGAGATTCGGAAATCAAGATTTACAGCTTTCTAACCGATATTCGATTTAAGAAGGTTAGCATTTTTTAATTGAACATTCAGTTTTTGAGCGATTTGGCATACCCACCAATACAGCTATTGTTGTCGCTAAGGCTAAGCTGAGCTCGCGCTTTGCCAAGCCTCTTAAATTTATCGCTTAGCGCAAGCGCTTAAGATTTTTGAATAGATACAAACAAACTTATTAGTATATGTAAGATTACTCAAGTTTTGTTATGACCCAGTCTTGGTGCTGGTACATCTGAGTCATCAAAACCGGACAGGGCCCAAAAATCGCGAAAGTTTGGTACATAAATCATTTCATGGCAAAGGCAGCCGAGATTGGTGGCGCTATACTTTGCCTTAATATGAGTTGCGTTTACCAGATGCTTGTCGAAAGAAATATCTAGACAAAAGCCGTAAGTACGCCGCATAATGCTGTGGGACTCGTCTTTTTTTTTAAAAGAGGGCGAGCGACACTAACACGTGAATAGCATTCTCGCGCGTCGTTGCTGTCAAAGGCATCATATTACCTTGTGAAGCAAAGAACCTCAAACCCCCCCAGAGTTGTCGGTTCAAATCCCGATAACTCTTACGGGATTGAGGCAGGCTACCATTGCGAGATAAACTCTTCTTAGATTGTATATAATAGCAATAGGGTTCGAAGCGCGCGAGCCACACGCAGAGCTCAGCGCGAGGACCCTAGTGACCGCTTCGGAGACCATTCTCACCACGAAGCACGATCTTGTACCTTACGGATTGCAGGACGTCCTTCTAAATTATATTGGCAACGAGCATCTATACAAGTGAACTAGGATCAAGCATTTACTAAAGATGTCACGAAGGGCAAAAGCAAAGTGTAGTTTTTAGTACTTCGTTGTGTAGCGCTATAAATTCCGCTTATTGTCCTCATGCAATTTATGACGCGTATGTACAGCAGGTACAGGCTGCAATCCCGGCGCCGGACATCCATTTTTTTTACTAGCAAACCAAACCTGATACTTTCGATAAAAGTATTTTGCCAGGCTCTAAGAATTGCACTGTTCCTACGCTTACAGTGAGACACATGCTTGCCTTTCGAGAAAGATGGGCATGGAATTGGGGTCCATATATGTATCATAGGGTAAATTCGGTTTGTTCATATAACAGCACCTCGTACTCTAATGCCTCATCAAGCTTACGAATTCCGAGCTTTGATCATAATGTGCAAACGCTTGATCTCAGAGCGCGCGCGGGATTTACTGATCGCTCGCGAATACGCATTGCACGATGCATGAATTGACTAGTGTGCGACATATGCAATCGTGGCGTATAAATATTTAATCGCTTAATGGTGACTTGACTTGGTGGTTTAAGCCTCATGCTCACGAGCAGGATTCGGTCTTTGTAGGTAAGAGCGCTCATGCTCGTCATCATTTGAACTCGGGGTTAGTGGATCAAAGACCTAATTGTGTCCACTTCGATCTAAAGTTGCCTAACGCGAGCGGTGCGAATGCGCTTGATAAGCAACAAAGTCGACATCTGAAGTTATAGACTGCTGAAGCTGACAACCCTAAGCTTTAGATCTTCATTTTACCGGTTTGGTTCTCGTGACTTACTTTGTCGCCATATAATATTGCCTGGACCCTAGCACAATACTTTGCTCTAAGTGAACGAAGATAGTATCTTAGCACTCATGAAACCAGCAATTCAGTGGAGTAGGTCATTGTTGTTAGAGCAAGTTCATACTACCTTCCAATCGGTTCAGGTATTGAAACTTCACCTGTGGGGGTGAACAAGTGTTACCAAATGTACCAGATTTAAAACCATTCCGTGTGTGGTAATGTTATATGCTTTCTTACGTCACGACAGCTCACAAATTCTGCCATTTAAATAATTGGATATGCAAGAGAATGCAGTCGAAGGGCTAATTAAATCATTGTTCCTTGAAAGCATTTTGCAATGAGTGTCCTGGCTTAACAATTATGCTTATAGTTGCTGATTCCACGCTCTTAACATATAATAATACGGTTTGTTCAAACCTATCGGATGTAATAAAGACAAAGCCCGGTCAAATATAAGCGATTTGCGGATTCTGTTCGGTGAGGTTGCTCAACGGATAAGTGCTTTCGGCTTTCTATGCGAGATCCAAACGCAGCTGATCATCCAGCTTGAAAACCGTCGAGTGGTTATCTCCTACGTAGGAGAAATTCATAATTTAGAAAGCAAAACCCCACTTTAGGCACTTCCGCTCAGGATTTCGGAGCCTGTATTGATTTTTTCCACGATCATAGACTTTATCGTAAAGCTGAAATGCTTGGCAGCAGAGAGTGCTGCACATCGAGTCGTTTTTCTTACCGTTCAAAGGAGTTAAAAAGTCAAACTAGCACTACAAATTGCTCGTTCGACAGTACCGCGAGCTATCCTTAAATACCAGCGTACAATTAAGTGCAAGTACCTTCAGGTATGACGGTACCTTGCGTAGAATAACATAAGTAAGATGAACAACCTTTTGGTGAATGACCGTTCGCCATCTAGAATCGACATGTACCCTAGATTGCAATTTAAACATTGAATCAGTTTATGCAATATCATTCTATTTTTGGTCCCGTCTATCGTTTTCAAATGCACTAATTCTAATTTTGTAGTATAGACGGGAAAATTGATTCTCCGCTTAAATAATTCAGTATGCAATTTGATGTAAGTTTTTACCAGGATCCGCCACTACTTTTACCCCTCTCAAGGGAAGTGAATTTTACTACAGAAATTCGGCGTTATGTAGCGCTTATTTTTCGCACGACTGGACTAGTTAACATGACGTCGGTTGTCCATTTCATTAAAGTGGTCTGTTAATGGATCGGGTATAGCAGGCTACAGTGTACTATCCGTTTCTGGAGCAAACACCCACAAAAAAGACGCTCGTAACGCTCGCAGTCACTTTAAAAGCCTATCAGAACAACGATTCGTAAATATCATATGCTCAATTAGGCACTTGTCCACTCGAAGAATTGCTCGAGCACGATTTAAAATGATGGACGAGGGTGACAGCTAATCAGAGTTGCAATTTAATTTGACAAGTTCATAGAAGTAATGACTATCAGTGAGCTCGAAGCTTGCCAGCAAGGGCTCGTCGTGGTAAAGAATACCTTGTTTTTTGCCTATTACGCATCGAATGTACGCGATAGCTTTATCGCTGTGCCTATTTTCCCGAATAGGAGAAAGCCTACGGCAAGCTCTTTAATTCTGTTTTCTAGATGATGGCGAATCCAGGCGCGTTCTATTCGTTTGGATAGTAGAGAGTCAGCCATGGATTTGATATAACGTCTAGTGTGGGCGCGTGTAAAATATAGCTCTTACAGACAATTTACAAGTAAAAAGTACGAAACCCAAATCTTATTTAGATTTAGCATATGTTATTTGGTAAAAGCAGGAAGGTGTTTGTAATGTAATGTAATGTATTACGTTATCGCGTTGCCAAGGTATGCACGTGCTAGGCTCAGTCTGGCTAGTCCACGGCATAGAGTGCTGTCCGCATACGTCGAGTCTCGTTCGGCGGGCAGTGCATCCAGCACCGAGGTCAAATGGGTCTTCCATTTCTTTCGGTCTTGTGCAAGGGTACGTACCACTTCGAGGTCTTGTGCTGTCCGGAGTCGAAAGCCGGAGCCACGGGAAACAAGATTGTGGTCGAGTGTCGAGGGGAGCGTGGTGCGGGAACGTCCGCGCCATTTTGCTGCGGTGGAGAAGAAGAAGGCACGCATCTGGAGGTCAGCTGGAATGTCGGGATAGCGGCGAAGTACATGGCCAAACAGGCGCCAGCGAGCTTGTGTCAGTCGTAGTCTCAGCGGCCGCTCATCACAGAGGTCGTAGAGTCTTGCATTCGAAATGGGTCGGGGGTAGCGATAGCCAAGAGCGTAGCGAAGCTGGCGGCGATGGAAACTCTCGAGGCCGTGGAGCTCTGACTTGGTAAGAGCCCAGTTGTACAGCAGAATCGGTAGAACGTAGGTGTTGTACAATCGAATGCGTGTCTTGGGTGAGATGAACGTGGGGCGGAGCCAGACGGACCAGAGGCGGTGGAGCGCGAGGGTGGCCAGGGACTTGCGTCGGGATAGATCTTTAATATCGCCGAGGAGTATTCCGAGCTTCTTAGTGTGGTGCCAGGTTTCTTCTCGGGATCGGGCGTGTCGAGTGGCGCCCGACGGGTTGCAGTGGCGGCGGATTTCGGTGACTTCGGTCTTGGCTTCGTTTTTTTTTTTTTCAGGGTTAGAAGGAAGTCATCAATGCGGTGCTCACCTCTATCGTAGATCTTGGTTTCGCGGAGGCCAAGGATATCGACGCGGTAGCGCCGGAGATCTTCGGGGAGTGTTACGTGCTTCTTGCGCTTCGAACCTAGAGAATTCACATTAAAGGAGCCAATCCGGATGCGGTTGGCGCGATTAAGGGCGTGGAAGGGGGTTTGGCCTGGTGCTGGAGACCGTCGCGTCGAGGGTGAGACTCGTTAGAGACCTGCAGATGCCCGAGAGCACCTGCCCGAAGCGCGCGAGCATTAAGCCCCCGCGCTTGGAAGGAGGGCGTTCCGAAAAAGGAAGGTGTTTATGTTTCATATAAATCACATAGGAGCAAGATCAGATGGTACCGTCATGCCACTTAAGATCAAACTTTTTAGAGCACAGGTGGAGCTTAGATAGTGCTTTTGTCATAGATGCCATCAAGGCTAAGTTCCGTATCAGTGTCTTTGGACATTTATGCAGTGGATGGGGGTAAACTGTGCACATTTGAGTGCTGATACGAGACAAAAGCACGGCTTGGACGGCCAAGGCTGAGTCTCGAATTTTTAATATTAAAATAGTGGTCGTTTACACCGCCGAAGCTGGGCCTTGATCTTTTAGCAGATACAGAGTACTCGACGAAGGTCGTCGATTTTGTCAAAAGGGGCATAAACGACGCTGAGCTTTGCAACTTCGATTGCTCAGATGAACGGCTGGCTGCGTTGCTGTCGCCATCACGCTTTGATCTAGTGAAAACAGAGCAATCACCCTCGGACGTCGATGCCGCATTAAGCGGCTCAGACGGAAACGAACTCTGCACTTTGAGTGCTTATGTAACGAAAGTGGCTTGCCCTTTAATGTCACATGCCCCATAGATTAGACGTTCCTGCGAGTGTTGGTTTTCCATTTCACGTCGCAGATGTTGGCGAACGCTTCCTGAACTTGCTCGATCTGAGGAGGATTATCTCATAATTTACCGTATTAATTATATTCTGTAGTATGTCTAAATAATAGTAAGTCCTAGGCTACTGAATGGTTGACATATGTATCGGTATGATATCACCAATTTAATTTGAATTATTCGAACGGGCACAAAATACCCTAGTGATTCTCCCTCTTACCATGTGTGGTGCGTATTCCGTCTTAACTGCCCTTTTCATCGTGACCAGCAGCCAGGTAGCTGCCGAATTTGGCCATCCGCTCCAAATCTTCGATCACGACGCCATAGCAGCCAGTAATGCTGTCGCGAAGCCGCTGCCGAATCGATTTCTTCGAGGTATCCGGAACGATCACTACGACTTGGCGAATGAAGAACGCTCTATCTATTCTGTTTTAGCGAGCATGATAAATGAGGGTGTCGAAAAGTTGCCACGTGTTGCAGAGTTAATTACAGTGAAGCCACGCGCTGCAAAGGCTAAGAAGAAGACGCCACCCGCTGCAGATCCTGCAAGTAATGCGCAACCACGACCTGAGGTGGTGGAGAAGCTGCTATATGCTACAGAGGCTAGAGAGGAGATGGAAAAATCTAAAAAGTATGATGCGTTGAGAGTGGCCACGGAAGCCGCAGGCAAAGCATTGCAGAAACATTGGACGCCATCTGGTGAGGACGTCAGAACTGGCGATGCTTCTCGTGATATATCTGGCAATGTGATCTACGGCTTAAAAGAGTGGAAAGTCAGCTTTCACGGCATGAGGCCAATGGAAGTGTCTGTCAAGCACGAAGAGAAAATCGAGCAAATTCGCACAGAGTTTGCCAACCTCTGCGACGGCAATGTAAAACCAACATACGAGGAGACGTCGCATCTTTGGAGCATGGTAGGACGGAAGAAGAAATATCCCAAATATGACCGCAAAAAAGATCTTGTTTACCAAGCGCAGCGGCATGTGCTCTTGGCGATGCAGCGTTTGAAAAATAACGAGGTATTGTGGAAGCAGTGGGAAAATTTGCCGGAATCCGTAAGGTTCGGCGTGCTCAACTACTTGCTCAATTTGCACTACCAGAGATGGGTGCGAATGTACAACATTTTCAACCGAAATCAGCTTGATAGAAATGGTGCGCCATTGAACCTGAAGTTCAATCCGGCTGGCAACACAGGCACAAGCAGTGCTTTGGCTCTACGTGCGCATTCAAAAGTGCATAGTTCGCATCCGTCTGAGCCACTTAATGGGGCATCGACGTCCAGAAGCGATCGCGCCGTCGTAACTAAACAATCAAAGCGTACCTTTGATGGCAACGTCGACACAACCAGTCGTCCAGCCAAGCAATCAAAGATGCAAAATTCAAAGTCGGTTGTGCCGCTTGTGCCGCTTGTGACGAGATTGACGGCCTCAGGCGACCACTCCGCCTCTGCTAAAAGATCGAGCTTCAGCTTTGGCGGTCCAAGCCGTACTTTTGTCCCATATAAGCCAGGCGGTCTTAGCCGTAGTTTCGTCCCATATAAGCCAGGCGACCACTCCTCTATGACTTCAAATTCGAGACTCAGCCTTGGCGGTCCAAGCAGTGCTTTTGCCCCGTATCAGCACCCGAATGTGCACAATTCACACTCGCTGGCGCTCCCATCCACTGCATTGACGCCCCCAACCACTGCATTGACGCCCCCAACCACTGCATTGACGCCCCTATCCACTGCATTGACGCCCCCATCCACTGCATTGACGCTCAAAGACATCGATACGGATTTGAGTCTGGGTGGCATATATGACAAAAGCACCTACAAAACTCCATCTGCGCCATAGAGGTTTTCGTCGTGAAGTGGCATGACGAGAAGTTTCGAATTGTATTAAAGTGATTTGTGAAGAACCTACATTTGCCTGCTTTTATGGGTTTGCTAAAACGTCTTTTTTTAATAAATACCAGAGCGCGCCTTAATAGTGAACTATAGTTAGATACAGTCAAAATTTGCATCACCATATATTGAAATTAACAGATCACACAAGAAGGTCTCAGTTTAATCATAACTAACGACTTCGAGCCACTGTCAAACACTTAGCAATAAGGGCTGCTGCATCCGAGCTCTCTAAGGGCACATGCGACGACTTTCATTACTTTCACCGCATAAAATACAAATGCAATTGTTCTTTTTGATTACTTTAACAAGCAATGTGGCACCTTGAGATTCTCATTCTCGACTTCTCTTTGTTTTTCTTCTATTTCAAGAGAGAGGTGGTGCACCGCACAATCCTTCGGCAAGATCAAGTCGAACAATTGGCAGTGTAAATCAAGTCCAAGTCTAGCGCTGCGTGCCAGTGCGAATGGAAACGCTTTTCATGTTAGTCAAAACACTTACTAGCTGTTTGCCGTACCGTAGGCAATATAGTGCTTAGATCTCATTTCTTCATTGTCATTGCATGGAAACTGACCAATTATTTAAACAGTTGTAAGGAAATTTTACTTGGCACACCAACAAGATGTAATACCGCTCTCTCAATTAATACATTTGCAGCACATCGCATCATTAACCCGCCATCGAATGGGCTCCAAGCAGTCCATATTTGCTTGTTGAACGTTAGGGGTAAATCCGTTGTTGGCAATCATATTAAGCGAACTCTTTGCTTGCCGAAACGTATCGTTTAACGTATTAGCGACAAATGACCATAAGAAGCTTTCTTGCGCTTATTAGTTACTCTTTATTTAATTCCACGATCTTCAACGTCAATGTGACATGAACTGCACAAACACGACCATTCCACTTCACCAATTTTGGTCAGTCATTCAAGCGCTCGCCGAATTTTCTCAGTAATTCGATTTAAAAAATTTGTTCAGTGACTTCGTTGTGCACACCCTCGCCATTTCACGCACAGCAATTTCTAGGCGCGATTATTCGTTCTATTTTGTTACGAAATGACTAAAGCACAACATATGTAGCATGCTGGGTATATACCAGAGCACAAATTTATGTATATAAGCTCAACTCACTGACTTTCGTCCCCATCCACTTGGCTAGATCACTTCGTCTGTGGACATATACCATGTGCTGAACTTTGCGATGCGTAGCCAATTGGCAATCCCTTCAGTGTTGGTGAGTGCCTCTGATTGATGAACTACCGCCTGATATAGAACGAATTTATGAAAATAAGTAAAGGCTAAAATGTTGACACAAATGAAAACTGTGCATGGGAAGAAGCTTGAATGTTGACATAAATGAAAACTGTGCATTAAATGGGCAAGCATCTTGAATGCACGCTATCTTGTATCGCTTCGAATCGCTTTAACGCTCTGTGGATAGCCACATGATAGTATCAAACTGCAGTCTTGATGTCACAGAGGCATACGTACGAACGTTGCAGTAGCCTTGTATCTTCAAATCCTTTTTGAACGTCCATACAAGCTCGAGACAACATAAAAATGAGGTATATAAGCATATAGAAAAAAATAGTTACATCAGCTGCAACCAAATTTGTGGATATATTAAGTATATTTTTTGTCGAATTTTCTACCACGATGTTTTACTAATTTGCACTCTACTTACAAACTTACTTACTATTTTTAAACCTCCAAGCAATACCGTACCACTCTTGAGATAAATCCCTGATCCCGTTTCATCACTTACTGCATTGCTTAGTATTTAGTCTTACCGAATGGAAGCTCAAATCGGACTTAGGCCGACAAATGTGTACCGACATACATCTAGGGTCGCTCTGGTAGACTTACTTCTAAAAGCGGGTTGGAGGTCATATTGGAATTGCAGCACCGACATTTTTTGTGAATTGGACAGTCGGAGCAAACGGAGAAGTGTGGACTGTGCAATGGAGCGCTTAATGAAGTTGAGCTATTGTGATAAAATCTGGGCTAGAATTAGAAAAGAAAAGTAGCTTTTGTTGCACCTATCCGAACTCAAGCAGCTTTGCCTACTGAAACAATCTGACAAGTATAAAAAAAATACATATCGTATGCGGAGACTACTGAACTGGCATTAGTGCATATAAAAAATTACAAACAAGACAATGATAAATTCGCTTTACATTTAAATGCACTGAACATGTCGATTTTCTTGAGATCAGGGATGATGAACGGTCACTCACAAAAAGGTCAAATATCCTTCTCCAAGCCTCTTTGTGCAACGAGCAACCCTACCTAGTACTTCTTGTTATTGATGTTCCGTCCACGCGATAAGGTTTTATATCTTGCACAGATTTAAAAAATCAATAATCTCACCTCCACAACTGTCGAGCAAGCACTTTGGGACTGCTCGATAAACTTGCTGGCTATAGTGAGCCTGAGAAGACGGCCAAAGCTGCAGGACTCCCAGCTGCCACGTTTTTAAGCCCTACGAAAAAGTCTATAATTGAGGGTTTAGTAGCTACAGACTCCGGTGCCCGGACGGAAGAGTCTCATGTAGATTTCAAGCTGATAAAGCTTGAAGGTAGAAATGGCTACGAAGGCTGTTTCGATTTTTGAATATTTGGGTGCACGTGACACGTTCACAGAATGCCGCAGACCCTTTCTCGTGAAACAACTATACCGTACAGAATTAGTTAAACACCCGATTATTTGACCAAGACTTAAGTTGATTTGCCTTAAACAAATATTTTGTTTGGTTAAGCTGCGATTTCTTCAAAGTTGCATGGAGTTGGCAATCTATCGACACGGTCAACACAAAAAGGAGTTACCGGTTAGCCAGAATAATCGCTGCTGAATGTTGTATTAAATGGCACGATAATCAAACCAGTCTTGCAACTATGGTCTCTTCCATACCTCGTTATATAAGCGATTGTGAGCTATCGTACACATGAGTGTACAGCAAGCAGACCATCAATTTTGAGTTTCCCAGATCCTGTCAGGCCATTAGAAAATGGCTTGCACCAAACGCACACTCATCACAAGGGATCGGTATTCAAACGGGGCGTCCCACCACCACTGGCTGGCCGTGAAATCTATCGGTGCCCTTTCAAAGCATTCGGGCGAGCCGGTAATTTTCTTCATTGGCTCTATTTAGGATCGTCAAAGCATATGTGCTTGTTTATTGCATCTAGAGGCAGCAATTGCTCTCATCGAAGCCGCTTTAGTGTGTAAGACTGGACTTAATTCCCTAAGTCTGTGAACGCCACTATTCGCGCGGAGGAAGTGCAATGCTACGGTGATCCGAAGGGGCAAGTCTACTCACGGCTAGACTTCGTTTGACAATTGTTTTGGACTACGTGCTCCTTTGCGAAAGAGTTTTGAAACACCTCATTTATCGTTTCTGACTGCATCTTTGAGGGCAGGGTTGACCCTCAGGTCTTTAGTGTATCCAGACACTTACAAAGTGGAGGCTATCAGCTTTCATTAATCCATAAATTAATTGCCTGCACCTTTGCGAGCAAACGGCTTACCCATAGGCCATTGGTACCTTGATTTGTCCGGAAAGAGGCACTTCAATAATGGAGGCTACCTGCATCCTTTAATTTATGTATACACTGATGAAGCTAGCGCTTTTTTAGGCGGGAAAGAAGTCGTGTGCGCTAGCAGACCTCAAAATTGAGCTCACACGTAGCCTGACCTACCTAATCGCTTCCTTATTTGTCTGCAGATTGGGTAGGGTAGGCTGCGGTATACTATCCATTCCTGAAGCAAACATCCATCAAAAAGACATTTGTAACGCACGCATCACTTACAACAATAAACAACATTTCTTAAAGAGTAAGGCTCGGATAAGAAGTTGTCAGTAACGACAATAAACAACATTTCTTAAAGAGTAAGGCTGGGATAAGCAGTTGTCCTCTTGAAAAAAGTGCTCAAGAAAGATTTAAAATGATGGACGAAGCTAATAGCTATGTAGTATTGCAACCTAACAAATTCAACCTAACACTTCATGAATGATGTGAGGTCAAAGGTTGCTCGTCCTGGTAAAAAAATACCTGCGTTTTTCGCCAAAAGTGTACGCGATGGTTTCATCGCTGTCTATTAACTCGATAAGGAGAGAGCTTACGGAGCTATCTCTTTTTTTATGATTTTGAATTTGGCGCCTTTGAAAATGAACGATCGTATTTCTCATACTGATCGTGTGGATGGTCAGTCATGAAGAAAATCGCAACGTCTAATCTGGCCCTGTTTTAGCGCAACAGAAAGACATGAAAAAACCTGTCTTTATAGATTGAGGACCCTTAGATGCCGCATTCAATGACTCAGACGGATATATACTGTGCACAATATGGTGCTCATGTAAAACCATAGCACTGCTGGTGCCTGTGTTGCCAGATTTAACCAGGTTCAACGGCGCAGCGTTATTATCAGGCTAAATTCGGTAATGAATTCCTCTTCGATCCGCAAGCCTTGAAGCACAGATCACGGTGCATGACGTACGGCCGGTAATACATTTTGGAACATGGCAATGTAATATGCCCCAAAGGTAAGACATTTCTGCGGGTGTTGGTTGTACATTCTCGTCGCAGAGGTTGGCAATGAACTCGCAAGCATTTAATTGAATACTTTACGTAGTATTTGTAGTATTTGTAAAGAAAAGTAGCACGAAATGTATCCATACAGTCCTATGCTACTGAATGGCTGACATATGTATCGGTACGATATCACCCGTTTATTTTTTGACTGGCATTCGGATACCATAGTGATTTTTCATCCCCATACATCCATGTGTGGTGCGTATTCCGTCTTGACTGCTATTTTTGCCGTGACCAGCAGCCAGATAGCTGCAGAACCTGGCCACCCGCTCCTGACGTCACAACAGCCGGTATTGTGGGCGTGGAGTCTCTGCCAAATCGGTTTCTTCGAGGAAGCCGTGGCGTGCACGACGACTTAGCGAATGAAGAGCGCTCAGTCTACTCTGTTTTAGCAAGCATGATCAATGAGGGTGTCCAAAAGTTGCCACTTGCTGCAGAGATTATAGAAACGAAGCCACGCGCTTCAAATGCTGTGAAGAAGACGCCATATGCTGCTGATCCTGCAAATAATGCGCAGCCTCGACCTGAGGTGGTAGAGAAGATGCTATATGCTGCAGAGGCTATGAAGGAGATGGAAAAATCTAAAGAGTATGAGGAGTTAAAAGTGGCTGCAAAAGGCGCAGAGGAAGCATTGCAGAAACATTGGAATCCTTCTGGTAAGAACGTCGGCATTGGCGATGCTTCTCGTGATATATCCGGCAATGTGATTCTCAGTATAAAAGAGTGGAAAGTCGGCTTTCACGGTATGAGGCCAATGGTTTATATGAAAGGCACGAGAAGAAGATCGAGCGAGTCCACGCAGTGTTTGCCAACCTTTGCGACCCAAATGTATTACCAACTCCCAAGGAGACATCTTATCTTTGGGGCATGTTGGGCTGGAAAATCAAGAGAAGTTCCAAATATGTCCACAAGCAACATCTTGAGCATCAAGCGCAGCGGTATGTGCTCATAGCTATGCAGAATATGAAAACGAACCAGTTAGTGTGGGAACAGTGGGAAAATTTGTCGGAATCGCTAAGGTTCGGCGTGCTCAACTACTTGCTCAATTTGCATTATCAGAGATGGGTGCGAATGTACAACGTTTTTAAACGATTCCAGCCTGATCGAGATGGCGTGTCATTTAACCTGAATTTTAATCCGGCTGGCAACACAGGCAAAAGCAGTACCATGGCTCGACATGCGCACTCAAAAGTGCAAAGTTCGCATCCGACTTGGCCACCTAACGGGGCATCGATGTCCAGAAGCGATCGCGCCGTCGTTACGCAAAAATCAAAGCGTACCTTTGATGGCAACGTCGACACAACCAGTCGTCCATCCAAGCAATCAAAGATGCAAAATGAAAAGTCGGTTATGCCGCTTTTGACGACATTGACGGCCTCAGGCGACCACCTTGTTTCTGCGAAAAGATCAAGGTCCAGCTTTGGCGGTCCAAGCAGTGCTTTTGCCCCGTATAAGCCAGGCGACCACTCCTCTGTTACTTCAAATTCGAGACTCAGCCTTGGCGGTCCAAGCAGTGCTTTTGCCCCGTATCAGCACCCGAATGTGCACAGTTCACACTCGCTGGCGCCTCCATCCACAGCATTGGCGCTCAAAGACATCAACATGGACTGAGCCTAGGTAGTATTTATGACAGAAGCACTTACAAAGCTCCATCTGTGCCATAAATGTTTCCGGCGTAACCCGGAGGAAGTGGCATGACGAAAATTTCTTGCTTGATCGAAGTAATTTATGAAGAACCTACACTTTCTTGCTTTTAAGCAAGGTTTATCATAAAGTCTTCTTTTAAATGAATAAAAGAGCGTGCTCGCACTAAAGGAACACACAAAAATCTCTACTTTCATCGTTATTTACACTGTAAGATACAGTCAAAATTTGCACCACGATGAAAGCAGTTTATTAAAAAGATAGATCACACAACAAGGTTTCAATCTAATGATTACTAACGACTTCGAGCCATGCTAACGGGAGCTACTGTCAAACACTTAGCAAATAGGGCTGTAGCTTCCGAGCTCCCTTAGGGCCCTTGCGACAATTTTCATCACTTTCACCGCATAGATTGTTCTTCTTGCTTACATCAGAAGCCAATGTGGCACCTTGAGATTCTATTTTATCGACTTCTCCGTGATCTTCTTCTATTCCAAGTAATAAGTGGTGCACCGCACAATTCTTCGACAAGATCCAGTCGAACAGTTGGCGGTGTAAATTATGTCCAAGTCTAGCGCTGTGAGCCAGTGCGAATGAAATCGCTTTCCATGTTAGTCAATTTACTTACTGGCTTTGCCTTAAGGTTTGTCATACCATAGGCAATAATATAGTGCGGAGCTCTCATTTCTTTATGTTCATTGCATGAAAATTTGGCAATATTTTTAACAGTTGGAAGGAAGTTTTACTTGGCACACCAATAAGATGTAAAACCGCTCTCTCAATTAATAAAATTGCAGCATATTGTATTATTGAACGCCATCGAATGGGCTCCAAGCAGTCCATATCTGCTTGCTGGGCGTTAGAGGTAAATCCGTTGTTGGCAATCATATTTAGCGAACTCTTAGCTTGCCGATACAAATCGTTCAATGTCTTAGCGACAAGCGATCACAAGAAGCTTTCTTGCGCTCAGTAGTTACTGTTTATATAATTCCACGCTACAAGACGTCAATGTGATATGGACTGCACAAACATGTTCATTTCACTTCAACAATTTCGGTCAGCCATTCAAGCGCTCGTCGATATTCCTCAGTAATTCGGTTGGAAAATCTGGTGAGTGACTTCGCTGTGCACACTCGCGCAAATTTACGCACAGCATTTTTTAGGCGCAAACACCCGTTCTATTTATTCAAGAAAGGCCTTAGGCATAACATATGTGGCATGCTGCAGAACACAAATTTATGTATGAAAGCTCAATCGACTGACTTTCGTCCCAATTCGCTTGGCTAAATCACTTCGTCTGTGGACATATACCATGCGTTGAACTCCGCGATGCGTAGCCAATTGGCAAGCCGTCCAGTGTCGATGAGCGTCTCTGATTGATGCGTCTACGCCTGTTATCCAACGAGTTTGTAAATTTAAATTGGGAGCAGCTAAAATGTTGACATATATGTGAATTGTGCAGCAAATGGGCAAGCATCTTGAATGCACACAATTTTGTATCGCTTTGGAACGCTTTAACGTTCTGTGAATAGCTACATGATAGTCTCAAACTGCAGTCTTGACGTCATGGAGGCATAAGTACGTACGTTGCAGTAGCATAGAATCTTCAAATCCTTTTTGAACGTCCAAGCTAGCTCGATACAACATGAAAATGAGCTCTAAAAGCATAAAACAATAATCGTTACATCAGCTGCACCAAATTCGCGAATGTATTTAGAAAGTTCGGTAAAACTTTCTACCACGATGTTGTACTAATTTACGCTTTACTTACTTACTAACCTCAAACTTCAAACCTCTGAACAATACCGAACCACTCTCGAGATTAATCCCTGTACCTGACCATAGCCGTTTCATCACTTACTGCATTGCTTATTATTCAGTCTTACCGTACGGAAGCACAAATTGTACATAGGCCGACGAATGTGCACCGACATGCATCTAGGGTCGCTTTGGTCGACTTAACTTCTAGAAGCGGGTTGTAGGTCATATTGAAATGGAACCCCCTACATTTTTAGTGGGATAGACAGCCAGAGCAAACGAAAAATTGTGGTTCGTGCAGTTGAGCGCTTAATGAAGCTGAACTATTGTGGTTAGGATTTTAAAAGAAGAGTAGCTTCTGTTATCGCGGAAAAAGTTGGGGTGACGCCCTCCTTTCAAGCGCGGGGGCTAAATGCTTGCGCGCTTCGGGCAGGTGCTCTCGGGCATCTGCAGGTCTCTAACGAGTCTCACCCTCGACGCGACGGTCTACAGCACCAGGGTGCCACCTGGGCTCTTACCAAGTCAGAGCAAAACAAAATAATGGAAGACCCTCACGACCTCGGTGCTGGCTGCACTGCCCACCGAACGACACCCGACGTATGCGGACACCACTCTATGCTGTGGACTAGCCAGGCTGAGCCTAGCACGTGCATAAGTTGGCAACGCGATAACGTAATACATTACATTAGCTTTTGTTGCACCTATCCAAACTTAAGCAACGTTGTCTTCTGAAATATTTTGACGAGTATCGAATACATATGGTGATAGCTCTCTCCAAAGACTACTGAGTTGGCACTAGTGCATATAAAGAATTGCAAACAAGACAAGGAAATATCTGTTTAAAAGTTTACATGTCGATTTTCGTAAGATCAGGATGATGAACGGTGACTTAGAGGAAGGTCAAAAATCTTCCTCTTAGCCTCTCTGTTCGGAGTGCGACCGTGCCTGGTACATTTTGTAGTTGATCTTTCGTGCACGCGATTAGATTGACTATCTAGCAAAGATTCAAAAATCAACAAATTGACGTCCACAACTGTCGAACGAGCAATTTGGAACTGCTCGATAAACTTTCTGGCTCCTATGAGCCTGAGAAGACGGCTAAAGCTGCAGCGCTCCTACGAAAAAGTCTATGATCGAGGGTTCAGTAGCTACAGACTCCTGTGCCCGGACGGAAGAGTCTCATGTAAAGTTCAAGCTGATAAAATTTGAAGGTGGAAAATGCTACGGAGGCGGTTTCGATTTTTGAACGATCGGGTGAACGGGAAAGTTCTGTATTATGCCGTAGACCTTTTTCCCTTGAAACAACTATACCGTACAGAACTAGTAAAATACCCAATAGTTTGACCAAGACTTAGGTTGATTTGCCTTAAAGCAATTATTTTCTTTAAATAAGCCGTGATTTTCTTAAGTGCATGGAGTTAGCAACTTATCCTTATGGTCAACAGAGTCAGGATAATCGTTACTGAATGGTGTATTGATTGGCACAACAATCAGACCAGTCTTGCAACTACGGTCTCTTCCGTACCTCTTTATATAAGCGATTGTGAGCTTTCGTACACATAGGTGGACAGCAAGCAGACCACCAATGGTGAGTTCCCCAGATCCTGTCTAGCTATCAGGGAATGGTTTGCACCAAACGCACAGTCATCACGAGAACTCAGCGTTATTTTAACGGGGCGTCCCACCACCACTGGCCGGCCGTGGATTCTATCGGTGACCCTTTTAAGCATTCGTGCGAGCCAATAGTATTCTTCGTTGGCTCGTCAGAGACCATGTGCTTGCTTATTGCATCTACAGCGGCAGCAATTGCTCTCGTCGAAGCCGCTTTAGTGTTTAGAGACTGGCCTTAATTCTTTGAGTCTGTGAACGCCACTACTCACTGCAATGTTATGGTGATCCGAAGGGGAAAGTCTATCCGCGGCTAAACGATAATCGTGTTTCAAAGAGATTGTTGGAGCTATTTGGACCACCTGCTCCTTTGCAAAAGAGTTCTGGTACACCTCTTTTATCGTTACTGCCTGCACCTTTAAAGCGAGAGGCTTACCATCAGGCCATTGATGTATCGAGTCACCTTCAAAATGGAGACTATCAACGTCCATTAATCCGTAGATACATTGCCTGCACGTTTGGGAGCTAAAGACTTACCCATAGGCGATTGTGGACAGATGTGGGCAGATACCAGTATTCCAGACATGGCTACCTTGGACCGCCAGCCTCGGTCTACGCGAACCGACTCGTGGCATGAGTCGCAGCGATCCGCCGCTTCCTACTAGTCGCTCTGGAGAAATGGGCATAAGGAACGGTAATTCTCTACTGCATTTGCATTGAACAGCACAAGCATATTACAGCGATTGGTACCTTGATTTGTCCGGAAAGAGGCACTCCAGTAATGGAGGCTAGCTGCATTCGTTAATTCATGTATACACTGATGAAGCTAGCGCCTTTTTAGGCGGGAAGGAAGGCGTGTGCGTTAGCAGACCTCAAAGTTTTCCGATAGGAACTTTTTCCTTTCGGCAAACTTTGAGATCACACGTTGCCTGTCTTACCCAATCGCTTCCTTATTTGTCTGCAGATTGAGAAGGATAGGCTGTGGTGTACTATGCGTTCCTGAAGCAAACATCCATCAAAAGACGCTCGTAACGCACGCAGTCACATTGAACGCCTATTGTAACAACAATTGACAACCTTTTTTTAAGAAAATCTTAAATAAGCAGTTGTCCACTAGAAAAGAATGCTAAATTATGATTCAAAAATAGGGACGAAGCTAACAGCTATGCAGTATTGCACACTAACAAATTCAACTTAATACTTCGTAGATGTTAAGACTATTAGTGAGCTTAAAGGTTGCCAGCAAGGGCTCGTTTTGGTAAAAAAAACCTGCGTTATTTGCCTATTATCCATCGAATGTACGCGATGGCCTCATCGTTGTCGATTAACTCGATTAGAAGAGAGCTTACGGCGCTCTCTCTATTTTTTTCTAGATGTTGTTGAACCCGGCGCATTTGGAAATGAACGATCGTATCTCTCATACTAATCGTGTGGACATTAGAAGGTCAGTCATGAAGAAAATCACAACGTCTAATCTGGCCCCGTGTTAGTGCAACGGAAAGACATGTAAAAACCAGTCTTAATAAATGGACTACAAAACCAAATCTTGTCCAGAACTAGCATAAGTTATCAAATAAAAACGGGAATGTATATACGTTCTATATAAATCACTTAAAAGCTAACCCTCCGCATAAGGAACGATCTCATGCCACCTGAACTAAAACCCTCTACGGCACAGATGGAGCGTTGTAAGTGCTTTTGCTATAGATGTCACCAAGGATCAGTTCCGTGTCAATGTCTTTGGGCATGGGGGCGCCAACGACCGTGAACTGTGCACATTTGGGTGCTGATACGAGACAAAAGCACGGCTTGGACTGCCAAGGCTGAGTCTCGAATTTTTAGGAGTGGTCGTTTACACCGCCGAAGCTGGGCCTTGATCTTTTAGCAGATACAAAGTAATCGACAAAGGTTGTCGATTTCGTCAAAAGTGGCATAAACGACGCTGAACTTTGCAACTTCGATTGCTCAGATGAACGGCTGGATACGTTGCTGTTGCCATCGAAATTACGCTTTGATCTTTTAGTGAGGACAGAGCAATCACCCTTGGACGTCGATGCCGCATTAAGTGGCTCAGACGGAAACGAAGTCTGCATTTTGAGCGCTTATGCAACGAAATTGGCTTGCCCTTTAATGTCACATGCCCCATAGATTAGACATTCCTTGGAGTGTAGGTTTTACGATCACGTCGCAGAGGTTTCATGAACTCGCTCGATCTGAGGAGGAGTATCTCATAATTTACCGTATGAATTATATTCTGTAGTATGTCTAAATAATAGTAAGTCCTAGGCTACTGAATGGTTGACATATGTATCGGTACGATATCACCAGTTTAATTTGACTGGTTGGAAATTATTCGGACGGGCACAAAATACCCTAGTGATTCTCCCTCTTACCATGTGTGGTGCGTATTCCGTCTTAACTGCCCTTTTCATCGTGACCAGCAGCCAGGTAGCTGCCGAATCTGGCCATTCGCTCCAAACCTTCGATCACGACGCCATAGCAGCCAGTAATGCTGTCGCGAAGCCGCTGCCGAATCGATTTCTTCGAGGTATCCGGAACGATCACGACGACTTGGCGAATGAAGAACGCTCTATCTATTCTGTTTTAGCGAGCATGATAAATGAGGGTGTCGAAAAGTTGCCACGTGTTGCAGAGATAATTAAAGTGAAGCCACGCGCTGCAAAGGCTAAGAAGAAGACGCCACCCGCTGCAGATCCTGCAAGTAATGCGCAACCACGACCTGAGGTGGTGAAGGAGCTGCTATATGCTACAGAGGCTAGAGAGGAGATGGAAAAATCTAAAAAGTATGATGCGTTGAGAGTGGCCACGGAAGCCGCAGGCAAAGCATTGCAGAAACATTGGACGCCATCTGGTAAGGACGTCAGAACTGGCGATGCTTCTCGTGATATATCTGGCAATCTGATCTACGGCTTAAAAGAGTGGAAAGTCAGCTTTTACGGCATGAGGCCAATGGAAGTGTCTGTCAAGCACGAAAAGAACATCGAGCGAATTCGCACAGTGTTTGCCAACCTCTGCGGCGACAATGTAAACCCAACATATGAGGAGACGTCGCATCTTTGGAGCATGATGGGATGGAACAAGAAAAATCCCAAACATAAACGCAAGAAAGATCTTGTTTACCAAGCGCAGCGGCATGTGCTCTTGGCGATGCAGCGTTTGAAAGGTAACGAGGAATTGTGGAAGCAGTGGAAAAATTCGCCGGAATCCGTAAGGTTCGGCGTGCTCAACTACTTGCTCAATTTGCATTATCAGAGATGGGTGCGGATGTACAACATTTTCAACCGAAATCGGCTCGATAGATTTGGTGCGCAATTGAACCTAAAGTTCAATCCGGCTGGCAACACAGGCACAAGCAGTGCTTTGGCTCTACGTGCGCATTCAAAAGTGCAAAGTTCGCATCCGTCTGAGCCACTTAATGGGGCATCGACGTCCAGAAGCGATCGCGCCGTCGTTACGCAAAAATCAAAGCGTACTTTTGATGGCAACGTCGACACAACCAGTCGTCCAGCCAAGCAATCAAAGATGCAGAATTTAAAGTCGGTTATGCCGCTTGTGACGACATTGACGGCCTCAGGCGACCACTCCGCCTCTGCCATAAGATCAAGCTTCAGCTTTGGCGGTCCAAGCCGTACTTTTGTCCCATATAAGCCAGGTGGCCCAAGCCGTATTTTTGTCCCATATAAACCAGGCGACCACTCCTCTATGACTTCAAATTCGAGACTCAGCCTTGGCAGTCCAACCAGTGGTTTTGCCCCGTATCAGCACCCGAATGTGCACAATTCACACTCGCTGGCGCCCCCATCCACTGCATTGACGCCCCCCTCCACTGCATTGACGCCCCCATTTACTGCATTGACGCCCCCCTCCACTGCATTGACGCCCCCATCCACTGCATTGACGCCCCCATCAACTGCATTGACGCTCAGAGACATCGATACGGAACTGAGTCTGGGTGGCATATATGACAAAAGCACCTACAAAACTCCAGCCGCGCCATAAATGGTTTTCGGCGTGAAGTGGCATGACGAAAATTTCCGAATTGTATTAAAGTGATTTGTGAAGAACCTACATTTGCCTGCTTTTGTATTGTATTGTATTGTATTACGTTATCGCGTTGCCAAGTTATGCACGTGCTAGGCTCAGTCTGGCTAGTCCACGGCATAAAGTGGTGTCCGCATACGTCGGGTCGGGTCTCGTTCGGCGGGCAGTGCAGCCAGCACCGAGGTCGTGAGGGTCTTCCAAAAGAGCCCAGGTGGGGCCGTGGTGCTGGAGACCGTCGCGTCGAGGGTGAGACTCGTTAGAGCCCTGCAGATGCCCGAGAGCACCTGCCCGAAGCGCGCGAGCATTTAGCCCCCGCGCTTGGAAGGAGGGCGTCACCCCAACCCTTTCCGAAAATTTCCTGCTTTTATGCAGGGTTTATTAAAAAAACGTCTTTTTTAATAAATAAAAGAGCGCGCCTTAATAGTAAATTAAAGTTAGATACAGTCAAAATTTGCATCACCATAAAGCAATGTATTGAAATGAACAGATCACACAAGGTCTCAGTTTAATCATTACAAACGACTTCGAGCCACTGTCAAACACTTAGTTATCAGGGCTGCTGCATCCGAGCTGTCTTAGGGCACTTGCGACGACTTTCATCACTTTCACCGCATAAAACACAAATGCAATTGTTCTTTTTGATTACTTTAACAAGCAATGTGGCACCTTGAGACTCTCTTTCTCGACTTCTCTTTGTTTTTCTTCTACTCCAAGAGAGAGGTGGTGCACCGCACAATCCTTCGACAAGACCGAGTCGAACAATTGGCGGTGTAAATCAAGTCCAAGTCTAGCGCTGCGTGCCAGTGCAAATGGAAACGCTATACATGTTAGTCAAAACACTTACTGGCTGTTTGCCGTACCGTAGGCAATAAAGTGCGTAGATTTCATTTCTTCATGGTCATTGCATGAAACTGACCAATTAATTAAACAGTTGTAAGGAAATTTTACTTGGCACACCAACAAGATGTAATACCGCTCTCTCAATTAATACATTTGCAGCATATCCCATCATTAACACGTCATCGAATGGGCTCCAAGCCGTCCTCATTTACTTGCTGGACGAAAGAGGTAAATTCGTTGTTGGCAATCATACTAAACGAACTCTTTGCTTGCCGACACATATCGTTTAATGTCTTACCGACAAAGGACGAGAAGCTTTCTCGCGCTTTGTCTTTACCCTTTATTTAATTCCACGTTATACGACGTCAATGTGACATGAACTGCACGAACACGACCATTCCACTTCACCAATTTCGGTCAGTCATTCAAGCGCTCGCCGAATTTCCTCGGTAATTCGGTTGGAAAATGTGTTGAGTGACTTCGTTGTGCACACCCTCGCCAATTCACGCACAGCACTTTTTAGGCGCGATTATTCGTTCTATTTTGTTTTGAAATGACTAGAGCACAAGTTATGTATATAAGCTGAACCCACTGACTTTCGTCCCCATCCACTTGGCTAGATCACTTCGTCTGTGGACATATACCATGTGCTGAACTTTGCGTAGCCAATTGGCAGGCCCTCCAGTGTTGGTGAGCGCCTCTGATTGATGAATCAACGCCTGATATTGAACGAGTTTGTGAAAATAAGTTGCAAGAGGCTAAAATGTTGACATATATGAAAACTGTGCATTAAATGGGCAAGTATCTTGAGTGCACGCTATCTTGTATCGCTTTGAATCGCTTTAACGCTCTGTGGATAGCCACATGATAGTGTCAAACTGCAGTCTTGACGTCACAGAGGCGTAAGCACGAACGTTGCAGTAGCCTTGAATCTTCAAATCCTTTTTGAATGTTAATACAAGCTCGAGGCAACATGAAAATGAGCTTTATAAGCATATAAAAGATAGTTACATCAGCTGCAAACAAATCTGTGGATATATTAAGTGTATTTTTTTTGTCGGATATTCTACCACAATTGTATTGTATTGTATTGTATTACGTTATCGCGTTGCCAAGCTATGCACGGCTAGGCTCAGTCTGGCTAGTCCACGGCATACAGTGGTGTCCGCATACGTCGGGTCTCGTTCGGCGGGCAGTGCATCCAGCGCCGAAGTCGTGAGGGTCTTCCATTTTTTTTTAGTTCTGACTTGGTAGGAGCCCAGGTGGCCTGGTGCTGGAGACCGTCGCGTCGAGGGTGAGACTCGTTAGAGACCTGCAGATGCCCGAGAGCACCTGCCCGAAGCGCGCGAGCATTAAGCCCCCGCGCTTGGAAGGAGAGCGTCACCCCAACCACCTGTTTCATCACTCACTGAATTGCTTAGTATTTAATCTTACCAAATGGAAGCTCAAATCGGACTTAGGCCGACAAATGTGTACCGACGTACATCTAGGGTCGCTTTGGTAGACTTCACTTCTAAAGGCGGGTTGTAGGTCATACTGGAATTGCAGCACCGACAATTTTTTGTGGGATGGACAGCCAGAGCAAACGGAGAATTGTGGACTGTGCAATCGACCGTTTAATGAAGTTGAACTATTGTGATAAAATCTGGGCTAGGATTGAAATAGAAAAGTAGCTTTTGTTCTATCCGAACTTAAGCAGCTTTGCCTACTGAAACAATTTGACAAGTATCAAAAAAAAATACATAATGTATGCGTAGACTACTGAGCTGGCATTAGTGCATATAAAGAATTACAAATAAGACAATGATAAATTCGTTTTACATTCAAATGCACTGTACATGTCGATTTTCTTGAGATCAGGAATGATGAACGGTCACTCACAAAAAGGTCAAATATCCTTTTCCAAACCTCTTTGTGCAACGAGCAACCGTACCTAGTACTTCTTGTAATTGATGTTCCGTCCACGGGATAAGGTTGTCTACTTTGCACAGATTTAAAAATCAATAATCTCACCTCCACAACTGTCGAACAAGCACTTTAAGACTGCTCGATAAACTTGCTGGCTATAGTGAGCCTGAGAAGACGGCCAAAGGCTGCAGGACTCCCAACTGCCACGTTTTTAAGTCCTACGAAAAAGTCTAAAATTGAGGGTTTAGTAGCTACAGACTCCGGTGCCCGGACGGAAGAGTCTCATGTGAGATTCAAGCTCATAAAGATTGGAGGTAGAAATGGCTACGAAGGCAGTTTCGATTTTTTAATATTTGGGTGCACATGACACGTTCATAGAATGCCGCAGACTCTTTCTCGTAAAATAACTATACCGTACAGAATTAATTAAACACTCAATTATTTGACCAAGACTTAGGTTGATTTGCCTTAAACAAATATTTTGCTTGGTTAAGCTGCGATTTTTTGTAAAGTTGCATGGAGTTGGCAATCTATCGAGACGGTCAACACAAAAAGGAGTTACCGGTTAGCCAGAATAATCGCTGCTGAATGTTGTATTAAATGGCACGATAATCAAACCAGTCTTGCAACTACGGTCTCTTCCATACCTCTTTATATAAGCTATTGTGAGCTATCGAACACATGAGTGTGCAGCAAGCAGACCATCAATGTTATGTTTTCCAGATCCTGTCAAGCTATCAGGAAATGGCTTGCACCAAATACACACTCATCACGAGGAAACGGGGCGTCCCACCACCACTGGCTGACCGTGAAATCTATCGATGACCCTTCAAAGCATTCGGGCGAGCCGGTTACTTTCTTCATTGGCTCGATTCAAGATCGTCAAAGACTAAGTGCTTGTTTATTGCACCTAGAGTGACAGCAATTGCTCTCATCGAAGCCGCTCTAGCGTTTAAAGACTGGCCTTAATATCTTAAGTCTGTGAACACCACTATTCGCGCGGAGGAAGTGCAATGCTACGGTGATCCGAAGGGGCAAGTCTACTCACGGCTAGACTTCGTTGAACAATTGTTTTGGACTACGTGCTCCTTTGCGATAGAGTTTAAAAACACCCCATTTATCGTTACTGACTGCATCTTTAGAGGGCAAGGTTTACCCTCAGGCCTTTAGAGTATCGAGACGCCTTAAAAGTGTAGGCTATCAGCTTCCATTAATCCATAAATATATTGCCTGCACCTTTGCGAGCAAAAGGCTTCCCCATATGCCATTGGTACCTTGATTTGTCCGGAAAGAGGCACTTCAATAATGAAGGCTACCTGCATCCTTTAAGTTATGTATACATCGATGAAGCTAGCGATTTTTTAGGCGGGAAAGAGGACGTGTGCGCTAGCGGACCTCAAAATCGAGGTCACACGTAGCCTGCCCTAGCTAATCGCTTCCTTATTTGTCTGCAGATTGGGTAGGATAGGCTGCGGTATACTATGCATTCCTGAAGCAAACATCCATCAAAAACGCACGCAGACACTTTGAACGCATGTTGGAACAGCAATAAACAACATTTCTTAAAGATCGGATAAGCAGTTGTCCACTTGAAAAAAGTGCTCACGTAAGATTTAAAATGATGGACGAAGCTAATAGCTATGCAGTATTGCAACCTAAAAAAAATCAACTTAATACGGCATAAATGATGTGAGGTCAAAGGTTGCCAACAAGGGCTCGTCCTGGTAAAGAAAACCTGCGTTTTTCGCCAATTATCCATCGAGTGTTCGCGATGGTTTCATTGCTGTCTATCTACTCGATAAGGAGAGAGCCTACGGAGCTCTCTCTTTTTTTTCTAGATGATGTTGAATCCGGCGCTTTTGGAAATGAACGATTATATCTCTCATACTAATCGTGAGGATGGTCAGTCATGAATAAAATCGCAACGTGTAATCTGGCGATGTGTTAGCGCAACAGAAAGACATGCAAAAACCTGTCTTTATAGATTGAGGACCCTTAGATGCCGCATTCAATGACCCAGACGGATATATATATACTGTGCACATTATGGTGCTCGTGTAAAACCATAGCACTGCTGGTGCCTGTGTTGCCAGGTTTCTCCAGGTTCAACAGCGCTGCATTATTATCAGGCTAATTTCGGTAATAAATTCCTCTTCGATCCGCAAGCCTAGAAGCACAGATCACGGTGTATGGCGTACGGCCGGTAATACATTTTGGACATGGCGCTTTTCCAATGTAATATGCCCCAAAGATAAGATATTTCTGCGGGTGTAGGTCGTACAATCTCGTCGCAGAGGTTGGCAATGAACTTTCAAGCATCTAACTGAATACTTTACATAGTATTTGTAAAGAAAAGTAGCACGAAATGTACCCATAAAGTCCTATACTATATAATGGCTGACATACATATCGGTATGATATCACCAGTTAATTTTTTGACTGGCTGTAAATTATTTGGATACCATAGCGATTTTCCATCCCCACACATCCATGTGTGGTGCGTATTCCGTCTTGACTGCTATTTTTGTCGTGACCAGCAGCCAGATAGCTGCAGAATCTGGCCACCCCCTCCAAATTTACGATCATGTCGTCACAACAACCGGTAATGCGGGCGTGAAGTCTCTGCCAAATCAATTTCTTCGAGGAAGTCGTGGCGTGCACGACGACTTGGTGAATGAAGAGCGCTCAGTCTACTCTGATCTAGCAAGCATGATCAATGAGGGTGTCCAAAAGTTGCCACTTGTTGCAGAGATTATAGAAAAAAAGCCACGCGCTTCAAAGGCTGTGAAGAAGACGCCATACGCTGCTGATCCTGCAAATAATGCGCAACCTTGACCTGAGGTGGAAGAGATTTAAGCTACCGGAACCCACGCGCTAGGACTAAGCTGTCTCTATCGCGGGATGCTGATAGCAATCCGACCCATACTGGAACCGGGTTCCGTACCCCTCATTACACTATGGGGCTTTTTCGGTCAGTGGGGCGTCCCCCACCCAACCCTTTTATTACCCAATCGGGCGCGAGTTGGTAGGGCAGTCATACACTCGGGTGTGATGGCTCGTCCACTTTAGTGACCTATCTCCGGCTTCCTTAATTCGGATCCTATGGGTATCGAACCAGGTACCTCCCGGTCCTGGGTCGAACGGCTAACCGCTCGAGCCACAGGGTCGGTGACCTGAGGTGGTAGAGAAAATGCTATATGCTGTAGAGGCCATGAAGGAGATGGAAAAATCTGAAGAGTATGAGGAGTTAAAAGTGGCTGCAAAAGGCGCAGACGAAGCATTGCAGAAACATTGGAATCCTTCTGGTGAGAACGTCGGCATTGGCGATGCTTCTCGTGATATATCCGGCAATGTGTTTCTCAGTATAAAAGAGTGGAAAGTCGGCTTTCACGGTATGAGGCCAATGGTTGTGTTTGAAAGGCACGAGAAGAAGATCGAGCGAGTCCATGCAGTGTTTGCCAACCTTTGCGACCCAAATGTATTACCAACTCTCAAGGAGACATCTTATCTTTGGGGCATGTTGGGCTGGAAAATCAAGAGAAGTTCCAAATATGTCCACAAGCAACATCTTGAGCATCAAGCGCAGCGGTATGTGCTCATAGCTATGCAGAATATGAAAACGAACCAGTTGTGTGTGTGTGTGGAAACAGTGGGAAAATTTGCCGGAATCCGTAAGGTTCGGCGTGCTCAACTACTTGCTCAATTTGCATTATCAGAGATGGGTGCGAATGTACAACACTTTTAAACGATTCCAGCCTGATCGAAATGGCGTGTCATTTAACCTGAAGTTTAATCCGGCTGGCAACACAGGCAAAAGCAGTACCATGGCTCGACATGCGCACTCAAAAGTGCAAAGTTCGCATCCGACTTGGCCACCTAACGGGGTATCGGCGTCTAGAAGCGATCGGGCCGTCGTTACTAAACGATCAAAGCGTACCGTTGATGGCAACATCGACACAACCAGTCGTGCATCCAAGCGATTGAAGAATCGAGGTCCAAAGTCAGCTATGCCACTCTCGACGGAATCGACGACCATAGGCTTCCACCCCGTTTCTGCAAAAAGATCAAGGTCCAGCTTTGGCGGTCCAAGCAGTGCTTTTGCCCCGTATAAGCCAGTCGACCACTCCTCTCTGACTTCAAATTCGAGACTCAGCCTTGGCGGTCCAAGCAGTGCTTTTGTATCAGCACCCGAATGTGCACAGTTCACACTCGCTGGCGCCTCCATCCACAGCATTGGCGCTCAAAGACATCAACATGGACTGAGCCTAGGTAGTATTTATGACAGAAGCACTTGCAAAGCTCCGTCTGTGCCATAAATGTTTCCGGCGTAACCCGGCGGAAGTGGCATGACGAAAATTTCCTTGCTTGGTCGAAGTAATTTATGAAGAACCTACACTTTCTTGCTTTTATGCAAGGTTTATCAAAAAGTCTTCTTTTAAATGAATAAAAGAGCGTGCTCGCACTAAAGGAACACACAAAAATCTCTACCTTCATCGTTATCTACACTGTAAGATACAGTCAAGATTTGCACCACGATGAAAGCAGTATATTAAAAAGATAGGTCACACAACAAGATTTCAGTCTAATGATTACTAACGACTTCGAGCCATGCTAACGGGAGCTACTGTCAAACACTTAGCAATTAGAGCTGTAGTATCCGAGCTCCCTTAAGGCCCTTGCGACGATTTTCATCACTTTCGCCGCATTAATTGTTCTTCTTGCTTACTTTAAAAGCCAATGTGGCACCTTGAGATTCTATTTGTCGACTTCTCCTTGTTTTTCTTCTATTCCAAGTAACAAGTGGTGCACCGCACAATTCTTCGACAAAATCCAGTCGAACAGTTGGCGGTGTAAATTATGTCCAAGTCTAGTGCTGTGAGCCAGTGCGAATTAAAACGCTTTCCATGTTAGTCAACTTACTTACTGGCTTTACCTTAAGGTTTGCCATACCGTAGGCAATATAGTGCGGAGCTCTCATTTCTTCATGCTCATTGCATGAAAACTTGGCAATATTTTTAACAGTTGGAAGGAAGTTTTACTTGGCACACCAATAAGATGTAAAACCGCTCTCCCAATTGATAAATTTGCAGCATATTGTATTATTGAACGCCATTGAATGCGCTGCAAACAGTCCATATTTGCTTGCTGGATGTTAGAGGTAAATCCGTTGTTGGCAATCATATTTAGTGAACTCTTTGCTTACCGATACATATTGTTCAATGTCTTAGCGACAAACGATCACAAGAAGCTTTCTTGCGCTTAGTAGCTACTGTTTATATGATTTCACGTTATGAGACGTCAATGTGACATGGACTGCACAAACATAACCATTTTACTTCACCAATTTCGGTCAGCCATTCAAGCGCTCGTCGATTTTCCTCCAAAAATCGGTTGAAAGCATTATTGAATGACTTCGCTGTGCACATTCTCGACAATTTACGCACAAGATTTTCTAGGCGCAAACACCCGTTCTTTTTTTCAAGAAAGGACTTAGGCATAACATATGTGGTATGCTGGGTATATTGCAGAACACGAATTTATGTATGAAAGCTCAATTCACTGACTTTCGTCCCACTTCGCTCGGCTAAATCACTTCATCTGTGGACATATACCATGCGTTGAACTCCGCGATGCGTAGCCAATTGGCAAGCCATCTAGTGTCGATGAGCGTCTCTGATTGATGCGTCTACGCCTGTTATCCAACGAGTTTGTAAATCAAAATTGGGAGCAGCTAAAATGTTGACATATATGTAAATTGTGCAACAAATGGGCAAGCATCTTGAGTGCACACAATTTTGTATCGCTTTGGAACGCTTTCACGTTCTGTAAAAAGCTACATGATAGTCTCAAACTGCAGTCTTGACGTCATGGAGGCATAAGTAGGTACGTTGCAATAGCATAGAATCTTCAAATCTTTTTTGAACATCCAAGCTAGCTCGATACAACATGAAAAATAGCTCTAAAAGCATGCAACAAAAATCGTTACATCAGCTGCACCGAATTGTGAATGAATTAAGAAAATTCGGTAAGACTTTCTACCACGATGTTGTACTAGTCTACGCTTTACTTACTTACTCCCCTCAAACTTCAAACTTCCGAACAATACCGAACCACTCTCGAGATTAATCCCTGTATCTGACCATAGCCGTCTCATCACTTACTGCATTGCTTATTATTCAGGCTTACCGTACTGAAGCACAAATTGCACATAGGCCGACGAATGTGTACCGACATGCATCTAGGATCGCTTTGGTAGACTTAACTTCTAGAAGCAGGTTGTAGGGCATATTGAAATGGAACCCCCGACATTTTTAGTGGGATAGACAGCCAGAGCAAACGAAGAATTGTGGTTCGTGCAGTTGAGCGCTTAATGAAGCTGAATTATTGTGATAAAATCTGGTTAGGATTTTAAAAGAAGAGTAGCTTCTGTTGCACCTATCCAAACTTAGGCAACTTTGTCTTCTGAAATATCTTGACGAGTATCGAATACATATGGTGTATAGCTCTCTCCGAAGACTACTGAGCTGGCATTAGTGCCTATAAAGAATTGCAAACAAGACAAGGAAATATTTGTTTATAAGTTTACATGCCGCTTTTTGTAGAATCAGGATGATGAACGGTCACTCAGAGGAAGGTCAAAAATCTTCCTCTTAGCCTCTTTGTTCAAAGTGCGGCATTACCTTTTTAGATATTGTAGTTGATCTTTCGTGCACGCAATTAGATTGACTATCTAACAAAGATTTAAAAATCAATAAAATGACCACCACAACTGTCCAACGAGCAATTTGGGACTGCTCGATAAACTTTTTGGCTCCTATGAGCCTGAGAAGACGGCTCAAGCTGCAGCGCTCCCAGCTGCCAGGTTTTTAAGTCCTACGAGAAAGTCTCTGATCAAGGATTCAGTAGCCACAGACTCCGGTGCCCGGACGGAAGAGTCTCATGTAAATTTCAAGCTGACGAAATTTGAAGGTAGAAAAGGCTACGGAGGCGGTTTCGATTTTGTATAATCGGGTGAACGGGAAACTTATATATTATGCCGTAGACCTTTTTCCGTGAAACAACTATACCGTACAGAATTAGTAAAATACCCAATTATTTGACCAATACTTAGCGTGTGCGTTAGCAGACACACGTTGCCTCTCTTACCCAATCGCTCCCTTATTTGTCTGCAGATTGAGAAGGATAAGCTGCGGTGTACTATGCGTTCCTGAAGCAAACATCCATCAAAAGACTCTCGTAACGCACGCAATCACATTGAACGCCAATTGGAACAACGATTGACAACTTTTTTTAAAGAAAGGCTTAGATAAGCAGTTGTCCACTAGAAAAAAATGCTAAATTATGATTTAAAAAGATAGACGAAGCTAATAGCTATGCAGTATTGCACACTAACAAATTCAACTTAATACTTCATAGATGTTATGACTATTAGTGAGCTTAAAGGTTGCCAGCAAGGGCTCGTTTTGGTAAAGAAAACCTGCGTTATTTGCCTATTATCCATCGAATGTACGCGATGGCTTTATCGTTGTCTATCAACTCGATTAGAAGAGAGCTTACGGCGCTCTCTCTATTATTTTTTCTAGATGTTGTTGAATACGGCGCATTTGGAAATGAACGATCGTATTTCTCATACTAATCGTGTGGATAGTAGAGGGTCAGTCATGAAGATAATCGCAACATCTAATCTGGCCCCGTGTTAGCGCAGCTGAAAGACATGTAAAAATCAGTCTTAATAAATGGACTACAAGGAAGAAGTACGAAATCCAAATCTTGTCCAGAACTAGCATAAGTTATCAAATAAAAACGGGAATGTATTATATAAATCACTTAAAAGCTAACCCTCCGCATAAGGAATGATCTCATGCCACCTAAACTAGAACCTTCTACGGCACAGATGGAGCTTTAAGAGTGCTTTTGCCATAGATGCCACCAAGGCTCAGTTTCGTGTCAATGTCTTTGGGCGTCATTCAGTGGATGGGGGCGCCAGTGCTTTTAGACTGTGCACCTTCGATGGCTGGTACGGAACAAACGCACTGCTTGTACCGCCAAAGCTAGATCATGATCGTTTGTTAGAGACAAAGTGGACGCCAGAGATCGTTGATTATGTTCGAAGCGGTAAAGCCGACTTGGAACTCCACATCTTTGACTGCTTCGATGGAAAATTTGTTGTGTTGGTTTTGTCGTTGATTGTACGCTTTGATCTTTTAGTGAGGACCCTTGGACGTCGATGTCGCATTCAGTGACTGAGACGGATATATATATATACTGTGCACTTTATGATGCTCGTGTAAAGATATAGGACTGCTGGTGCCTGTGTTGCCAGGTTTCTCCAGGTTCACACAACTTTTTTATCAGGCTGATTTCGGTAATGAAATTTTCTTCGATATTCTGCAAGCCTAGAAGCACATAAAACGCTGCTCGACGTACAAATCTGGCCGGTGATACCTCTCAAAAGATGGCGCCATCCAATGTAATATGCCCCTCAGATAAGACGTTTCTGCGGGTGTTTGTTTAACAGTCTCGTCGCAGAGGTTGGCAAACGCTTCATGAACTCGCTCGATATTACGATCGATCAAGCAGGCAAATTATTGAATAATTTACATTATTTATAATCTCCTGCAGATATTTAAAGAATAGTAGCAAATGTAATCATAAAATCCTATCGTACTGAAAGGCTGACATATGTATCGGTATGATATCACCACTTTATTTTTTGACTGGCTGTAAATTATTCGGACGGGTGTACAAGACACCATAGCGATTTTCCATCCCCAAACATCCATGTGTGGTGCGTATTCCGTCTTAACTGCTCTTTTTGTCGTGACCAGCAGCCAGGTTGCTGCAGAACCTGGCCACCCGCCCCTAATCTACGATCATGACGTCACAACAGCCGGTAATGCGGGCGTGCAGTCTCTGCCAAATCAATCTTTTCGAGGAAGCCGTGGCGTGCACGACGACTTGGCGAATGAAGAGCGCTTAGTCTACTCTGTTTTAGCAAACATGATCAATGAGGGTGTCCAAAAGTTGCCACGTGTTGCAGAGATTATAGAAAAGAAGACACGCGCTCCAAAGGCTGTGAAGAAGACGCCATACGCTGCTGATCCTGCAAATAATGCGCACCCTCAACCGGAGGTGGTAGAGAAGATGCTATATGCTGCAGAGGCTATGAAGGAGATGGAAAAATCTAAAGAGTATGAGGAGTTAAAAGTGGCTGCAAAAGGCGCAGAGGAAGCATTGCAGAAACATTGGAAGCCATCTGGTAGAAACGTCCAAATTGGCGATGCTTCTCGTGATATATCCGGCAATGAGATCCTCAGTATTAAAGAGTGGAAAGTCAGCTTTTACGGCATGAGGCCGATGGTTGTGTTAGACAAGCACATAGACGATATCGAGCAAGTTCATGCAGCGTTTGCCGAACTCTTCCACGACAATGTAAAACCAACTCGCGCGGAGACGTCTTCTATTTGGGGCATGTTGGATTGGAGAATTGAGAAAAGTCCTATTCATAACCACAGGCAAGCTCTTGAAATCCAAGCGCAGCGGTATGTGCTTATGGCTATGCGGAATCTGAAAAAAAACCACATCGTGTGGAAACAGTGGGAAACTTTGCCGAAATCCGTAAGGTTCGGCGTGCTCAATTACTTGCTCAATTTGCATTATCAGAGATGGGTGCGGATGTACAACATTTTTAAACGATTCCAGCCTGATCAAAATGTCGTGTCAGCCAACCTGGATATCAATCCGGCTGGCAACACAGGCACAAGCAGTACCATGGCTCGACATGCGCACTCAAAAGTGCAAAGTTCGCATTCGACTGAGCCACTAAACGGGGCATCAACGTCCACAAGTACTCGCGCCGTCGCTAGTAAACGATCAAAGCGTACTCTTGATGGCAACATCGACAAAACCAGTCGTCCATCCAAGCGATTAAAGAATCGAGGGCCAAAGTCGACTATGCCTCTTTCGACGGAATCGACGACCGTAGGCGACCACCTTGTTTCTGCTAAAAGATCAAGTTCCAGCTTTGACGGACCAAGCCGTTTTTTTGCCCCTTATAAGCCAGGCGACCACTCCTCTCTGACTTCAAATTCGATCCTCAGTCTTGGCGGTCCATGGCGTTCTTTTGTCCCGCATCAGCACCCGAATGTGCACAGTTCACAGTCGTTTGCGCCCCCATCCACTGCATTGGCGCTCAAAGACGTCAATACGGACCTTAGCCTAGGTGGTATTTATGACAGAAGCACTAACGAAGCTCCGTCTGTGCCATAATTGTGTTCGGCGTACGCCGGAGCGATAGGCATGACGAAAATTTCCTTACTTGGTCGAATTGTATTAAACTGAATTATGAAAATCTACATTTCCTTACTTGGTCGAATTCTATTAAAGTGATTTATGAGAAATCTACATTCTCCTTACTTTATGCTGATTTCTTAAAAAACATTTTTAATCAACAAACCAGATCAAAGCAATCAATATAAATTTCCATCTTGACTTTTGATTTAAGCGCGGGGGCTTAATGCTCGCGCGCTTCGGGCAGGTGCTCTCGGGCATCTGCAGGTCTCTAACGAGTCTCACCCTCGACGCGACGGTCTTCAGCACCAGGCCAAACCCCCTTCCACGCCCTTAACCGCGCCAACCGCATCCGGATTGGCTCCTTTAATGTGGATTCTCTAGGTTCGAAGCGCAAGAAGCACGAAACACTCCCCGAAGATCTCCGGCGCTACCGCGTCGATATCCTTGGCCTCCGAGAAACCAAGATCTACGATAGAGGTGAGCACCGCATTGATGACTTCCTTCTAACCCTGAAAAAAAAAAAAAAAAAGCCAAGACCGAAGTCACCGAAATCCGCCGCCACTGCAACCCGTCGGGCGCCACTCGACACGCCCGATCCCGAGAAGAAACCTGGCACCACACTAAGAAGCTCGGAACACTCCTCGGCGATATTAAAGATCTATCCCGACGCAAGTCCCTGGCCACCCTCGCGCTCCACCGCCTCTGGTCCGTCTGGCTCCGCCCCACGTTCATCTCACCCAAGACACGCATTCGATTGTACAACACCTACGTTCTACCGATTCTGCTGTACAACTGGGCTTTTACCAAGTCAGAGCTCCACGGCCTCGAGAGTTTCCATCGCCGCCAGCTTCGCTACGCTCTTGGCTATCGCTACCCCCGACCCATTTCGAATGCAAGACTCTACGACCTCTGTGATGAGCGGCCGCTGAGACTACGACTGACACAAGCTCGCTGGCGCCTGTTTGGCCATGTACTTCGCCGCTATCCCGACATTCCAGCTAACCTCCAGATGCGTGCCTACATCTTGTCCACCGCAGCAAAATGGCGCGGACGTCCCCGCACCACGCTCCCCTCGACACTCGACCACAACCTTGTTTCCCGTGGCTCCGGCTTTCGACTCCGGATAGCACAAGACCTCGAAGTGGTACGTACCCTTGCACAAGACCGAAAGAAATGGAAGACCCATACGACCTCGGTGCTGGATGCACTGCCCGCCGAACGAGACTCGACGTATGCGGACACCACTCTATGCCGTGGACTAGCCAGACTGAGCCTAGCACGTGCATACCTTGGCAACGCGATAACGTAATACATTACATTACATTACTTTTGATTTACGCATTAAAATACAGTCAAAATTTGCATCACGATAAAAACAGTGTATGGAAAAGACTAGATCACACAATAAGGTTCCAGTACGTTTATTACTAACGACTACTAGCCATGCTAACGAAAGCTACTGTCAAACACTCTCTTTTTGGTTTTTTTCCATTCCAAGTAATAAGTGGTGCCCCGCACAATCCTTCGATAGGATCCAGTCGAACAGTTGGCGGTGAAAGATTGAGTGCAAGTCCAGCGCTGTATGCCAGTGCGAATGAAATGGCTTTCTATGTTAAGTCAAAATACTTGATGGCTTAATTTTGATATTTGCCGTACCGATAGGCAATAGAGCGCGTGGCTCTCATTTCTTCATGCTTATTGCATGAAATCTTAGCAATTTTTCCAAGAATTGCACTAAAACCTTACTTGACACACCACTAAGTTGATATACCGCTTCCTCTCACTAACAAATCATCGAAATGGTTGGGGCAGCGCATCTTTTAAATGATAGCACAGGTGTTCTAAGGTGAGCTCAATGAGAACAGAAATCTCATGTGGAACAAAAGGGTAAAGCTCACTTGATTTTGATTTCAGTATAAATACAAACAGTGAAAGCTTGGCCTATCGATCCTTTAGTTCTTTTGAGATTCAAGCTAGAGGTGTCAGAAAAGTTATCACAGGGATAATAGGCTTGTGGCAGCCAAGCGTCCATAGTGACGTTGCTTTTTGATTCTTCGATGTCGGCTCTTCCTATCATTGCAAACTAGAACTCGCCAATGGTTGCATTGTCCACCTACTAATAGAGAACGTGAGCTGGGTTTAGACTGTCGTGAAACAGATTAGTTCTACCCTACTGATGGATTCATTGTCTAAACAGTTGTCCAACCCAGTACGGTAGGAACCGTTGGTTCATGGAATTGGTAACTGCGGTTAGCTGAAAAGCTAGTGCCACCAAGCTGCCATCTGTAGGATGATGGCTGAACGCCTCAACGTCAGAATTTATGCTGAAATAGACGATAAATACCTTTCCCGATGTGCCGCCACATATCGTTCAATGTCCTAACGACAATCGATCCCAAAAAGCTTTTTTGCGCTCAATAGTTAGATCCAACGCCATTAGACGTCAATTTGACATGGACTGCACGAACATGATCATTTTTCTTCACCAATTTCAATTAGCCATTCAAGCGCTCGTCAATTTTCATCAGTAATTCGGTTAGAAATTTTGTTGAATGACTTCGCTGCGCACCCCTCGCCAATTCAAGCACAGCATTTTCTATAATCAATGGCCACTTTTACTACCCCATTAGATGACGTAAGCAAAACATATGTAGTATACTGGATTCGGAGCACAGATTTAATGTGATATATGAAGGCTTAACTCACTAATTTTCGTCCCAATTTACTTGGCTTAATCATTTCGTCTGTGGACATTTGAGCTTCTCGATTCGTACCCAAGTGGCAAGCCGTCCAGTGTCGATGAGCGTCTCTGATAAATGCATCCACGCCCATAAGTTTGTGATTTCGAGATGGAAGAGGCGAAAACGTTGACATCAATGTAAACTGTGCAACAAATGAACAAACATATTGAGTACAGACAACTTTGGATCGCTTCAGACAAGCGTGTTATTTCGCTGAAAAGCCACATGGTAGTCTCAAACTGCAGCCTTGACGTCACGAAAGCATGAGCACGAACGTTGTAGTTGCATTGTGTCTTCACATCCTATTTGATCGTCCATGCTACTTCGAGACAACATGAAAATGAGCTCTATAAGCATATAACGAAAAATACATCAGCTGCAACAAATTCCTGGTATTAAAAAAAAGTTCTCTCGAGTTTTCTACCACGTTGGTGTACTAATTTATACTGACTGTACTTTCTTACTTCAAATCACCAACCAATACTGTAACACTTTCAAGATTAATACTCATAGCCCTTTCATCACTTACTGAATAATTTATTAATTAAGTCTTACCGTATGGAGGCACGAATCGGTCATAGGCAGACGAATGCGTACCGACGTATATCCTGAGTCGCTTTGGTAGAATTTAATTGAAAGCAATATACTAAATCTGGTCACCACGCCAATCTTTTTGTATATTACATCAGCTTTACGCTTCGGAAAAGGTTGGGGTGACGCCCTCCTTCCTGGCGCGGGGGCTAAATGCTCGCGCGCTTCGGGCAGATGCTCTCGGGCATCTGTAGGTCTCTAACGAGTCTCACCCTCGACACGACGGTCTCCAGCACCAGGGCGCCACCTGGGCTCTTACCAAGTCAGAGCTAAACAAAATAGTGGAAGACCCTCACGACCTCGGTGCTGGCTGCACTGCCCGCCGAACGAGACCCGACGTATGCGGACACCACTCTATGCCGTGGACTAGCCAGACTGAGCCTTGCACGTGCATAACTTGGCAAAGCGATAACGTAATACAATACAATACAATACATCAGCTTTACCGTAGTTTGCTGTGTAATTCACGAAAAGGCGTAATGTAATGTAATGTATTACCTTTTCGCGTTGCCAAGTTATGCACGTGCTAGGCTCAGTCTGGCTAGTCCACGGCATAGAGTGGTGTCCGCATACGTCGGGTCTCGTTCGGCGGGCAGTGCAGCCAGCACCGAGGTCGTGAGGGTCTTCCATTATCTTGTTTAGCTCTGACTTGTTAAGAGCCCAGGTGGCGCCCGGGGCAGGAGACCGTCGCGTCGAGGGTGAGACTCGTTAGAGACCTGCAGATGCCAGAGAGCATCTGTCCGAAGCGCGCGAGCATTTATCCCCCGCGCTTGGAAGGAGGGCGTCACCCCAACCTTTTCCAAGCTACGAAAAGGCGTATATTTATTTAATTGGGTATATTTATTTATATAATTTCCTAAGGAATATATTTTTCAATATAATTAAAAATCGAGTGTTGGGTTGGCCTGATTATTTATTAGTTTATGCTTAACGTGGGAAAGTACCGGTATTAGACTTCGGTTTAAACTGGTATTATTAAGGTGCTTCAAATTATAAATGATAGTGTAATTTAGTGCGATGTGTTACCCAGTCTAATTTTTGTCGTTTAGCAATGGTTCCATCCGCAACGATTATCATTTAGGTAACGTCTGACTGTTTCGCTTGCTGCACTCTGTCTCAATAGCTATCCACCCTTATAGTATAGTAGATGCAACTTTTTTCTCAGATTTATAATTGCAGACGAAAACGCAAGAAGTATTTATCATCTAGAAAAAGTATAAAGGCGGCGCCGTTAGCTCTTTTCTTGATGAATCGACAGGCACAGCCTCGCGTACATTTGAGGCTTAATCGGCGAAAAAGATAGACACAATTTATCAAGACGAGGCCCAACCAGCAAGGTTTGAGTTAATAATATGTTTAGTCGGCCTTCGCTCGTTTTAGATCGGCCTTTTGCTTAGCTATTATACTTCTCCATAAAGATGTCGTTTTCTGCTCACTGAGTATGCTAACAAAGATTTTACTACATATGCTTAAACTCTAAAAATCGTACTAAGTCTAAATGCTTTAAAATGTGCCAAACCAGCTTTCTTAGCTGCGATATAAGCTGTAAGCATTACTACGATAGGTGCTCAAAGCGACTGATTGCGCTGCAAGCGTCTTCACAGTGAAATGTAGCTCCAGGAGCGGAATGTTGGTCATATTGAAGCTGCAGCCCCGACATTCTTATGGTATGGATAGCCAGAGAAAACGAAGCATTTTGGTTCGTGCATTCGAACGATGCATAAAGCTAAACTACTGTGATAAATACTGGTTCTACCAATCAGAACTATTGCCACTTTGCGTACTGAGATATTTTGACGGGTATCGAATCGGATATAACTCCGTGCATAGACTATTGAGCTGGCATCAGTGCAAAATCAGTTTTAAATAAGACAAGATAGGATGGTCTTGTATCAGGTAGATTTGTCCGATTTTAGCCCTACTGCTCTAGTCGATTTTCTTCAGATATGGGATGATAAATGGTCATTTCCAGGAAGATCGTATATCATTTTACAAGCACCTTTGTGCAAGGAGCAACCGTACCTGGAACATTTTGTATTTGATGTTCCGTCCACGCGGGTTGGTTGTCGGTATTGCGACGATTCATTAATTGATAAATCACCTGCCAGCCGAGCAATTTGGGACTGCTCAGTTGACTCGCTGGCTTCTACGATCCAATAAAGTCGGCTAAAGTTGCATCACTTCTAGCAGTCAAGTATTCGAGTTTTAGAGAAAAATTATGATCACGTATTCAGTAGCTACGGACTCCACTGCGCGGACGGAAGAGTCGAATGTAAGGTTCAGGCTGATCAAGCTCGAAGGTATAGATGGCTACGAAGACAATATTGATCCTGAATAGTAGAGTGCATGTGGTGCTTTCAAAAGAAGCTACAGGCCATAACTCGTGAAACAACTATACCGTAATGAATTAGCAAAATAGCCAATTGTTTGATCAAGATTTAGGCCTATTTGCCTTTGAGCAACTAATTTGTAAAGTTAAGCCTTTTTTTACTATAATTAGCATGAAGTTGGTATCAATCGACATGGTCAATATAAGAAGGAGTTATCGGGGAGCCAGAACAATCTTTACTGAATAGTGTATTTATTGGCACTTTAATCAAACCAGTCTTGCAACTGCGATCTCTTCCATAGTTCTTTATATATGCGATTGTGATGTATTGTACACATGAGTGTTCATGAGATGTAACCGTTGTTACCGGCAATTCTGCCGGTAACAGCCTTCAAGCAAAATAACGAAATTGTTCCCGAAATACATATGCATTAGTACGATTTATAGGAATAGGCGATTATACAGTTTTCGACCAGAAGACATTCCCAGATGTCCCATAATCATTGGGAATCAAGAGACTCTATTGGCTGAAAGAAATCTAGGATCTGTAAAAAGCTAATTAGACAAAGAAGAATGATAGTTTTTAGGATGGTGGAGTAGACGGCTTAGAGCCACTACTTAGGCTGGAGCAAGAAAATAAGTCGTAAGAGCTCTTCAATTAATATCACTTCTCAATTTGCTTTAAGGAACAAAATTTCTTCCTTTTTAAATGGCTTCACCTCAGCCTCATCCGATGGACGTAGCTTCCTCCGTGACTATGTTACAGTTCAGCAAGCGGACCACCAATGCTGAGCTCCTAAAAACCTATCAAGCTGTCGGAAAATAGTTCGCACCAAACGCACACTCATCACGAGGACTCAGTGTTATAATAACGGGGCGTCCCACCATCGCGGCTTCTATAAGTGACCCTCCAAAGTACTCGGGTGAGCCAACGGTTCACTTCCTTGGCTCCACTAAGGTTAGTCAGAGACCATGCGCTTGCTTATTGCATCTATAAGGCAAAACTTGCTGTCGTCGAAGCCGCTTTAGTCTTTAGAGGCTGGTGTGAAGTCATCAGGTTTGTGAACTCCACAACTTGCGCGAGGGAACTGCAATATTTCGGTGATCCGAAGAAGAAAGTCTATCCGCGACTAGACACCTTTCAAAAAGCGTTTTGGAGCACGAATTCCTCGAAAACGTTTCGAGACGCCTTTTCTTTACCGCCTGCACCTTTGAATCGAAAGAGTAAGGCCTTTAGTGTATCGAGTCATCTTTGATTATCAAGGTTATAAGCATCCGTTAATCCATAAATGCATTGCCTGTAGCTTTAAGAGCATAAGACTTCCTTAGTACCTTGTTTTTTTCCGGGAAGAGGCACTCTAATAATAAAGGCTATCAGCATCCGTTATTCCATACAAACATTAACGAAGCTAGAGCTTTATTTGGCAGAAAATTTGGCGTGAGCGCTTGCTAGCCTAAAAGTTTGCCGAAAGAAAAAGAAAAAAAAGAGCTTTGATTACAACCGCTCCTTCATTCGTCTGTGGATTGGGTATGGCAGGCTACGGTGTGCTATCAGCTCCTAAACGAACGTCAATTTATCTGATGCTCGTACCGCACGCAGTCCCTTTGGCAACAATGTTTTTTGAGAAATCTAGGCTCAAATGAGCCATCCTGTACTTAGATAATACTCAAGTAAAATTCAAATGATGGACGAGTGTAATAGTTATGCAGTATTACACCCTAACAACGTCAACTTAACTAGTTTATAAGTTTTATGACTACAAAAGTCGCTACTCCGTAGCGATTTTTTGATAGGAAATACTGTTTTGCCTATTACTCGTTGCATGTACGCGATGGCTTTTTCGCTGTCTATTACCCCGATAAGATGAGACCTTATGGCGCGCTCTATGTATCTATTCTATATGATGGTAAATCTCGGCACTTTTGGCAATGAACGATCGTATTTTTAACACCATTCGTGTGGATCCTAATGAGTAAGCCATGAAGATAATCGCAACGTCTAGTCTGGCCCGTGTTAGCGCAACGAAAAGACATGTAAAAACCAGTCTTGATAGATGGACGACTACAAGTAAGAAATACGAAACTTAAACCTTGCCCAAAATCACTAGATAAAAGCAGGAATGTGTTCAGGTTTTATATAAATCACTTAGAAGCTGATTCACCGCACGAAGAATGATCTCGTCATGCCACTTACGATGAAGGCTTTTCTGGCACAGATAGAGTTATGTAAGTGTTTTTGTCATAGATGCCACCAAGGCTGAGTTCCGTGTCAACGTCTTTGGGCGTCAATGCAGTGGATGGGGGCGCCAACGCCTCTAAACTCTGCATCTTCGATTCGCCAAAGCTGGGCTTCGATATTTTAGTAGAGACAGAGTGGTCGTCTGAGGTCGTTGTTGCTGTCCGAAGCGGTAATCCCGGCTTTGGACTTCGCATTCTCGACTGCTTAGATGGAAGACTAGTTGTGGCGATGTTGCCCTCGTAGGTACGCCTTGATCTTTTAGAGCGACGACCCTTGGGTGTCGATGCCGCAACAAGTGGCCCAGACGGATATGAACCGTGCACTTTTGAGGGCTCATGTAGAGCCACAGCATTGCTGGTGCCAGCGTTGCCAGCAGGATTGACCTCCAGGTTCAATATTGCAGCATTTTTATCAGGCCGAATTCGGCGGAAAATGTTGTACATCCGGACCAATCTCTGATAATGCAAATTCAGTAAGTAGTCCAGCACGCCAAATTGTACAAATTCCGGCAATGCATGCCACTCCTCCCAAAACAAGATATCCTTTTTGAATTCCCGCAAGCCAAGAAGCACATACCGCTGCGCTTGACGTATAAGATCTATGCGGTGATTTCCTATATTATTTGACGCGTCTTTCCAATCCAATATGCTCCAGAAATGAGACGTTTCCGCGCGTGTTGGTTCTACATTCTTGTCGCAGAGTTTGGCAAACACTGCATGGACACGATCGATCTTGTCCGCGTGCTTGGGTGACACTTCCATCGACCTCATGCCATTAAAGTCCACCTTCCACTTTTTTAAACTGAGGATTTCATTGCCGGATACATCACGAGAAGCATCGCCAACGCCGACGGCCTTCCCAGATGAATCCCAATGTTTCTGTAATGCTTCGTCTGCGCCTTTTGCGGCCACTTCTAATTCCTGAAACTCTTCGGATTTTTCCATCCTCTCTATAGCCTCTGCAGCATGTGGCATCTTTTCTACAACTTCTGGTCGTGGAGGCGTCTTTCTTGGAACCTCTGCAGCGATTACCTTCTTTACAGCCCTTGAAGCGCGTGGCTTCCTCTTCCCAGCCTTTGCAGCCCCTGCATTCTTTTTTATAATCTCTGCAGCACGTGGCAACTTTTCGACACCCTCATTGATCATGCTAGCTAAAACAGAAGAGACGTAGCGCTCTTCATTCCCCAAGTCGTTGTGACCGTCACGGCTATTTCGGAGAAAGTGATTTGGCAGCGAGTTCACATCATTACCGGCTGTCATGACGTCATGATGGTACACTTGTAATTCTTGGCCAGAGTCTGCAGCTATCTGGCTGTTGGCGACAAGAAAAGCAGTCAAGACGCAATACACGCCGAGCATGGAGTTAATACTGGGGAATATAGAATGCAATGGGTTTTCTGAATTTTAAGTCCCGCGACAGCCAGTCAAGTGGAGCGCTGTGATAAAATATAATACTGATACATATCCCAATAAAAGACTATGGAAGATAAAATTTCCTGTCATTATTGTTTAATTCTATGAAATGAATTCAAACAAATCAGTGATGATAAATTGCTATTAGTTTTTGGAGATCGTATGGTGCTGTATAGCTGCAAACCCAACTGTGCTCCTACATAGAGGAAGAGAAAAACCTCTTTTAACTTATAAGTCGACTCAAATAAAGTTTGCTGGTAAAGCTACACTAATACGGCAGCTTAAATGTTTATTGCGGAAAAAGTTATTGCAGCCGTAGCAAAGAGGCTCCATGATTGATTTTTAAGCTGATTGTATCTAGAATCAGTGACTTTTTTCATCCCATTATACAATAGACAAGTTTGAAGCCAAGATAGTGGGGCATACCAAGGCTTGTCGTGTACTGCGTCTTTTTGAGACAATGCTTCGAATGACCCTCTGTAAAGTCCGCTTCGTTTTCTGTGAACTACGGAAAACAGGTCCTGCAAAGGGAAAAACGTGATATCGTTTACAGGAGCAAATGCTTGTATAAAGGAAAGTGAATCAGTCTGCTATGAACCATGGTGTCTCTGATCTCAACGGTACTAAGTGGAAAAAGAGCCAAGTGGGAGGAAGGGCAGTTATGTTGGGTTGCCACTTGTTGTTAAAAAGATTTGACAACTAGTACAACAAATTTATAGAATCATTAATCAATGAAGCTATAGCAAGCCGAGGGGAAGGCCAAAATTAAATCTAAAAATTTTATGGGCTGGGTCATTCAAAACGAAAGCACGGACGCAATTATTACTTGTTACTCAAAAAGACAAGCGAGAAATTCTTGCAGCTAATTAATTAGGAAGCCCGCGTTAAATGCACAAGGCATATCAACATTCCTTTCGGCAACCTTTAAAAGCCGCTAGCTCTCGCGCCTTCTTTTCTCGCAAAAAAGGCGGTGGCTTCATATGTGTACTTATGAATCAACAATAGCTGATATCCTCCATTTCCGGAGGGCCTCTTTCCGGACAAATTGAGATCACTCGATCCAATAATGATCTTAGAGTAAGCCTTTCGTTTTAGCCGCGGATAGACTTGCCCCTATAAAACGTCGTAAAAGTGCAAATTTTTCGCGCGAGTAGCGGAGTTCACAGACCCGATGACTGAAGGCCAGTCCAAAGACTAAAGCGGTATCGCCGAGAGCAATTTTTGCCGCTCTAGATGCAAGAAGCAAGAACATGATCGCTGAAGAAGGAAGCCGGCGAAACCGACCATCGCCTCGCCTGAGTGCTTTGAATGGTCACTGACAGAAGCTGCGGCCAGCTAGTATTGGCGAAGTGCTCCATTGAAGAAATACTGAGTTATTGTATGGAGTGTGTTTGATGCGAAACATTCTCCGAGAGCTTAAATATTGTTAGAGGTCTCAACATAGGTGGACTGCATGCTGTTAACTCGTGTATGAATAGCTCGCAATCGCTGGCTTCTGAATAAAGACGTATGCAGGGGGCCGCAGTATCAAGACTAGTTCAAATGTTGTGCCAAATAATACTAACATTCAGCAGCGATTATCCTGGCTTATTATACATCCATGTTTTGATTTACTGTGTCGATCGATTACCAAATCTAACGCTGTTTATTCAAATTTGTGGCTTGACTTAATATAGATGCTTCAAGGCGAATAAAAGTTAATCTTGGTTATACAATAGGGTAATTTGCAAATACTGTACAGTATATTTCTTTCACGAGATAGGGCCTAATCGGCTTGTTACGAAAGCGCCACGTGCTCCCAATTATCCAAAATCACAATCGCCTTCGTAGATCTCTACCTCAAGCTTCATCAGCTTGGATCTCACATTAGACTTTTCCGTTCGGGCACGGAGTCTATAGCTACTGAACCCTCAATCATAGACCTTTTCGTAGGACTCGAATACTTTGCAGCCAAAAAGATGCAATTTAAGCCGTCTTCTCAGGCTCATAGAAGCCAGCAAGTCTTTTGAGCAGTTAAAAATTGCTAGTTTGACAATTGCGGAGATGACTTTTTCAAATTTTAAATATTTGCAAGATAGGCAGTTCAATCGTATGGACAGAATATCAATTACAAGATGTACCAGGTATGGTTGCACCTTGCACAAAAAGGCTTAAAGGAAGATATACAACTTCCTTGTGAAAAACCGTTCATCATCCCTGTACTCAAGGTGATCGACAATTGCAACACATTTGAACTTGAAAACTAACTGTTCGATACAAAAGCATCCAATTTTTTAGCCTTGTTTCTCGTGCATCAACGCCACCTCTTTAGTCTAGGCAGGGAGCTACACACGATTCATTGAACTTCAAAATTTCTTAGTATGCGAATTGGCAACCCCTTTATTAGGTGCGGTGCAACAAGAGGTACTGCTTTTAAGGAGTCGTTTTTGCTGAAAGCCAAATTTTATCACATAAAATTGACTTTATTTAGTGCTTCATTGCGCGAGCCACGATACTTCATTTGCTCCGGCTGTCCATCCCATAAAATGTGTATAGTCTGCAACCTACTACCCGCTTCTGGGGTCAACGTACATTGTAAAGATGCTCGCAGTCACTTTAAACGCATGTTTACATAATGCGAAGACTCAAATAGCAGCTTAGAACGTTCTGGCATGATTTAAAATTTCAGACTTAGTATAATTTTAAAGCTCACGCATTTGTACGAAACTTTTGTTAGCATACTTTTTGTGCTTAAATTGTATGGAAGAGTATAATAGCTGAGTAGAATTCGAGAAAAACCGAGTAAAGGCCGACTCAACGTGCTTTGACTACTACTGAGCTCAGATCTTATTAGGAAGACCTCGTGTTGGTAAAGAGTGTCGACGTTTTTTGCTAATTACGCATCGAATGTACGCGACACTGTGCCTGTCAGTACAATGAAAAATGAGGTTACGGTTCCGCCAAAAGTCCTTTTTCTAGGTGGGGTATACTTTCCTCGTTTTTTGCGATCAATACTTTAAAATTGCTAAATGCATAAAATATACTATAAGGGTATATAGGTATTGAGACAAAGTGCAAAGCGTAGTGTAAATAATGTTTAGTAAGATAGAAATCGGTCATTCTAGATGGTACTAATATTAAAGAACAAAAAATATCACGCCGCAGTAGATAACACTAAATTTTTCTAATTAAAAGAACAATAGTAAGACCATGTAATGTAATGTATTACGTTATCGCGTTGCCAAGTTATGCACGTGCTAGGTTCAGTCTGGCTAGTCCACGGTATAGAGTGGTGTTCGCATACGTCGGGTCTCGTTCAGCGGGCAGTGCATCCAGCACCGAGGTCGTGAGGGTCTTCCATTTTTTATTAGCTCTGACTTGGTAAGAGCCCAGGTGGCCTAGTGCTGGAGACTGTCGCGTCGAAGGATAGACTCGTTAGAGACCTGCGGATGCCCGAGAGCACCTGCCCGAAGCGCGCGAGCATTTAGCCCCCGCGCTTGGAAGGAGGGCGTCACCCCAACCTTTTCCGAGACATAGTAAGACCAGTACTTGATTAATTCTAGTACTCGTATATGCCCATATTTGCATAAACTAATAACTACAGGGCTCATAAAAATATCAAATTTTAATACGGATAGATATATAAAGAAACAAACTCCAATCGAAAAAAAAAGTAAGAAAATTACCCTATCGTTCTTTAAACACTAGACTTTGGTATAGCTGATGTAAATTACAAAATGATTGGTGACAATGCGGTTTTGAAGTGATATTCAAAGTCGATAGATTGCTAATAAAAGCCAAGGCAACTCTCGATGTATGTCGGTACACATTCGTCCGCCTATGTCCGTTTCGTGCTTCCATACCCTATTGAGCAATGCAATTAGTGATGACAAGGCGATGGTTTATTAGTCTCTAATATGTCTCGGTATCGCTTAGTGCTTCGAAGAAAGGAAGAAAGTGCAGCATGATATCATACAACATTGTGAACAAAAATCTTCAAAACCCAGATTTGGATACATTACTTTTTCTAAAGATACCTTCAATATATTCGGAATCTGGATGCAGCTGATTCCCTCAATTTTGTTTCATGGTGTAAGAGCATATTTTTATCTTGTCTCTAGCCAGCGTGGACGATCACAATGGGGCTAAAGATAAAATGCAACTGCAACGTTCGTACTCATGCTTCCGTGACATCAAGACTGCATTAAGATACTATCATGCGGTTATTCACAGAACATACAATCCAAAGCGGTACAAATTCGTGTACACTTAAGATGCTTGCCTATTTGTTGCACAATTTGCATTCGTGTCGACCTTTCAAATCTTCCGAATTAAATTCACACACTTTATCGATATCAGGTGTAGATGCATCAACCAGAGAAACTCTGTTCGACGCGTCATCGACATTGGACGGCTGGCCGATTGATTTCGCATCCTGTTATCGAAACATAATCTATGTCCACAGATGAAGTAATATAGCCAAGCGAAATGAGATAAAAGTAAATGTGTAGGGGTTTTAACGATATACAGAAATTCCGTTCTGCCGAGTAGACAATTATGTACCACGTATTTTTGCTTACGTCACTTAATAGAAAAACGTTTACGTCGTTGTATTTAATAATTCGTACGATGGGATGAGCGAGAAAGTGCGACATTCAACAACATTTAAAACAAATTGCTGAGGAATATCGACGAGCGCTTGACTGGCTGACCGAAAGTGACAAAGAGAAAGGTCGCGTTTGTACAGTCCGTGTCACATTGATGCTTAATAATGTGGATTAATTAACAAGTCCCTTCCGATTGTAAACACACTTTTGTAATTGGAAAGCTTCAAACAAGCTGCAAGAACATGAACGATACGTGTTAGCGAAGTGGGTAACGTGTTCGTTAATTATTATAACCTACAACGAACTCACCCAAAAACTTTATTTTTGGGAACTAAGTCGGCTCCAAACTCATTTACACAATTTCCGACTGAATCCACACTTTTCGATCCCTTTTCTTTCCCGCAAGCTACGAGCACACACCGCTGCGCTTGGTATTCAAGATGTTGCATGTGGACATGTTTAGCTTTTGACGCAAATATCCAATATAACATGCTACAAAGATAAGACGTCTCTGCGAGAGTTGGCTCTACATTTTTGTCGCAGAGGTTGGCAAACGCTGCATGAACCCGCTTGGCATTGTTTGTGTGGACGACTGATGCAACCATCGACTTCATGCCGCCTAAGTCATTTTTTTACACTGGAAAACTGAGGACCTTATTGCCGGCTATATCACGAGGAGCATCGCCAATCAAAACGGTCTCACCAGATGTTTTCCAATGTTTCTTCATTGCTTCGTCTGCGCCTTGTGCAGCCACTTTAAAACATTATTCTTTTCGGCGCTTTCCACCTCGTTCAAAGTCTCTGTAGCAAGTAGCATCTCTTTTGTAAACTTCAGTCGTGGTGGCATCTTTGTTCGAGCCTTTGCAGCCGGTAAGTTCTTCTTCATAGCCTTTGCAGCGCGTGACTTTGTTTAAATAATCTTTGCAACAAACGATAACTATGCGGCACCGTTATATTGTAATGCTCGCCAATGCGGATGAGACGTAGCGCTCTTCATTCGCCAAATCGCTGTGATCGTCACGGCTACCTCGGCGAAATCGATTAGGCAGAGACTTCACGTCCACATTACCGGCTCAAGATCGAAGGTTCAGAGCGAATAAATAGGTTCTGCAGCTACCTGGCTGCTGGTCACGACAGAAAGAGCAGTAAAGACGTATCTAAGCTGATTGTACCCAGGTTTGAAGATCATTTATGCCACTTTTTTTTAATCAACACTTTTGAAGCAAGGTAGTATGGCACACCAAGGCATGACGTATACTGCGTCTGGTTGAGACGAGGGCTTCGTATGTCCCAATGAAGTGTTCAATTCGTTTTTCTGTAGAGACCTGGGATCGGTCTATACGGATGCATACAAAAATTGCTGTGTTAAGGGAGAAATGACAACCGGCATTACGGGGGCATGTTGCTAATCGCTTATGTTCGAGTCACCGTTCGTCGCTAAAAGCTTTGAGCAAACAACAGCAAAATCTTAAAACTGTTTCTCAATATTGCCGCACCAAGCCGGGGGAAAGCTTGGTAGAGGCACTAGAAAGCTGGTGCATTCCAAACAAATGCACAGTCGTAACCGTTAATTTTTTGTAAACCAAGTAAGTAAGCGAAAATCTTGTCGGCTTCTGGTAATGTACAAGTCATACCAAGAATGGAAGCACAAGAGGAAACAATTGAAATCAGCGTTTCTTTTCGCGAAATGTAAACTTTCGCCAGTGCTTACGCTTCCTTGCCTGCAAAGAAGGAAGGCGTAGCGCTTTGAATACATTTTTAAATTAAACAAAACTAATAGCCTTTGTCGGAGTGCCACTTCCTGGTCAAGTCAAGGTGACTCAATACGTCAATGACTTAAGGGTAAGACCTCCACGCACTTACCGTACCAAAGGTGTAGGCATTACCATATAGGAGGCTTCAAAAGCGCATTTGGAAGAGGTTTCGATGTGTATAGATGCTCCGACGAAGTGCTGTATTGTGGGACTTCTTCCGCACCTTTAGTGTTTTTTTGTAGATTCGAAGCCCCGATAATCTAAAGTCGTATCGACCAGAGCAACATTCGCCGCTTTGGCTGCAATGATTAATGCTCACTATCCACGAGGGAGCCGACAACGCAAAATATCGACTTTTTCGGGTTCCTTAAGAATAAGCCGCGGTCAACCAGTAGAGGGGGACGCCTCATTGAGAAGATATTAAGTCCTGATGGTAAGTGTGTGGTAGTCGCAAGCCATCTTCTGAGCGCTTGATAGCTTAAGGAGGATTAGTAGTGGTGAATTGCTTGTTGTACATTCATGTGTACGACATTCACAACTTATGACATTAAATATGCACGTATGTAGGAGACTGCAGTTGCAAGATTGATGAGATGATTGTACCTGTTAAGTATATACCAACGATTATTTTGGTTAACTATTATTTCATTTTTATGCTCATCATGTCGATAGATTGCTAGTTTCATGCTAGTTATGAATAACGGCTTAACTAAACATAAAGTCATTTAAAATTAAGTTAGGTCGAATAATATGGTGATTTGTGAGTTATGTACGGTGGAGTTGTTTTGCGGGTCAAAGCCTTCGACCTTACATGCGAACGGCCACGCACCTGATCATTACTTTTTACGACCAGAACCTCCTTAGTGGCCATCTCTACCTTAAAAGAAATATATTAAGCTTAATCAGCTTTCGCCTCGCATAAACTCTATCATTCGAGCCACAAAGGCCAGTAGTTCCTACACCTTCGAATATTTTTTATATGGAGCGCGAGTACTAGGTATAAAGGTCTGCAAATTCGGCCGTCTTCTCAGACTCATAGATGTAAGAAAGTCTGTCGTGCACTACTAGGTACTCTTTCAACAAATGCAAAGAAGTAAATCTGTCTAATTCAAAATTCTTGCGAGTTAGTCAGTCTACTCGCGTGGGCGTAATTTTGACTTAGCGATCTACTAATCACTTTGGTATTTTGCGCTACATCAGCTTTACCGTAGTTTGCTGTGTAAATCACGAAAAGGCGTATTTCTGTTTAATTGGGTATATTTATTTATATAATTTCCTAAGGAATATATTTTTCAATCTAATTAAAAATCGAAGGTTAGGTTGGCCTGATTATTTATTAGTTTATGCTTAACGTGGGAAAGTACCGGTATTAGACTCAAGTTCCAAACTGGTGTTATTAACGTGCTTTAAATTTGAAAAGATAGTGTAATTTAGTGCGATGTGTTACCCAGTCTAATTTTTGTCGTTTAGCAATGGTTCCATCCGCAACGATTATCATTTAGGTAACGTCTGACTGTTTCGCTTGCTGCACTCTGTCTCAATAGGTATCCACCCTTATAGTATAGTAGATGGAACTATTTTTCTCAGATTTATAATTGCAGACGAAAACGCAAGAAGTATTTATCATCTAGAAAAAGTATAAAGGCGGCGCCGTTAGCTCTTTTCTTGATGAATCGACAGGCACAGCCTCGCGTACGTTTGAGGCTTGATCGGCGAAAAAGATAGACACAATTTATCGAGACGAGGCCCAACCAGCAAGATTTGAGTTAATAATATGTTTAGTCGGCCTTCGCTCGTTTTAGATCGGGCTTTTGCTTAGCTATTATACTTCTCCATAAAGATGTCGTTTTCTGCTCACTGAGTATGCTAACAAAGATTTTACTACAAATGCTTGAATTCTAAAAACCGTACTAAGTCTTAATGCTTTAAAATGTGCCAAATAAGCTTTCTTAGCTGCGATTTAAGCTGGAAGCATTCCTCCGATAGGTGCTCAAAGCGACTGAATGCGCTGCAAGCGTCTTCACAGTGAAATATAGCTCCAGGAGCGGGATGTTGGTCATATTGAAGCTGCAGCCCCGACATTCCTATGGTATGGATAGCCAGAGGAAACAAAGCATTGTGGTTCGTGCAATTGAACGATACATAAAGCTGAACTACTGTGATAAATACTGGTTCTGCCAATCAGAACTTATGCCACTTTGCGTACTGAGATATTTTGACGGGTATCGAATCGAATATAGCTCCGTGCATAGACTATTGAGCTGGCATTAGACAAGATAGGGTGGTCTTGTATCAGGTGGATTTGTCAAATTTTTGTTGTACTGCTCATGTCGATTTTCTTGATATATAGATTAATAAACGTTATTTTACAGGAAGATTGTATATCATTTTACAAGCACCTTTGTGCAAGGAGCAACCGTTCCTGGTACATCTTGTTTTGCTGTTCCGTCCACGCGGGTTGATTGTCGATATTGCGACGATTCATTAATAGATAAACCACCTGCCAATCGAGCAATTTGGGACTGCTCAGTTGACTCGCTGGCTTCTACGATCCAATAAAGACGGCTAAAGTTGCATCACTTCTAGCAGTCAAGTATTCGAGTCCTAGAAAAAAATTATGATCCAGAATTCAGTAGCTACGGACTCCAGTGCCCGGACGGAAGAGTCGAATGTGAGGTTCATGCTGATCAAGCTTAAAGGTATAAATGGCTACGAAGATTGTGAATAGTAGGGTGCACGTGGTGCTTTCAAAAGAAGCTGCAGGCCATATCTCGTGAAACAACTATTCCGTAATGAAATAGCAACATAGCCAATTGTTTGACCGAGATTTAGGCCTATTTGCCTTAAAGCAACTGATTCGTAACGTAAAGCCGCATTATTTATAATTAGCATGAAGTTAGCATCGATCGACATGGTCAACATAAAAAGGATTTATCGGTAAGCCAGAAAAATCGTTACTGATTATTGTAATTATTGGCACTTTAATCAAACCAGTCCTGCAACTGCGATCTCTTCCATACGTATTTATATATGCGATTGTGAGGTATCGTACAAATGAACACTCATTATTTTGTTTAAAGGCTGTTACCGGCAAAATTGGCGGTAACAGCCTTTAGGTAAAATAATCGAGATGTTCCTAAAATACATATGCATTAGTACGGTCCATAAAAATAGGCGATTAAAAAGTTTCCGACCGGAAAACATTCCCAGATGTCCCATAATCATTGGGAATTAAGTGACCCTAATGGCTAAAAGAAATCTAGGATTTGTGAGAAGCCAAATGGACAGAGAAGAATGATAGCTTTCAGGATGGTGTAGTAGATGGCTGAGAGTCACCACTTAGGCTGTAGCAAGAAAATAAGTCGTAAGAGCTCTTCATCTAATATCGCTTCTCAATTTGCTTCGAGAAACAGAATCTCCTTTAATGACTTCACCTCAGCCTCATCCAATGTCCGACCATTATCAGTTTCCTCCGTGACTGTGTTATATTTCAGCAAGCAGACCACTAATGCTGAGTTCTCCAAAACCTATCAAGCTGTCAGGGAATGGTTAGGACCAAACGCACACTCATCACGAGGACTCACTGTTTTTTAAACGGGGCGTCCCACTGTCGCGGCATCTATAAGTGACCCTCCAAAGTACTCGGGTGAGCCAGCAGTTTACATCCTTGACTCCACTCAGGCTAGTCAGAGGCCATGCGCTTGCCTATTGCATCTATATGGCCGAACTTGCTGTCGTCGAAGCCGTTTTAGTCTTTAGAGATTGGTGCTAAGTCATCAGGTTTGTGAACAAAACCACAACTTGCGCGAGGGAACTGCAATATTTCGGTGATCCGAAGAAGAAAGTCTATTCGCGGCTAGACACCTTTGAAAAAGCATTTTAGAGGATGTACTCCTCAAATACGTTTTGAAAGGCCTCTTTTACTGTTACCACCTGCACCTCTGAAGCGAAAAAGTAATGCCTTTAGTCTATCGAGTCACCTTTGATATTCAAGGCTATCAGCATCCGCTAATCCATAAATACATTGCCTGCAGCTTTAAGAGAAAAAGACCCTATTAGTACCTTGATTTTTCCGGAGAGACACTCCAATAATGGAGGCTATCAGCATCCGTTGATCCATATAAACATTTATGAAGCTAGAGCTTTATTTGGCAGGAAAATTGGCGTGAGCGCTAGCTAGCCTCAAAGTTTGCCGAAAGAAAAAGAAAAGAAGGAGCTTTAATTACAATCGCTCCTTAATTTGTCTGCGGAGTGGGTATGGCAGGCTACGGTGTGCTATCAGTTCCTGAAACGAACGTCCAACAAAAAGACGCTCGTAACGCACGCAGTCCTTTTATGAACAATGTTTTTTGAAAAATTTAGGCTCAGATGAGCCGTTCTTTACTTGAAAAATACTCAAGTAAAATTTAAAATGATGGACGAGTGTGTTAGTTATGCAGTATTGCACCCTAACAACGTCAACTTAACTAGTTCATAAGTGTTATGACTACAAGTGAGCTCAAAAGTTGCTACCCCGTAGCGAATTTTTGGTAGGAAATACTCCCCTTTTTTGCCTATTCCTCGTTGAATGTACGCGATGGCTTTTATGCTGTGTCTATTACCCCGATAAGGAGAGAGCATGCGGCGCGCTTTTTATATCTTCTCTATATGATCGTAAATCTCGGCACTTTTGGCAATGAACGATCGTATATTTAACACCATTCGTGTGGATCCTAAAAATTCAGCCATGTAGATAATCGCAACGTCTAGTCTGGCCCCAACACAAAGACATGTAAAAGCCAGTCTTGATAGATAAACGACTACAAACAAGAAATACGAAACTTAAACCTTGCCCAAAGTTACTAAATCAAAGCAGGAATGTGTTCAGGTTTTATAAAAATCATTTAGAAGCTAATCCACCGCACGAAAAATGATCTTGTCATGCCACTTACGATGAAGGCTTTTCTGGCACAGATGGAGCTCTGAAAGTGCTTTTGTCATAGATGCCACCGAGGCTGAGTTCCGTGTCAACGTCTTTGGGCGTCAATGCAGTGGATGGGGGCGCCAACGCCTCTAAACTCTGCACCTTCGAGTCGCCAGAGCTGGGTTTGTTGGAAACAACGATCTCAGGCGACCACTTAGTAGAGACAGAGTGGTCGCCTGAGGTCGTTGTTGCTGTCCGAAGCGGTAATTCCGGCATTGGACTTTGCATTCTCGACTGCTTAGATGGAAGACTAGTTGTGGCGATGTTGCCCTCGTAGGTACGCCTTGATCTTTTAGAGCGACGACCCTTGGGCGTCGATGCCGCATTCAATGGCCCTGACGGATATGAACTGTGCACATTTAGGAGCTCATGTAGAGCCACAGCATTGCTGGTGCCAGCGTTGCCGGCAGGATTGACGTCCAGGTTCAATATTGCAGCCTTTTTATTAGGCTGATTTCGGCGGAAAATGTTGTACATCCGGACCAATCTCTGATAATGCAAATTCAGCAAGTAGTCCAACACGGCGAATTTTACAAATTTCGGCAATGCATGCCACTCCTCCCAGAACAAGGTATCCTTTTTGAATTCCCGCAAGCCAAGAAGCACATACCGCTGCGCTTGACGTACAAGATCTACGCGGTGATTTCTTTTACTATTTGGCGCGTCTCTCCAATTCAACATGCTCCAGAAATAAGACGTTTCCGCGCGTGTTGGTTCTACATCCCCGTCGCAGAGGTTGGCAAACGCTGCATGAACACGATCGATCTTGTCCGCGTGCTTGGGTGACACATCCATCGACCTCATGCCATTAAAGTCCACCTTCCACTTTTTTAAACTGAGGATTTCATTGCCGGATATATCACGAGAAGCATCGCCAACGCCGACGGCCTTCCCAGATGGATTCCAATGTTTCTGTAATGCTTCGTCTGCGCCTTTTGCGGCCACTTCTAATTCCTGAAACGCTTTGGAGTTTTCCATCTTCTCTATAGCCTCTGCAGCATGTGGCATCTTTTCTACAATTGTTGGTCGTAGAGGCGTCTTTCTTGGAACCTCTGCAGCGATTACCTTCTTTACAGCCCTTGAAGCGCGTGGCTTCCTCTTCCCAGCCTTTGCAACCCCTGCATTCTTTTTTATAATCTCTGCAACACGTGGCAACTTTTCGACACCCTCATTGATCATGCTCGCTAAAACAGAAGAGACGTAGCGCTCTTCATTCCCCAAGTCGTTGTGAGTGTCACGGCTATTTCGGAGAAAGTGATTTGGCAGCGAGTTCACACCATTACCGGCTGTCATGACGTCATGATGGTACACTTGTAATTCTTGGCCAGAGTCTGCAGCTATCTGGCTGTTGGCGACGAGAAAAGCAGTCAAAACGCAATACACGCCGAGCATGGAGTTTATACTGGGGAAAATAGAACGCAATGGGTTTTCTGAATTTTAACTCCCGCGACAGCCAGTCAAGTTGAGCGCTGTGATAAAATATAATACTGATACAGGAAGATAAAATTTCCTGTCATTATTATTTAAATCTATGAAATGAATTTCAAGCAAATCAGTGATGATAAATTGCTATTAATTTTTAGAGATCGTATGGTGCTGTATAGCTGCAAACCCAACTGTGCTCCTACATAGAGGAAGAGAAAAAACTCACAAATGGGAATTGTGAGTAATTTCCGGTAGCTGTGCTCGGAAAAAGTTGGGGTGACGCCCTTCATCCAAGCGCGGGGGCTTAATGCTCGCGCGCTTCGGGCAGGTGCTCTCGGGCATCTGCAGGTCTCTAACGAGTCTACCCCTCTACGCGACGGTCTCCAGCACAAGGGCGCCACCTGGGCTCTTACCAAGTCAGAGCTAAAAAGAAATGGAAGACCCTCACGACCTCGGTGCTGGCTGCACTGCCCGCCGAACGAGACCCGACGTATGCGGACACCACTTTATGCCGTGGACTAGCCAGACTGAGTCTAGCACGTGCATAACTTGGCAACGCGATAACGTAATACATTACATTACATTACAAGAAATAGACTAGGTAACACGCCGCAGTAAATAAACTATTTATTCAAATTAGACGAACAATAGTAAAACCAGTACTTAACCAAATTTAGTACCCGTATACACCCATATAAATAACTACAGGGCTCATAAAGATCTCAAATCTGATACGAATATTCATAAGGAACAAACTCCAACCGAAGAAATATGTAAGAAAATTACTCTATCGTTCTTGACACAATAGACTTTGGTACAGCTGATGTAAATTACGAAATGATTGGTGACAATGCGATTTTGTAGTGGTACTCAAATTCGATAGATTGTTAATAAAAGCCAAGGACGCAAAAGCAAATCTCGATGTATGTCGGTACACATTCGTTCGCCTATGTCCGTTTCGTGCATTGAGCAATGCAGTTAGTGATGACAGGGCGATGGTTTATTAGTCTCTAGGTTTTTCGGTATCGCTTAGTGGTTCGAAGAAAGAAAGAAAGAAAGTGCAGCATGATATCATACAACATTGTGGTAAAAAAAATCATCAAAACCCAGCATATGTTTATTTTGAATGTTTAAAGATACATTCAATGTATTCAGAAAATGGGTGCAGCTGGTGCCCCTCATTTTTGTCACATGGTGTGAGAGCATATTTTTATCTTGTCTCTAGCCAGCGTGGAAGATCAAAGTGGGGCTGAAGATAAAGTGCAACTGCAACGCTCATGCTTCCGTGACATCAAGACTACAGTAAGGGACTATCATGCGGCTAATCACAGAACATACAATCCAAAGCGGTACACATTCGTGTACACTTAAGGTGCTTGCCTAGTTGTTGCACAATTTGCATTCGTGTCGAATTTTAGAGCTCTTTCGACTTTAATTCACACACTTAATCGATGTCAGGTGTAGATGCAACAACCAGGGAAACTCTACGCATCCTCGACATTGGACGGCTGGCCGATTGATTTCGCATCCTGATATCGAAACATAATCTATGTCCACAGGCGACGTAATTTAGCCAAGCGAAATGAGATAAAAGTTAATGGGTTGGGGCTTTTAACGATGTACAGAAAAATTGTTCTGCCGAGTAGACAATTATGTACCACCTATTTTTGCTTACGTCATTTTGTAGAAAACGTTTAAGTCGTTGTATTTAAAAATTCGTACGCTGGGATTAGCGAGAAAGTGCGACATTCAACGACATTTTTCACCGATTTGCTGAGGAAAATCGACGAGCGCTTGACTGGTTGACCGAAAGTGACAAAGAGAAAGGTCGTATTTGTACAATCCATGTCACACTGATGCTTAATAATGTGGAACCAATCACAAGTCCCTCCCAAACGTAAAAATGCATTTGTAATCGAATAGCTTTAAAGAAGCTGCGAGAACATGAACGATACGTATTAGCGAAGTGGGTAACGTGTTCTTTAACTATTATTACCTACAACGAACTTGCCTCAAAACTATATTTTGGGAACTAAGACTGCTCCAAACTCATTTAAGAAATCTCCCACTAATTCCACACTTTACGATCCCTTCTCATTTTCCGCAAGCTAAGAGCACACACCGCTGCGCTTGTTTTCAAGATGTTGCATGTGCGCATGTTTAGCCCTTGATGCAAATTCCCAATATAACGTGCTACAAAATTAAGACATTTCTGCGAGAGTTGATTCTACTTTTTTGTCGCAGAGGTTGGCAAACGCTGCCTGAGCTCGCTTGACATTGTTTGTGTAGCCGTCTGACGCAACCATCGACTTCATACCGCCTAAGTCGATTTTTCACACTGGAAATATGAGAGCCACATTGCCGGCTATATCACGAGGAGCATCGCCAGATGGTTTCGATGTTTCTTCATTGCTTCGTCTGCGCCTTTTGCAGCCACTTTTAACACATTATGCTTTTCGGCACTATCCACCTTCATCTAAGTCTCTGTAGCAAGTACCATCTCATTTACAAACTTTAGTCGTGGTGGCATCTTTGTTGAAATCTTTGCAGCTGGTAAGTTCTTCTCCATAGCCTCTGAAGCGCGTGGCTTTGTTTTGGTAATCTCTGCAACAAATGACAACCTTGAGACACCGTTATATTATAATGCTCGCCAAAGCGGATGAGACGTAGCGCTCTTCATTCGCCAAATCGCTGTGATCGTCACGGCTACCTCGGCGAAATCATTTAGGCAGAGACTTCACGACCACATTACCGGCTCAAGATCGAAGGTTCGGAGCGAATAACTAGGTTCTGAAGTTACCTGGCTGCTGGTCACGACAAAAAAAGCAGTAAAGACGTATCTAAGCTGATTGTACCCAGGTTTGAAGACCATTTATGCCACTTTTTCTTGATCAACACTCTTGAAGCCAAGGTAGTATGTCACACCAAGGCATGACGTATACTGCGTCTGGTTGAGACGAGTGCTTCGTATGTCCCACTGTAGTGTTCACTTCGTTTTTCTCTAGAGACCTGTGATCGGTTTATACGGATGCATACAAAAATTGCTGTGTTAAGGGGGAAATGACAACCGGCATTACGGGGGCATGTTGCTAATCGCTTATGTTCGAGTCACCGTTCGTCGCTAAAAGTCTTGAGCAAACTACAACGGAATATTAACACCGTTCCTCAATATTGCCGCACCAAGAAGAGGAAACAATTGGTACCAGCGTTTTTTTGGCAAAATTATAACTTTCGCCAGCGCTTACGCTTTCTTGCCTGCTAAAAAGGAAGGCGTAGCTTTTGCATACATTTCTAAATTAGAATAAGCTCAAAGCCTTCGTCGGAGTGCCACTTCCTGGTAAAGTCAAGGTGACTGAATACATCAATGACTTAAGGGTTAGCCTCCCACGCACTTACCGTACTAAAGGTGCAAGCATTGACAGTGAAAGGTGCAAGCATTAACAGTGAAGGAGGCTTTGAAAGCGCATTTTAAAGAAGTTTAGATGTATATGGGACTTTTTCCGCACCTTTAGTGTTTTTTTGTAGGACCGATAACTGAAGGCTAGCCCCGATAATCTAAAGTGGTATCGACCAGTGCAACATCCGCCGCTTTGGCTGCAATAATTAATGCTTACTATTCACGAGGGAGCCAACAAAGCAAAATATCGGCTTGCCCGGGTTCTTATAGGAATCACTGACAGAAGCCGCGGCCGACCAGTAGAGGGGACTGCTCATTGAGGAGATACTTAGTCCTCATGGTAAGTGTGTGGTAGTTGCAAGCCATCTCCTGGAAGCTTATCAGCTTAGGGAAAATTAGTAGTGATGAACTGCTTGTTGTACATTCATGTGTACGACATTTCACAACTTATGACAGTTAGTGATACACGCATGCAAGAGACTGCAGTTGCAAGATTGATGAGATGATTGGACCTGTTAAGTATTCACCAACGATTATCTTGGTTAACTATAATTTCAAATTTATGCTCATCATGTCGATAGATTGCTACACTGATGACCGCAATTAATGTGGTTTGAGAATTAGTGTAGTCCACACTAATATATGTACTGTGAACTTTGCGCCTTGGGAGATTGAGAAATAGTGCGGACTCCGCACGGACTTTACAGAATCCTAAACGACTACAGTCCAGTAAACTAACTGGTCTGGACTGGTATTATGGTAGTGTCGAGGCGCTCAGCTCTCCATCGCCGATAATATCTGCTGTCGCACGTGCTGCTCGCTAATGTCCCAGCAGTCGATGACGATGACGAGAAACTTGGTGATAACGAAGATGTTGAAGCGGAGGAAGAAAAGGATGGAGATGAGAGTCACGTGCCGGATGATCAGATCGTCAACAAGCGCAAGCTTCAACAGGTCGCATCAATATCGTCGCGGGTCACTGTGATTAATTGGATGATTACCGAGGCAGACCAGAACAGTGAACAAGGCTTAGTCTACGAGCGATCGCCAAGTTTCCCTCAGACTTCCGCGGAAACTACAAGGTATGTCGAATTGTCTCCTTGAAACAATGATATTGGCATTGGCACTAAATTCAGGCCAATCGCACCAAAGCCACAAGGTGGTGGAAGATGCGCGATAAAGTTGGTAAGTACGGCGGTTCGACTCCAAAGTCGATATCAGCAGTCGTGCCATCAGTGCGAAAGAGGGTCAACCTCAAGGCTGTTGCTGGCAGAGGACGACGCCGATCTGAATGGGTTTTCTACTTATACGTCGAGTTGTTGTCAGAACTCATCCGGCTTAAGGCCGCTAGAGTCAAATCCTCTCCAGCCCTAATCGGTCAGCTTGCTCGCACTGTCATGAACGATGCGCCAGTACACGATTCCAACTTCATTGGTCCAGTCGACAACAAACCTCTCGTCGACAAAATCAAGACACGATGGGTTAGCAGTTCATGGTAAGTTGTATTATTACACTTGTACCTACATAACGTTTACAGATTGAAATTGTTTGCTGTGATAGGAGGTGGATGACATAGTTTATCGTGCACAGAACGGGGAGTTGGTGGTCAGCGCCGCACAGCAGGACCATATCGCAAAAACGGTTGCGTACCATATGGACGAGTTACGCCAGGGTTTCGAATCAGGCGACCTGAACGAGGACCTGCTTTGCAACATGGACGGAACTCATTTCGTGATCAACTGCGACAACGGCCGTACACTTGGTTTTCGTGGTGATATTGGGGTCAAATACGCCAATGTTGTGTCGGGTGGTATCGGGATGACCATGATGGTCTACATCACGGGCGACTCTCGGCGCAAATCGGTGGACCCTTGATGATGTTCCAGAATCCAAACCGATCATACCCTATAAATGGTCTTCCAGACGATGTACCTGGTGTTTCCTACCGCTCTGGGCCTAAAGGCTGGAATGAATTAAAGGTTGGTGTTTCATACATCATGCACCATAGTACTCTCTATTAATTTCATCACACATAATCGTAGGTATTTCCTTAATGGGTTGGCGAGCCACGCGCTTTCAATGGAGATAGTGCTGGCCGAAGGACTGTCATGTATGTAGACAACTGTGGCGGCCACAACGCCAGTCCAGAATTACGCGATGTTCTCTTGAAGACCAACGCTAAACTGCGCTATTTTCCGCCCTGCGCGACCGATCTTGTTCAGCCTGCTGACTCTTCCGTCGGCTCAAAAATCGAGGACGAGCGGACCCGTTTATAAGAGGCCGAGAAGATGCGCATGATAAAGAATGGCGACTGGTCAGACACCGTGCGTAAGAACGGGTCGTGGTCTGGGAAGCTGAAGAACCCGGATAAACGCTTCTTCTTGGAACTCGCCGCCAAAACCGTACGCGCGGTGAACGGGATGCGCGACAGTTGCGGCTTGACATACGCTCGTAAGGCCATGATACGTTGTGGCATGGCATTTGATGTTGGTGGTCGATAGCACGAATCGCAATTAACGCCGGAACTGCAACAAATTATTGGCAAATATCGCATCCACTACGATGGCTTTCCCGTTCCAGCCCCTGGGCTTTGAATCGTTTAAACAATCCATTTAATACATAATGCTCATTCGGTCTCAGAATTAGTGCGATCCATACTATTTCTCCAAGCCCATAATTAGTGCGGATTCATTAATAGTGTGGTCCGCACTAATACTTGTGAGCGATCTGAACATGGGGGGTTGAGAAATCGTGTGGTCCGCACTAATTACGGTCATCGGTGTAGTTTCATGGTAATTATAAATAACGGCTTAATTAAACAAAAAAGCATTTAAAGTTAAATTGGGTCAAATAATTCGGTAATTTGTATACTATATACGGTGGGGTTGTTTTTGCGGGTCAACGCCTTCAACCTTTCATGCGAACGCCACACGCACCTGATCATTACTTTCTACGACCAGAACTTCCGAAGTGGCCATCTTGACCTTGATAGAAATATATTAAGCTTGATCAGCTTTAGCCTCGCATTATGCTCTATCATTCGAGCAACCGAAGTCAGTAGTTCCTACGCCCTTGAATAGTTTCGAGGGCGTAGGAACGCGAGTACTTGGTATAAAGGTCTGCAAATTAAGCCGACTTCTCAGGCTCATAGAAGTAAGAAAGTCTTTCGTGCACTGGTAGGTGTTCTTTCGACAAATGCGAAGAGGTTGTCCTGTCTAATTTATAATTCTTGCGAGTTAGTCAGTCTACTCGCGTGGGCGTAATAGTGACTTAACGATCTATTAATTACTTTGGTTTTTTGCTCTGAGAGGTGTGGAGGTAGATATACGACCTTCTGTGTGATAGACCGTTCACCATCTCCGGTTTAAAAAAAACGCCATGTGCAATAGATTGGAATATATGTTTGCAACTTTTTCTATGCGCTAATTCCAAGCTCATAATTTCGTTTGCTCTGACTGCTGGTCTCATCAAAAACAGTCTGGTCTACAAATTTGGTATAGCCTCCTACCCGTTTCCGAAAAGAAATTTCGTTGAAAAGACGCTTGCAACGCACGTAATCGCTTTAGAATCCTGTTAGAGCAATGTTGTTCGGCTATAAAAATTCTTTTTTAGCACAACTTAAATCTTTCTGGACTTATTACGTATTTATAAACTTAAGTATTCTACTCTTCGGAAAAGGTTGGGGTGACGCCCTCCTTCCTGGCGCGGGGGCTAAATGCTCGCGCGCTTCGGGCAGGTGCTCTCGGGCATCTGCAGGTCTCTAACGAGACTCACCCTCGACGCGACGGTCTCCAGCACCAGGGCGCCACCTGGGCTCTTACCAAGTCAGAGCTAAACAAAATAATGGAAGACCCTCACGACCTCGGTGCTGGCTGCCCTGCCGCCGAACGAGACCCGATGTATGCGGAGACCACTCTATGCCGTGGACTAGCCAGACTGAGCCTAGCACGTGCATAACTTGGCAACGCGATAGCGCAATACAACAACAAACCTCATACTAAAATAGCATACTGAGCATAAAGCACTATCTCTATAAAAGAGTACTCTGGCTGGCTAAGCAAACTTTCAATCAGAAACACGAGCAAAGTCCGACTTTTGTGTTATGACTTCTGGTGAGCTCAAGCCTTCTAGGCAAGACTGCACAGAAGTAAAGAGTGGCTGTCTCTTTCGCCAATTACGCATCGAATGTACGCGACAGCTTTATCGCTGAGCCAAAGAGCTTGCGGCGCACCCTTTATATATTCTTCTAGATCCCGGCTCCATCATAAGCTTGTTTCTATTTGTGTAGATTGTAGATGGGGAGCCATTGAGATTAATTGCAAAGTCTGGTCTGGCTTCGTGGAAGCACAGCAGCAAAGAACGACCTGAACAACATTCTTTGGAGATAAGGTAACCAAAGTACAAAAACTCTCCAAAGTATAAAAACTACGCAAAGCACAAAAAACTAGACTGTAAATGTATTTTTAAGACCACGTAATTTCTTTTAGAACATCTAAATAATAATAGCAAGAACTTTGTCTTTCACTTTAAAGTCCTATAGTACTCGACGAATGACATGTATAGTAATATATTTTACTGCAGCACCGGTTTCAATTGAGTGGCTGTTAACAAGATACCAAAGCAATTTCTTTCCCTAGCATCAACTCCATGCGTGGCGCCTATTACGTCTTGACTGCTCTTTTCGTCGTGACTAGCAGCGAAATAGCTGCAGAATTTGACCACCCGCTCCACAAGTTCAATCATCACGTCATAACAGCCGGTAATGCGGTCGTTAAGGCTCTGCCAAATCGATCTCTCCGAGGTAGCCGTGACGGTCGCAACGACTGGGCGAATGAAGAACGCTCTGTCTCTTCTTTTTTAGCAAATTTGATAGATGATGGTGTCGCAAAGCTGCCACTTGTTGCCGAGATTATTAAAACAAAGCCCTTAGCTGCAAGGGCTGTAAAGCAGAAGCCACGCGCTATGAACAAGAAGTTTCGCGCTGCAAAGGCTGTGGAAAAGAAGTCACGCGCTGCAAAGGCTGCAAAAGAGACGCCACGCGTGGCAAATGCTGCAAAAAAGACGCCACCGCAAGCAAAGGTGGTAGATGAGATTCTTTATGGCGTAGAGGCTACGAAGGAGATGGGAAAATCTGAAGAGTATGGCGTAATAAAAGCGGCCACAGAAGGCGCAGACCAAGCCTTAAAGAAACATTGGGATCCTTCTCGTGAGACCGCCGTCATTGTTGCTCCGTCTCGCGATATTTCCGGCAATGTGATCCTCAGTTTAAGAAAGTGGAAGGTTGGTTTCAATGGCATGAGGCCAATGGTGGTGCTAGACAAGCACAAGGACAACATTGATCGAGTTCACGGAGCGTTTGGCACCCTCTGCGACAAAAATATGCAAATAACTCCCGTTGAAACGTCTTATCTTTGGAGCATGTTGGATTGGAACATTGAGAAAAATTTCAAAAAAAAGCACAAGCAAACTCTTGTACGCCTAGCGCAGCGATATGTGCTTATAGGTTTGCGGCAAGTAAAAAAAGACCGCAAAGTGTGGAATCAGTGGAAAAAAATGCCGGATCCGCTAAAATTTGGCGTGCTCAATTACTTGCTAAACTTGCATTATCAGAGATGGGTGCGGATGTACAACATTTTCAGACGATATCGGCCTGATCGAAATGGCGTGCCATCGACTCTTGGTGGCAACGCAGACATCAATAAAGCACTTGCACTACAAAAGCACTCAAAAGTGCGGAGTGTCTTTCCGTATGAGCCATTTGACGTGGCATGGGCGTCCAAAGGTCGCCGCTCTGTCTTGAGTAAAAGATCTAGACGTACCTTTGATGGCAACACTGATACTGCCAGTCTCCCTTCCAAACAATTAAAAACGCGAAGTTCAGAGTCGTCTATGCCACCTTTGATTGAATCAACCACCTCAGGCGATGACTCCGTCCCTACTAAAGAAATAAAGTCCAGCTTTGACGATCCAAAAAGTGCTTTTGCCCCGTTTAAGCCAGGCGACGACTTTGTTCATACTGAAAACTCGAGACTCAGCTTTGGCGGTCTAAGCAGTGCTTTTGTCCCGTATCGGCGCCCGAATGTGCACAATTCACAGTCGTTGACTTCCCCAATCACTGTGTCGTCTATGCCATCTTTGATGAAATCAACCACCTCAGGCGACGACTCCGTCCCTACTAGAGAAATAAAGTCCAGCTTTGACGATCCAAAAAGTGCTTTTGCCCCGTATAAGCTAGGCGACGACTTTGTTCATACTGAAAACTCGAGACTCAGCTTTGGCGGTCCAAGCAGTGCTTTTGTTCCGTATCGGCGCCCGAATGTGCACAATTCACAGTCGTTGACGCCCCAAACCACTGCGTCGTCTATGCCACCTTTGATTGAATCAACCACCTCAGGCGACAACTCCGTCCCTACTAAAGAAACAAAGTCCAGCTTTGAAGATTCAAAAAGTGCTTTTGCCCCGTATGAGCCACGCGACGACATTGTTCATACTGAAAACTCGAGACTCAGCTTTGGCGGTCCAAGCAGTGCTTTCGTCCCGTATCGGCGCCCGAATGTGCACAATTATTAGTTGTTGGCGCCTCCATCCACTCCATTGACGGTCAAAGACGTCGAGACGGAACTAAGCCTTGGTGATTTTTCCGACAGAAGCACTTAGCTTCATCTGGGCCGTAATTGGTTTTGGCGTTACCTGGAGCGAGTAAGATGATGAATAATTCTGTTTAATTTTAATTAGGGGCCTACACTTTTGCTGAATAGGTTAGGCTAAATATGTACCGGTACTAAATTCTGGTCTCGTGCTGAGCTAATAATCAATGAATAATATTTATTGTATTGTATTGTATTGTATTACGTTATCGCGTTGCCAAGTTATGCACGTGCTAGGCTCTATGGCTAGTCCACGGCATAGAGTGGTGTCCGCATACGTCGGGTCTCGTTCGGCGGGCAGTGCAGCCAGCACCGAGGCCGTGAGGGTCTTCCATTATTTTGTGTAGTTCTGACTTGGTAAGAGCCCAGGTGGCGCCCTGGTGCTGGAGACCGTCGCGTCGAGGGTGAGACTCGTTAGAGACCTGCAGATGCCCGAGAGCACCTGCCCGAAGCGCGCGAGCACTTAGCCCCCGCGCTTGGAAGGAGGGCGTCACCCCAACCTTTTCCGAAAAAATATTTATTAGGTAATCTTTTCTGCGTGATCGATCGCATTGAAAGAAATCAAACGTGAAATCCTAACACACGATCCATTTACTGTATAGCTACATTCTTACAGCAGGTAAGATTTGTTGTGCCTTGCTCATGTTTATTGCGAAAAGAACTAACTTAACAGTAGCTTAAAAGTTCTATAGTTGTAACGTAGGCTGATTGTATGGACTTATTCATACCACTTTTCGTTGATCGGTAGCTTTGAAGCCAAATGAGTGAAGCACATCAAAGCTTATCGTATAAAACGTCCAGTTGCGACAAATGCTTTCTATGACCCTCTGCAATGTCCGCTACAATTTTTTGTAGAGACTTGGGATTAATCTGTACAGATGCGTACAAAAGAAACTTGAAAGAGGAATATTGGCTTTTCGCGAATATGTTGCTTTCCGCTCATTCCGAAGAATATTGATCAGTCTGATATGCATCAAGGCGTCACTTTTCTCAATTGTACGACCTGGAACAACAAGCCAAGTGCGAGCAAGAACAACCACTTTGAGTAACCGTTCGTCGCTAAAAGATTCAAGCTGAAACCGTCTCTCAATATTACAGCACCAAGCAGGGTGAGGCACTAGAAAGCCGGCGCATTCCAAACAAGTGCACACTCGCAATCGTTTTTTTTGTAATTCGAGTAAGCAAGCAGGAAATTTCGTTAACTTCTATATCGAGAGTCCGCATTAAATGTACAAATTATGCCGTGACTGGAAGCATAAAAAGAACAATTGGAATCAGCATTCCTTCCGGCAAATCTAAACTTTCGCCAGCGCTTACGCTTTCTTTCCCGCAAGTTAATAAGGCATAGCTTTCTTTATATAGTTCTGAATTGAAAGAAGCTCGTAGCCTTTGTTATCGGAAAGCCACTTCCTGGTCAAGTCAAGGTGTTTCAATACATTCAAGACCAAAGGGTAAGCTCTCCACGCACTTATCATTCTTGAGTTGAGTATATTAACATTAAACGAGGCATTTTAAAGCGTTTTTTAATAGGAGTATAGCTGTGTACAAGTTTCCTTCTACGGAACGCTGTATAATGGCATTTCTTCGCACCATTAGTGGTGTTCTTAGATCTAATGACTCAAGGCTAGCTTCAATCATTTAAGGTGGAGTTGACCAGAGCAATATTTGCTGCTTTGGCTGCAATAAGTAAGGCTCTATATCATCAAGGGATCCGACGAAGCAAACGAGCGGCTCGCTCAGGTTGTTTTGAGAAGCCGCGGTCGACAGATGGAAGAGGGCGTGTTTGCAAGTCATTGTCTGAAAGCTTGATAGATTTAAAGATGATTAGTAGCTGTGAACGGCTTGTTGTGCATTTATATATACGACAATTTACAATCTCTGTTATCTAAATAAAGACGTATGCAAGAGGCTGCAGTTGCAAGGTCGATGACATGATTGTACCTATTTAATATGCAGCAACGATTATCTTGACAGACTTATAGTCCATTTTATGCTCATCACGTCGTCAGATTGCTACTTATATTGTATTGTATTACGTTATCGCGTTGCCAACTTATGCACGTGCTAGGCTCTATGGCTAGTCCACGGTATAGAGTGGTGTCCGCATACGTTGAGTCTCGTTCGGCGGGCAGTGCAGCCAGCACCGAGGCCGTGAGGGTCTTCCATTATTTTGTGTGATTCTGACTTGGTAAGGGCCCAGGTGGCGCCCTAGTGCTGGAGACCGTCGCGTCGAGAGTGAGACTCGTTAGAGACCTGCAGATGCCCGAGAGCATCCGCCCGAAGCGCGCGAGCATTTAGCGCTTGGAAGGAGGTCGTCACCCCAACCTTTTCCAAAAATGCTACTTATATGCTGATTGTAAATTACGGATTAATAATTAAAATGTCATTTAAAGTCAAATAAACTTCGATTAGATCAAATAAGATGGTAATTTGTAAATTATGTACGGAGGGCCTTCGACCTAAAGTGGAAACGCTACACGCACCTGATCATTACCCTTCAAGACCAGAATCTCCTGAGTGGTCATCTCGTGGTGATCACCACTGTCACTTGGCGTGTGTAAGTAAAATACAGTGAATAATTGGATATCAATTATTATTTTTATAATCTAATATATCATTAAATCTCTATCTTAAAAGAGATACATTAAGCTTTATCAGCTTAAGCCCCGCATTAGGCTCTTTCGTTCGAGCCACCGAAGTCAGTATTGCCTATGCCCTCGTATGTAGTTTTTCGTGGAGCACGAGTCCTTGGCAGCATAAAGGTCTTCGAACTCAGATGTCTTGTCAGGCTCATAGAAGTGAGAAAGTCTATCGAGCTTTACTCTTTCGGCGAATGCGAAGAGTTTCTTCTGTATATCTGTAAATTCTTGCGAGTTAGTCCGTCTACTCGCGTGGGCGTAATAGTGACTTCAGGAAGTACTCATTTCTATGGTATCTTGCACTGAAAAGTGTGGAGTCATATATACGACCTTCTGTGTGATAGACCGTCCACCATCTTCGGTCTCAAAAAAATCGTCATGAGCAAAACGTTGAAATTGATGTTTGCAACTATTTAATGCGCTATTTCTAATGCTTTATTCAGTCAGAGAACTACATCCGTTTAAAAATATCTCAGTATTTAACAGGTTTAGGATCTGGTAGAGTCACCATTTCTATATAAATCATTTTTGCTGAAAGCCAGCTGTTACCACAAATGATTAGCTTGATGTAGCTCTCCGATGCACGAGCCACATGATTTTGTTTGCTCTGACTGTTAGTCCCATTAAATCGGTCTGGTCAGCAATTTTGGTATAGCCTCCTTAAAGATGCTTGCAACGCACGCAATCGCTAAATAATCCTGCCGAAACAATGTTGTTCGGCTAAGAAAACCGGCTTTAGCACAATTGAATGCATTTTCGACTCATATCGCTTCTATAGCTCAAGCATTCTACTTAAAATAGTAGACTGAAGAGCACCAGCAAATTTGTAAAAATTAGAAGTGCGTGATTACAACTGCATTGAATGCATTTACTGAACATTCAGGGCCATATTAATTGAAAGACGCTAAACATCCCGAAATGCATACGAGCACATAAAGTGTTCCATATGAGCTCATTTCCGGCCAGATGAGGGCGTGACTATTGGCAACGGGATATGTGACCCAGGCACAGTCATTGTAGGCCGCCCCACTAAATGACCAGAATTTGATATCGAGCGTGAAGTGCCACAACTTTTGCCTCACGGGCATGGAGTGCACCTCAAAGGCATGAGTCGATTGACTTCGTGATAGCAAAGTCGTCAGCACTACAAGTGCTGATGCCTGAAAGAGTTATTGTTGACTGATTGGGTTTCTGGTAACGAAAATGAACGATGTAAGTGTGCTTTTTCAAGTTAAACCCTAATGAATCGGTGTTTCTCGTGCAGACTTCGTCGCGTTATATAGTATTCCCTCTAAATCTATCTTAAAAGCCTCTCGTTTACTATAAAGCAATACATACCGGAAAGTATTCTTCTCGTACCTGCGATTACGACAAGATGTCTTTCGCGATTTATTGTGAATAATGTCCCCGATTAGACATGGGTAGGTAAGACCTATTCAAATCTAAGGAGAGGATGAGTGGATGTAAGTTCGCGTATGCCAAACGAGGTGCCCACAAAACGTTTTTGCAGAGGGTGGCGCTGATCAAACAAAGATGAGGTGTTGCGATTGGCAAGATTTATCGTTGCGTAAGTCTGCCTTACTAGCGTACCTGTACGCGCGTTAATTCCACTGCGGTGACTATCGCTTATCTCTTGCTTGATATCGATGGTGAAGCGTGGGAAACACACAGAAACATCAATCGGTAAATATTTTTAAGTAGTTTCTTATAATGTAGCTCTTAAGACAATCGACAAGCTATACTTTACCGAAAGAACTAACTTAACAATTTAAATGCTTGAACCAAAACAACGTCTATGCGAACTTTGAATAAAAGCATTTAAAAATTTGAAGATACCATAATAATTGACTTTACTGAACACTTAAGGGATATGTTCAGTGAGCGTAAGTGTGTAGTTGGCGTACTTGCATCACTCTGCGCGAAGTCTGATGCACGGGGAAGTTTGATATGAAAATTATAGTCAACACATCTAAGAATTGACACTCTGACGCCCTTGTGTGATCCCACATTAACATTTAATTCTTGCTAAAACTGCGTTTCGTAGACTATACTTGGACATTACATCGTAAAATGATATTTTAAGCATTAAGGTCTGACAAAGTCGATGCATACGCTATGTGATCAAACAGCTTGATGATACCAATTAATCATCAAAACTCTACGCTTAATTTGCGCTTAATGTAATACATCTTTTGATGTCAAAAAGAGATGCATACGTTTGCGTAGGACCCGTTCACAAAAATGGCCGAACATTCTGCAAATTTTGCAGGAAAATATATGTGACTTGTCGCGACACGTATTTAATCCACCAGAATGAGGCAGATGATTTTTGCTTAAATGTGCGAATTCTGCAACAATTCTCCTCTTATTTTGTCTATGATTGATCTTAGACAAAATGAGAGAAAAATTGAGGTGAATTGTTACTTTTCAAGTACTGGATGACTGTTTTTTTAAACGTCTAAGGGTGATGGCATTTCATGCGATTTATGTTGTCTAATACTTGCATTGCGGAACCGAGCCACATAGAGCCTGGCAAAAGAGCTTAACGTACATGAGCCAGCTAAGTACCGTACTTAATCAATACAACTGTGTTCGGGTTGAGGGAGATAAAGACGAACGATTTAACAAGAGCAGCCCTATACAAATCGATAGTTGACTTAAAGATTTCGTACAAAATCGTCTTTGTGTTGGATGAGTTGATTCCGTCAGATACCAGTCGCAAGAAACTTATAAGAGCGCTTAGTGCGCTGCGTGACTCGTCCTTCTCTTTCTTGATGAAGAGAGTACGCGCCACTATCACGTGAAGAGCGTTCTCGCGCGTTGTTGTTGATAAGACCAAGCCTAGTATCTTGTGATTAGAAAATACCCTTGCTTTAGTAATTCTTGTCCCGCGTCGGCAAGACTACCTTGGCGTCATAGATATTTCTACTAAGTCGATCATTGTATTACGCGGCTAACCGCCAGATTTGGTAGCGGGGGAGCCACAAGCAAAGCTCATATCGAGAGCCCTGATGACCGCCCCGAAAGCCGTTTTCACTGAAGAGTGATGTTGTGGGTCAAAGATCGCAAAACGATGTTATGTATTGACGACAAGAATTTATCGGAGCGGACCAACACCCAACGCTTTGCTAGAGATTTTACAAAGTGCGGGCAGCCCTTGCAGTATCTTGAACCTTGTTATGTAGAGCTAGTAAATACATTTATTCTCCTCAGGCTCCTTATGACTTGCGAGTAACACAGGTACAGGCTGCAGTCTCAGCCCGGATCTTCGTATTTCAATTCACAAAACGACTTCAATAGTCAACAAAAGAATTTTTTTGTTGAATTAACGACCAGGCTATCAGAGCTGTGCTTGCCCCACGCTGAGCTGAGCTTTCAAGGCAGCGAAGTGCCCAATGCTATTCATGTGTGATTTAGCCTCTCGTGAAATGGTAGCTAACTCATCGGGCATGACTTTGCGAACCTTCTGCGGATTAAAGGGTGAGGAAAGTTTCGTTAGTCTACAGCAATATATGCTCTAGTGCCTCATCAAGCTTGTTTTATTGAGCTTTGACTCATCATGTGCGCACATTAAATTGTTGAGCGTGTGCGAAGTGCATGGGGTGTATTGGTCGCTCGCTAGTACGCGATGTGCGACGATGTAACCTGTTAGTGTGTATCCTTGGCAAGCGTGGCGTGCAAACAAATCGCCCGCTCAAACGTTACTCGACTTAAATGTTTGAGCTGCATGCTCACGAGAAGGGACCGAATTTTGTTGAGAGGAGCACTTACCCCCGCCACCCTTAAATCTTGAGGAAGTTGGCTTTTATAGAAGTAACTCGTGCCTCTTAGTGTGTTCATATATTGCTTATATTATGCTTTCCTTTTAGCCAAACGAAGTAGTTGTTTAAGACAAAGAAAGCTAGGTAATAGGGTGAATTGCGACGTCGATACTGAAAGTTGTTTCACAGGTCAGTATCTACGCCTTCCCATGCGAGCGCCAAGCCCACCTGATCATTTTAGAAAAAAAAGCTTTAAATTTAAATCTATCTTTAAGCTTCATCAGCTTGAATTTAACAATAGGCTCTCCCGTCCGGGCTACCGAAGCCTGTAGTGTCTGTTCCCCTGAAACTAGACTTTTTTGTAAAAGCTCAAAATGCTTGGCTGGAAGGGATGCATTTTGGCTGCTTTTTCCAACTTTTAAATAAGCAAAAAGTCAATTGAGCATTAGTAGATCAGGGGAGGAGAGAATTCATCTTTCTTCGAATTCTTTGTGAGGTCGCTGATCCACCCGCGGGGGCGTAGCATTAAGTACAAGTTCTACCAGGGAGGAAGGCACCTTGCGCAAATCATAATTTAAAAGGATATAAAACCTTTTGGTGAATAAACTTCCACCATCCGTGGCCATAAGGTAACCGACATGTGCATTTTAAAACAGATTATTATTTAGCAAATGATTTTGGTCCTGCTAATCATTCTTTTCTGCACAAGATTCATTATCTTTAGTTAAGGCGGGAAGCTTTAACGATTACGGTTAAGTATGAAAGCCGGTGTAGGTATCAGAAGTAACAACTCCTTTTAATGGAACGTCAGCTTTTACCACAAAAGATCGGCTTTTTAAAGCGCCTCCGCACTACTAGACGACCCACATGACGTCGCTTGCTCTAGCTGTCACTTTTATAATATTGGTCTAGTCTGAAGATTTGGGTATGGCAGGATCCGGTGTACTACTCGTTTTTGGAGGGTATATCCATTTAAAGGATGCCCTAAACGAACGCAGTGACTATTGGCGTCTCTTAGATTAATGCTTATTAAAAAGCACTTGTGCTGCTACGCATTGCAGACTAAATACACAATTTTACATACACGAAATGACAGAGTCTGTGTTTTCAAACAGCCAAATAATATCTTTATAGAAGAGTTTCCATCGTAACGAGTCCGACTCGATTGTATGACCAATTCAAATTGTATATAGTACGCATCAAATTTACGCAACAGCTATGTATATTACGCATCGAATGTACGCGACAGCTATATATATATTACGCATCAGATGTACGCATCAGCCTCTTGACCCAATTACCTAAAAATTACGGCTCGGCCTTGCTTCATACTTCTTGATGTTAAACACCGGCACCTTCGTAAATGATATTTTGTGTCGATAGTCAGCCATTGAGCTAAATTGCAAACTTTACCGCAGTAAGACGCTAAAACGATCCGATGAACAGTCTTTGGGTTGGAACGATGACTAAACTACAAAAAGTAGACTAAGTGCAGCTAACAACACAATAATTTAAAACACATGGTAAGACCAAAACGAATTTATTAGTATCAACTAATTAGTGTGTAAGCCCTTAATAAATCCACCGAAATAGGAATTGCTCGTCATCCCGGATACGCCCAAGACAATAATGACGCAGATGGAGCTTTGTAAGTGCTTTTGTCAGAGATACTCTCAAGACTGAGTTCCGATTTAGAGTCTTCGAGCGTCAATGCAGTGGATGGGTGCGCCAACGACTATAAACTGTGCACGTTCGGGTGCCGATACGGAACAAAAGCACTGCTTGGACCGCCGAAGCTGATTACTGCGTTTTCTTTAAAGACGGAGCGGTCGCCTGGCTTATACGGGGCAAACGCACTGCTGGGACCGCCAAAGTTGAGTCCCGGGTGTTTTTAAAAACGGAGTGGTCCCCTGGCTTATACGGGGCAAAAGCACTACTTGGACCGCCGAAGCTGGACCTTGATCTTTTAGCAGAGACAGGGTGGTCGCCTGAGGTTGTCAATTCCATTGAAAGTGGCATAAACGACTCTGAACTCTGCCTCTTTAATATCTTGGAAGAAAGACTGGCTGTGTCGGTGTCGTCATTAAAGGTACGCTTTAGTCGTTTAGTAACGACGGCGTAGTCACTTTTGGACGTCGATGCCCCGTTAAGTGGCTCAGACGGATACAAACTTGGTACGTTTGAGTGCGCATGTAGAGCCATAGCACTGCTTGGACCGCCGAAGCTGGACCTTGACTTTTTAGCAGAGACAGGGTGGTCGCCTGAGGTTGTCAATTCCATCGAAAGTGGCATAAACGACTCTGAACTCTGCCTCTTTAATTCCTTGGAAGGAAGACTGGCTGTGTCGGTGTCGTCATTAAAGGTACGCTTTAGTCGTTTAGTAACGACGGCGTAGTCACTTTTGGACGTCGATGCCCCGTTAAGTGGCTCAGACGTATACAAACTTGGTACGTTTGAGTGTGCATGTAGAGCCATAGCGCTGCTTGGGCCTCTGTTGCCACCAGAATTGAGCTCCAAGTTCAATGGCGCGCCATTTTGATCCGGCCGACTTCGTTTAAAAATGTTAAACATCCGCACCCATCTCTGAAATTGCAAATTTAGCAAGTAGTTTAACACGCCAAACTTCAGCGGATCCGGCAAATTTTCCCACTGCTTCCACACTGGTTCGTCCTTTTTTATTTCTCGCAAATCTAAGAGCACAGACCGCTGTGCTTGGTGTTCAAGATGTTGCCAGTGGGAATTTTTGGAATTTTTCTTGATTTTCCAACCTAATATGCGCCAAAGATAAGACGTCTCTGCGCGAGTTGGCTTCATATTCTCGTCGCAGAGGTTGACAAACGCTTGATAAACTCGCTCAATGTTGTCCTTGTGTTCGGGTAACACAACCATCGACTTCACGCCAAAGTCGGTTTTCCACTCTGGTAAACTGAGGATCACATTGCCAGATATATCGCGAAAAGGGTTGCCATGGAGGGTGGTCTGAGGAGGTGGATTCCAATGTTTCTTTAATGCTTCGTCGGCACTTTCTGCCGCCTGTTTCAACAAGCGATACTTTTTAGCGCTTTCCATCTCCTTCATCGCCTCTGCAGCGTACAGCACCTCCTCTACAACCAGGGGTGGCGGTTGCCTCTTTTTCGCAGCCTCTCCGACGCGTGGCTTTTTCTTCATAGCCTTTCCAATGCGTGGACTCTTTGTTATTATCTGTGCAGCGCATGGTAACTTTTTGACACCTTCATTGATCATGCTCGCTAAAGCATCATAGATAGAGCGCTCTTCAGTGGCCAAGTCGTTGTGATCGTCACGGCTACCTCGTAAAAATCGATTCGGCAGCGACTTCACGACAGCCTTCCCGGCTGTTATCACGTCGCGATCGAAGGTTTGGAGCGGGTGGCCAGATTTTGCAGCTATCTGGCTGCTGGTAACGATAAAAAGAGCGGTCACGACGTAATACGCGCCACGCATGGAATTAATATGGGGGAAGATAGTGTCTTGTTCGCGTGCGAATATTTTACCTCGCGACAGCCATCGAGTTTTAAGGGTACTGTTATTGTATATAATACATGTAGGACTTAATTGGTTAAAAATAAATGTTTCTGCCATAATCGCTTAGATATTTGTATTGTATTGTATTGCGTTATCGCGTTGCCAAGTTATGCACGTGCTAGGCTCAGTCTGGCTAGTCCACGGCATAGAGTGGTGTCCGCATACGTCGGGTCTCGTTCGGCGGGCAGTGCAGCCAGCACCGAGGCCGTGAGGGTCTTCCATTATTTTGTGTAGTTCTGACTTGGTAAGAGCCCAGGTACCTGGTGCTGGAGACCGTCGCGTCGAGGGTGAGACTCGTTAGAGACCTGCAGATGCCCGAGAGCACCTGCCCGAAGCGCGCGAGCATTTAGCCCCCGCGCTTGGAAGGAGGGCGTCACCCCAACATTTTCCGAAAACGCTTAGATATACTACAGGATATAACTTAAATGCCACCTGTATGTAGCCACACACATTTTAGTGTTAGAGATGACACGGTTGATGCAAATATTTCATAAAATTTTACTTGTAGTAATATTCTTCTTGCATGATCAACTACTATAAAGCTGTAAAGATCGTATTGTGTTGCATTGTTGCAGGTACAGGTGTGCTCCAACATAATAAAGAGAAACAAATGGAAAACCTTCCAAGTACAACTTGTGGATAAACTCTCGTAGTTGTGTTCTTGAACCAATCCTGCTCAGAATCCACATCTGTGAAATCACGCTCTTTTTATTTGGCTAGCTGCGCGGAATCAACACATCAACTGTGTGCTACTCAAATATATTAAAAGGTGTTGAATAATACGGCACTCAGCCTTAGTTGTGCCTTACTCCATGTGTACACTACGGCTTGTTGTTTATGTTCTAAAATGGGCCTATACGGATGCATACAAAAGAATATTGTGCAAAGAAAAAAAGGTACAATTGCAATACGGGAACATGGTGTTTACCGTCTATATTAAAAAATGGTGATCAGTCTGTTATACATCGAGGTGTCGCTTAATGTAGCATTGTTGATTGGAATAACGAGTAGAGTGCGAGCATGAACAACTACGCTAAGTCGCCACATATTTTTAAAAGATATAAACCAATCGGTACGACTGTTCTTCAACGAGTCGCAACAATCCCAATGGAAGGATGGGTATTCAAATTTGGTTAAGATACTAGGGAGCTGGTGCACTCAGCTAAACGAGAAATATTCTCAGCTTTATAATATGAGAGTCCACGTTAAATGTACGAGTCATACCAAGACTGGACGCACAGTACAATATAATTGGAACCAGCGTACCTTCCGTCGCGGGAGCTTTGAGTTCTGCAAGCGCTCGCGCTAGCTCTTGTGAAGAAACGCGAGCTGATAACCTCCTTTTCTCGGCCGGGACAAATCAAAGTGATTCACTAGACAAATGGCTCAAGCCAAACCTACTGGGTGTCTGAAAACGCTTTTGAAAAGGAAATAAGGTGCAAATAGACCTGCTGCTCCGGAAAGCCGTGAACTTGCATTTAGTAATAGTGTTTGCAGACCCGATGAGTCAAGCATTGCTCTAATAGACTGAAGGGGTGCCGATTATAGCAACATCTGTTGCACTGACGAAGTAAATCATCGGGAGCTTGAGTGTTTTGATGGGTCACGGATTTAAGCCGCGCTCTCTAATTCGGCCAGCTATTAGAGGTGAGGCACCTCATTCAAAAAATACATAAGAAAGAGTGTGTGATGAATGCAAGCCATTGAGAGCCTGGTTCATCGCAAAATGTTGTGCATCGATGATCAATTGCGGTCAAGTAGTTGAGGCTGACACATAACTTCCTGCGCGCTTCCTTTGAAAAAAGCTCTGAATTGATCCATCAAACGAGGCGTGCAGGGAGCTATACCGAATTCTAGTGTGTGACAGCATACAATTACCGGTCTTTAGGGTTCGACATGTGCAACAGATTACAATTTTAATGCTGTTTGCTTCAATGCCCTGCAGTTCTCGAGATGCACAAATTTAACGCTGCAATGTAAGCAGGGACTATATCAACCGACGGACCCTTCAATCTATCTTGGTATACAAATCGGTAAATTTATTGATGGAGTGCCTGTCGTGAATCAGCAGCTACCATTCTGTAAGACTCTTTCTAAAGAAAAGCCTCAAAAGCAAATCTTAATGCGACGTCCCGCTATTACCGCTTTAACTTAGACCTACACTGCATTGATTAGGCGATAAATGAGTGTTATCGTCATTTCTTTTACTTTAGTACGAAAGTCAGTTTGGTGAAAATGATGACGAAGAACGCAGTAAGGACCCTCGTCAGTCGGACGGGTCATTTTACGGTGACCACACCAAGCCATGTAATCGAATACGCTGAAATACGCTTAGCAACTTTTAAAAAGACACGGTTGATTCTATCTGAATCTTTTGTTATAAGTAGTAAATCCATGTTCACGAAATTGTAACAACTACTGAAAGGCCGCCTTGATCAGAGAGCAGAAGCAACAGGCGCTTCTTTGCACTCTAAGCTTTTCGACTCAAAATCCTTTGTCGATGAGGTAAAGTTGATAGTTATTATACTCTAAGGACTCAATTATTCTCGGATTAGGTTCTCTTGCAGAACCGTGGTGATGACAGTTGAAGTAAAAATCCTTATTTGCAGGCTTCTTACGCGACGCCGAGTTTTGAAGTGACGGAAGTGTCTCTTATTAAGTGAAATATTTAGGTAGGATTTGATACAGTCCAAAAAACGCGCGCATGGCCACTGCAAGATTGCGCTGTAGCAATGAATTACGCTCATCAATCCAAGCAAGAAGTGCCCTGTCTTGTGCAATACTGTGGACCGTACTCACGGATTTAGGCAAAGATGACATACATCTCCAGTAAATTATTCACAAGTAGATGGTCAGTCTGATATGTGAGCGGTGTCATAAACGGTGTATTATGCAACGCACGCTTGCATGTGTTAAGATACTGGAATTATAGACTCACACTCTATGTTCGCAACGATATCGTTGGTGCCTCAGCAGACTTAATTGCCATGTACCCTGAACAATTTGGTCTCGGCACTTTTTAACACCACTTCACTAGGAATCTAGGCTAAAGGGACAAAGAGCATTCGTGTCTCGAGACATGTACGCGGCAAAATGACTTCAAATTTAAGACTTCCTACTAGAAATCTGATCGAATGAAGAGCAACATGAAATGGGAGCTTAAAAATAGAAATGTGTGATAACAAGGAGGTTTTAATGCATTTGTTGCCACCCTCAAAGCCCAGTTATGTTTTCTTTTGATCTGATAATTCAAAGCATAGCAATAAAAGAACGCTGGATATCCCTTACTGGATGCGAGAACACATAGTATATTATACGGGCGGGCTACCAGGTGTGTTGGCAAGGTAAAGACTGAAAAGTTGGCGCCGGGCTCTATGACCCATACACAGTCCTTAGAGTCTGCCCCACCTACTGGCCACGTTGTGATTCTAGGCATGAAGTGACACAACCTTTACATAGTCAAGTGACTACGTGTGAGCATAGTCGTCAGCACAACGAGCACTGAGAGATGATGACGACTAAGTACGGTCCTTATGACGGGAACGTGAGATGTAAGTACGAAACTTAAGTCGGATTTTTGAGGACCTCCTATCCCTCGAGCAAACGCCGTAGCGTTTTATAGCATTATACTTCTTCTTTCAATTTTGGGAGTCATTTAATTGCTTTCTTAAGATTATTGCATCTAAAAAAATCTTGTCTTTTCTGCAGCTACTTCAAATGGCCTCGATTGGAATGATGATAAGAATGCTAATTCAGAGTTCGGATATGCCAAAGGCCGATCGCTATTGATGCGCAGAGTCTACAAAAAAATCGCAGGGCTCAAGAGGTCCACCTCCTCTTCTACTACTCGATAGCACACTTGTGGTGCCAACTAGTGGTTGTCGTGTCATAAGGCATAATTGCGATGTTGTTATATGAAGTTGTACACATACATCGTGCACATTGTCGCACATTAAGCGGGGTGGACCGAGAAAAGACGCTTAAAGTAGCACACTTCCACCTTACACTTTGTTGAGCTTCTAGGTGGAGCAGAGCGAGATAAGATGTTCGGTAAAATGTGCTTAAAAATCATCAGTGATAAAGGGAAAGTCGTGGTGAGGAACCATCTCGAAAGTGAATATAAAATTTATCTCTGTTTAAGCTTTGCATGGCTTAGCCAGAATTCGCACTCGCATAAATCTAGAAAATTTTCGAAAGATTCATCAACAAGCGTTTTAAAAAAAATTATGCTGTGAGTGCTGGTCGTGTGGATACAATACGTAAGAAATGAGCTTAAGCTTGCCAAGAAAGCCAAATCGACTCGCAACTTGATTTATCGACGACATACCAATATCAGCAACTGTGTAGGCGTCGCTGCATAAGGACTGCCTATATTGATATTAACACTATTATGGTAGAGTTTTTTGCCCTGGCAAAGTCTTCGAGATTGGATAAGAAGTTACGATTGGCAAGATGTATCACCGCATGAGTCTGGCTCACTGACGTATCAGCAGCTACCAGTATGCGCGTTAATTCCACTACAGCGACTTTTGTTTTTTTCTCGATCTAATAGAATCTACGGTGATGTGTGACCACCACACAGGTTTTAGTGGGTAATTGGTTTTTCATGGCGTAAATTTTTAAGATCGATCTGGTAATACTTTTATATAAGAAAATAGTACAATCCAAATGCCCAAAACAGTCTGTATTGAAACAAAATTTGTTTATGCGAACTTTGAAGGGGAAGCAGTGAAAAAGGTTTAGAATAATGTAGAATTAGACTTTGCTGTACGGTTGAAGTGGAATATTTAGAGCTCAGTGATGGAGGCAGTTAAAAATCCTATAAATGTTTGTATTACATTGTGCAAAGGCATTTGCATTAGTATCCATGACTAAAATGCACCGTAAACAATATCCTGAAATTTGACACTCTCGCGCCGCTATGTAAGTTCACATTTACTCAGATATATCTAAATTTGCTTGATCTGCGCTCTCGTAGACTATCCTTAGAGCCACGACTGGACAGACACTTGTTCTGACAAATTCGATACATGTGCCATGAGATTCGCCAGCTCGATGGCGCCGGTAAATCGTTAAAACTCTACACTGAATCTGCACTATAAGTAATAGCTCGTTGGAGGACAAATAGAGAGGCATATGTCAACGTAGGATCCCTCCACGACAACTTCGTAAATTCGGCTTTTCGGCAAATCTACAGGGGACACATCTATCTCTCTTTTACGCTTTTGTCACACCCAACGTATCAAAATTACTTCTTTTTTTTCTGGTCGGCATATGAATTTTGCTTAATTTTACAATGTTTGCAATAGCTCAAAACAATATTCGGAAGACGGAAAGAAACTGAGAATACGATATGATTCAAATCTTTTCCTTAATGCGCTGAATGATTTTAATTTTATTAGATTACAAATGAGACCACTTCGTCCCGATTTGTCATCTTAGCTCGCATAGAATAACCACGCCGAATAAAGCCTTGTTGACGCAGTCAAAGGACATGGGTCAGCAAAATGGATAATCCAATCTTGTTCTGGTGTTTATATAAAGACGAACGGCTTAACAAGGGCAGTCTTTTTTAATGCTTAGGTGTATTCGAAGATTCACAAGTCTTATCGTCTCGAGAAACATGCGAGTTGAAATGACTACAGAATAATTCTTTTTTTCTGCCCTAAAAAGATTACATCTTTAAATTGACGCTCTAGCTCGTAGAAGCGTACACATACCTACACATACAGTTGTTGTTGTTGCTAAGGCTTAGCGTTGCCCGCATTTGCCGGACCGCTAAGAGTCGTAGGTTAGCGTATGCGCTTAACATTCTTTGGTAGACTCAGGCAAACTTGGCTAAATATACGAGTTGATTCTAGCCTGATTGTGAATGAGGTTGAACAAGAGTACTTATGGTGGAGGCAAAGACATAAACTTATACAGCTAAGCGAGACAAAGCCATCAAAGCTGTAACCGAACAGAGTTCTAGTCACAGAATGTCGAAACTTTCAATTTAAAGGGATCAAGCTCATTTAATTACTTGCGGCGCAATCCTACGCGCTCGCGGAGCTGTGGCGCACAGTGTATTTATAGGCAAAGCCAGCCGAGGCTATTTATGCCAATATAGCGTAAGCTACCAGTTGCGCCCGTCCGACACCGGTTGCGAGTAATAGTCAGGAGAAGGGCACTTAGTGTGCCGCATGACGCTAAGGAGTTTGCCCTCCTCTCTTTTTTCTTGATAAAAAGCAACGCCATTATCACGTGAAGAGCAATTTCGCGCGTTGTTGTCGAAATACATACAAGCCCAATACTTTGCTAATTAGATAAAAATAGCCTTCTGATAATACTCCACGTCGGCGAGACATGAGAAGCAACAAAGACGCTTTTGATTTTGGTGGTCGGCGTACTATGCTCTCTACCGCTAAACTTGAAAGCACAGAGCCAAAAGAGGAGCTCATCTCGAAAATTTTGATGACCGCTGCTGAGGCCATTCTCACCGGAGCATGATCTTTCGGATCCCAGATCGCAAGATGACCTTCCATTTTTTTATTATTCTCGAAAGGCTTTGCTCAATAATTCACCAAGTGCGAGCGAAGAGTGCAGCTTCTTGCCCTTTGTTTTGTAGCGCCAAGCTGTGTTCGTGTAATGTCTTTAGACAATTTATGACGCGCAAGTACCGGAAGTACAGGCTGCAGACCGGTACCGGACCTCCGTTTTTCTATCCACAAGACAAGCTCGGTAGTCGACAGAGAATACTTCCTGCGGAGCTAACAACCAGGCTATGACAGCTTCACTCACCTCATTCTGGGGTGTTAAGGAGGCTTGGAGCCCAATGTTTTATACATAAGGTAGCCGCCTGGAAGATTGCGACAAACACGTCAGGCATCACTGTTGTGTACCCAATTCTAATAAATGATCCGGGTACGCCAATAATTTAATGGCGCAAATGGAGCTTCGTAAGTGCTTTGTAATTGAATTGCACACCTTCAATTGCCTATACAAAACAAAAGCGTTGCTTGTACCGCCAATGCTGGGCGTTAAGTTTTCAGTAGAGGTAGCGTGGTCGCCTCACGTAGTCAATTGCGTCGAAAGTTGCCTAATTAACGTAAACTTTCTAGCCTTTGATTGCTCGATCGAAGTCTGGTGGGTCAATTGTTGCCACCGAAGGAACGCTTTGATCGTGTTATAAGGACGGCGTGGTCACTTTCGGACGTCAATGTAGCGGTAAGTGGCTCAGACAGCTTTAAGTTCTGCTTGAGTGCTCATGTAGAGCCATAGCGCTGCTATTCCTTGCGTTGCCTCCAGGATTAAGCTCCGGGTTAAGTGGCGCAGCATTTTTATCAGGCCGATTTCTTTGGAAAGTACTGTACATTCACACCTATCTCCAATGATGCAGATCAATCAAAACGTTTTGCACTCCGAACGTCAGCGATTACGACAACTAATGCAACACATTTTATGAAGCTAGTTCTTCTTCACAGTATGCAAACCTTGAATTTAGTATCGCTGAAGTTGGTGTAAAATACTTGGTTGGGGGCATATGAAACAAGACACGCTTTCTTAATAAACTGGACCCTCAGAGAAGAAGTTTCTGTAGCAAATGGTTTGCTTGTCGTAGAGTAGGATAAATTATCCATAAACTCGCTCGATGTTGTCATTGTGCGTTTCGGATGACCTCATGCCATTAAAACCTGGTCACTAGAGATCACATCGCCGGATGTACATTGACAATGGTGGTTGTCTCACTATATATATTACAATGATACTTAATGTTTTGTCTCCACCTTTTGTAACCATCGTCAGTAGATCATACTGCTAGCGCTTTGCATCTCCTCGATAATCTCTGCTGAATGTAGCATCTCCTTTACCACCTTTGGTTATTGTGGCTTCTTTTTGTAGCCTTTGTAGCGCGTGACTTCTTTATAATTTTGCAACACGCGGCAACTTTTTGACACCTTCATCTTTCATGCTTGCTAAATAGAAAAGACGAAGCTCTCTATATTCGCCAAGCTTTTGTGTACTTCACGGATTCCTCGTCAGAAAGTCGTTTTAGATGCGTCTTCATGACAGCTTTAATGGCTATCATGGCGTCATGATCGTAGACATGTACCTGACGGCCGATTTCGCAGCTTTTTGGCTGCTGGTTACGACGAAAAGTACATTCTGTATGCATTTCCAAAATGCTTCGTCACCGTGATTTCTTCACTATCCATGACGGACCTTAAAACTTTTCCCCCTAGCGTTTTCGCTCGTATCGCTCCACTTATGGATCAAAAAGGCGCGTGTGACTTGAATCGTCTTTTCTTGGTCCACCCCGCTGGCGATGTCAACATAGACTTCGATATAAATGTGCCACTGAGAATCACAACACCGCAACTAGGCCATATGACAGGGAAAATGCTAGTCGACTAGCACAAGTGTTATCGAGTAGAGAAAGAGGTGATGGATCCTTTGTCGTCACACGATACTTAAAGAGCACTGCGCTTCGATGTCGCTAGCGATCGGCATTTGGCAGGTCTGAATCTTGCGCTGGCGACCCCCGACCTCCCTAATAAAGATATGCGTCAATTGCCGAGTCTTTTAAGTCTTTTTGACTATTTTTCGAATATCGAGCGCGTATTTACTTTGTTTGATCAGCGCCACCCTCCGCAAAAAGACTTTGTGGGCCTCTTGTTTGCAATACGCGAACTCGCATCCACCGACATTTTGTCGTAATCGCAGGTACGACAAGAATTATTTCCGGAATGTATTGCTTTATAGTAAAGGAAGGGCTTTTAAGATTAATCTAGAGAAAAAATATACAAAACGCGACGAAGTCAGCACGGCTTGACCTTAACTAGCACGCTTATATCGCTCAAGTTCGTCGTCAGAACCTTAATCAGTCAACAATAACTCTTTTCACGCATCAGCACTTGTAGTGTTGACGACTTTGCTTACACGAAGTCAACCGACTCATGCCTTTGAAGTAAAGGTGGTGGTACTACGCTCTAGATCGAATTCTGGTCATTAAGTAGGCGGCCTACAATGACTGTGCCTGGTTCACTTATCCCGGCGCCAACAATTACGCGCTCATCTGGCTGGGACACTTATCTGAGCCCATATAGAATACTAAATGTGCTCGCATACATATTGGAATGTCCAGCGTCCTTTTGTTAAAATGGCCCTAAATGTTCCGCAAATGCATTTAATGCATTTTGTAATCACACTTCTAAATTTAAGCCCCAAGTTGCTGTTGCTCTTCGGTGTACTATTTGAGTAGATTGCTCAAAAGCGTAATGAGTCCAAAATGCATTCAATTGTGCTAAAGCCAATTTCCTTAGACGAACAACATTATTCCGACTGGGCCCTTAAAGCGATTGCGTGCGTTGCAAGAGTCTTTATATCAAAATTTCTTTTCGGAAACGGTCAAGAGGCTAAACCAAAATTGCAGACCAGACTGTTTTTATGGGACAAATAGTCAGAGCAAACGAAGTCACGTGGCTCGTGAATCGGAGAGCTGCATAAAGCTAATCTTTTGTGGTAACAGCCGACTTTCAGCTTAAATGATTTATGAAGGAATGGTAACTCTACAAGACCTTATGCCAGTTTGATACTGAGATATTTTTAAAAGGAAGTTGTTATCTGCCTAGATACAGAGTTGGAAATAGCGCATCGAAAAAGTTGCAAACATAAAGTCCAACTTATTGAACATGAACGGTTTTCCACGCAGACGGTCGTATATCTGGCCCTACGCTTTTTATTGCAAGGTACCATAGTCATGAGTAGTTCTTGAAGTCACTATTACGCCCACGCGAGTAGATTGACCGACTCGCAAGATTTCAGAAATAGACAGAATAATCTCTTCGCATTTGCCGAAAGAGCAGATAGTGAAGCTCGATAGACTTTCGTTCTTCTATGGGCCTGAGAAGACGGCTATATGCGCAGACTTTTACGCTGCCAAGTACTCGCGCTCTATGAATAAGTATATTTGAGGGTGTAAAAATTACTGACTTCGGTGGCTTGAACGAAAGAGCCTAATGCGGGGCTTAAGCCCACAAAGGTTTATAGCTCATGGAGTGCAATTTTGAGTAGAAGAGCTTTGTTTGTGTTTAAATTTCCACCAAGATTTGGTGACACGCCATTTTAATCAGGTCGATATCGTTTAAAAATGTTGTACGCATCTCTGAGAATGAAAATTTAGCAATGAGTTGACACGCCAAATCTCAGTGGATCTGACAATTTTCAAAAGAAACCACACTATATGACTCTTGTTTTCTTTCGCAATCTTCGAGCACATACCGCTGCGGTTGGCGAACAAGACTTTGCTCGTGAATTATTTTCCAACGCAATTTTTTAATTCCGACATGCTTCGAAGATAGGTAATTTCTGCGGGAATATTTTGTACATTATCGTTTAAGAGGCTGCCAAAAGCTTCATGAACTCGCTCAATATTGTCCTTGTGCTTATCTGACACAACCTTTGGCCTCTTCCCTTGACGGTCGATCATTTACTTTCTTAAACCGAAGGACGTTGCCGAGTACATAGCGAGAAGCATCGCAATCTCAAAATTTAGTTTTAATGCCACGTCTGCGCCTCTTGCGATCAGTTTTAAGAGGTCATACTTTTCATCTCCTCCATAGCTTAAGTTTGATTCTCGCTTAGGGTGCGAGAGGTCCCGGGTTCGATCTCCGAGAAAGACCTATTACTGCTCACCACTATTAGTGGTGTGCATTTTCCTTGTTTATGGTACTGAGCACTATATTCAATACATATGTAGCCTGGCAGGCTTGGCAGATGCTTTTGATAGGATATGCTGTCAATTGTAAATCGCGGCTTGTCCAAAGATCCTACCTTCCACATCCCGCGGCCAGCATAAACAATAACACAATGCGAGTATTAGACTACAGAAAACTCTTTAAAGGCCTTCAGAGGTAATCTTTTAAAAGCACGATTATCGAGTGCGGGATCGTGAACATTTATTCAATTTTTCATCACGCAATTATCAATCAAGGTAAAGAATTCGCACTGTCAAGCAAACATTATCTGCCATATTTTAAGAAAATGATTTTAACACGTGTTGTGATAATATGCATGTACTTATTCTGTAAGTTTAACGAAATACTCGGTCATTTAAATTTGTTTTGGAGGGATCCTACGCACTTGATTTGTCATAAAAACAACTTTAAAAAAATTTAGGCCAGAGTCTACGGTGACTGTACCTAGATCATACGACTCAGCATTACCTATGCCGCGCTTACTTAGTCCGAGTCATAGTACGCTTTTGTAAGCCCATATAGAACACTATTTGAGCTCGCATTCATTTGGAATGTCTAGTCATATTATTTTCATGATCTTAATTGGCAGGACAAAGAGAAAATTGGCGTAGTATTATTTTGTTTTGTAATCGCACAATTCAAAGTTTTAGGACTTATTTGATGTTGCTCTTCATTTGGGCAGAATATACCACGAGTGAGTCTTGGCTTTAAAATACTTTGCACCGCACGAGTTTCAACACAAGGGGTCTATGAAACGGCTGATACTAGCTTATCGCTTGGATATTCTTTGCTTTCTAATCCCAGAATCAAAATGAGGTGACGATGTTGCGTCTACAGAGTGTTGGTTTGCAACTATAACATTAATGAGCATAGTGCTTTGGAACCTTCGCACATGTGTGCATGCGTTTCGCAACACATCTTTTACGACACCGTTCACCTGTTCAGTATGATCTTATCGTTTACCATAGAAATGTGATTGTTGTCTCGCTCCGTATATGCAGCCCTTCAAATCGCAATAAGTTGCTTGGAGATAACGCACGCCTTACGTTGGTCAATGAGCTAATTCATTGTACCAGCAAAATCTTAAAGTGGCCATCTGCGTGCTTTTAGTACAACATCAAGCCATTTTACAAACAAAACATAAAACAAGCAATTATATTATCACTTGGTATCAAAACGTGCAAACGTGGGTATTTACCACAACTTGAATGACCTGGCGTCTCGCTAGAGTGCAAAAAAACACCTTTTCATTCTGCCCTTTGATCAAGGCAGACTTTCGTCAGTCGTTCTGATGCCGTTAAAAACGGGCTCAAAGGAATTTTTGAAATGAAAAAAGAGCCACGGCATTTTTACAAAAAGCCCGTTGCACCCATGAAAGCATCATTGCTTCACTACGTGTTTCAAAAAAGAATGGCGGTCATAAAGTAGTAGAGGTGGCCTTTTATCGTCTTTAATTTGCGTGTCCACAGCAACGATCAATACCTCCTGTGTGACCAAGTTTCCGCGGTCAAGCTTTTTGGCCATGGAAGGCACCTAACAGCTTCTCCGGATCAACCCTAGACCTTTAAAGACATTGAAAAGAAAACGGACCCCATTTAGCCATGTATTTATGAGCTTTACAGTCAAGTCACTCGCCGAGCGTTGTACGGAAAGGTCTGCGAGCTGCGTCAAATAGTCGCTTCTCTTCGTAGCAAACCCTAGATTTAGCTTACTGCTCACAGCACAGCTTCATAGGTGCGCGGCATTTAGTTTTATGGCTGATACTAAGGCAAATATGGGTAAACTTATCCACTGTACTGCCACCCGCACGTACCGATAAGGGATAGTGGTTAAAGAAGATGCTGGGGTAGGACCTAGGCCAATAAGAGACCGGAGTCGTGGAAACCAAATTACCTCTTAGTTCGCCTCAATTAGAATGTTGAAATTGTCGACATTGTCTTTAAGAGACCGGTGATGTACACATTCTAATGCCTTAATCTACAGGCAAAAAGCTCACTTCTGCTGATTCTTCCTATGAAAGAAAAGGTCCGATAAAATGGTCTTAGTTTTGCTCAAAGTACTCTGTTAGCGGCTGGATTTTGTGGATAACAATACTTTAAAACCCATAGTATGCAAACCCCGATCACATCTTCCATAAATTTCCGAAAAACACTTGAGCTCATTTTGGACGGATACGATTACATGCCTTACCCGGTCTATTGTACGTGGCCGATTTTTTTCGCAAACTTCTTTTGTAAATCCGTCGGTACCGACAGCTGCAAAGGAATTGACTTGTGATTTGTGTGTCAAACTATCAGAAGGGCTCACGGGTCTTTGCATAATTGGCACGGCTTTGGCACACGTGAGGCCATCGATTTGCTGTGAAACCCAAGCTGAAGCAATATGCTGTGAAAATTAAGGTAACCTTTTTTTCGGTATTAGTGGCCGCTGATTGGATCCTTATGTGCCTTTGAAAGTATATCGTTCTTTGCGTCTGCAAAATTTGGATCAATTTCCCGGTGTTTCTGCTCAGCTACCTTGTAGTCCAGCCTAGACTTTGCCAAAAGCTTTCAGCAAGCATCCGTCATGGCTTGGCCATACGAGACAAATTGCTAAGAGCTTTTAACGTTTCAGCAATCAGCTGCGTGTAAGTTAGCGGCGGTAAAGCGCCGGCCATTCTCTCACTTATTATTAACTAGATCAAGATTTCTCGAGTTTGTCATGTCCGACTTTTAAAGTGCCCCGGGATTGTTTTGAAGGCTTTCGTATCCCTCGAAGTTTTTTGTAGCTCTTAAAAGTTCAAAAAGTCAGACAGATATTCTCTGGAGCGCACCAATTGCTTCCCGTCACACTTACTGCTTAAAAGAAGAGGTGTATACAAGACACAGAGCGATGAAGAATATAAGGCAGAGGATTTCCGCCTGAAGACTCCAAATGTGCCTTTCTTAAATTAGCGACTCCATGGCGGGCAGTCATTTTTAGAATTCCACAGAAATTGTCTTTCCATTTAGAGTAATCTGTATAGCAAGCGCACCCTTTGTTGCTGGCATATGGAGGCAACCTTAGCCACAAAGCCCAATTTCGATGTAGAGGGACGTTGTGTAGTCAAAGCAACCTCTTTGATAGCTGGAGTGATCATTAATTAAATGACCTTTTTGAATAGCAGCTACCTTTGCTGCCTTCTTCGTCATCGCTTTCACCAGGCTGACGTTTGTACAAGAGTCAAGAAATGTTAATAATTACTAAGTGATATTTAACGCTTAAAGCGTAGAAACGTAATGGACCGCCACAAAAAGATTCGCTATTGTGTCCTCCCAATACGAAGAGTGGATAAATAATGGTGGCTTTTGATGCATGACAGGCGCGCTGTCGATAACCGTACCGATTCGTTTACCGAAAGATGCATCAATAAGTATAGTCCCTGCTCAGATAGCAAATTTGAATCAAGTGTATACAAAGAACTGTAGAGCATTAAATAGTTTAGTTTTTAATTTGCAATCTGTGAAGAAATTGTAAAGGATCGCCACATTATCTTTTGCTTTTGTATCTTCCCGTTACGAAGAGTTCTAGAAAATGCTGCATGGTAGGTAGTCTAGCGATATTTTTACCGATTCGTATACTGGAAAATGCATCAAAAAGTACATTATCGCAAATTTAAATTTAGTAGCTGTACACCGTCATATCACATAGAATTTAAATTGCAATCTGTTGCACAAGTCGATCCCCTTAAACCGGTAAAAGTGAGCTGTCGCTCCCTAAAGGATGCTAGCCGCTCCTGCATTTTTAATAAGCATGTCTAAACAGCTTATCCAAAGACGCACAGCCGCGAATAAATCCATGCATCGCTACTGTATGCGCCTTTGAAGGGATAAGCTTTCTTTTAAGCATTGGTGTTTCGAGTCACATAAGGTTGTCCCGAGGGAAAGTATTATGGTGATGGCTATCAGCTTCCGTTGGTTCATGAATATATCCGTAATGCTAGTACCTTTGTTGAAAAAGATTGCGTGAGCGCTAGTAATACTTAAAGCTCGGGAAAAGCGAGATTCCCGGCCTTGGTATGACTTGTGCCTTTAACGCGAACATCTTAATGGAAAGCACAAATTGACTTTTTTGCCCACTTGTTTTTTAAATTAACAATTGCGGCTGTTACTTTTTTTGAGTGTCAAGTGCAGCTCCAAAAGCCCCCGCAAAAATCACTCATGTGGACTACCGGGGTCGTCCTGTGGATAGAAGAACGGCGATTCGGTTTCGAGATTGCAGCCTGATTTGTGTTTCTCGCACGCCATAAATTTCCAGCGCTACAAATTAGAATGCTAATAATTGCACTTTCTGCTCGCACTTCATGAAATCCCTAGCAGACTTTGGTACAAGTCCGCTAAACGCTTGTCCTCTATACTGATTAAGGGTCGTCCTATGACGTACGACCTTATAGAAAGCACTCCGGTGAAGACGTCTTTCGCAGGGATCACCAGGATCTTCGATTTGATCTCCGCTTATAAATTCCGTGCTTTTAATTTTTGCGGTAGAAAGCGTAGCAAGCTGATCGTCGGAATCAAAAGCGTCTATGACGCTACTCCAGTCTTGATGACTTGGGGCCTCTACCCCGAATTATTTTCGGAGCAAGGATGTGTTTATAACTCACAAGATAGTCGGCTCGGCTTCTTTTACAGCAACGCGCGAGAATGATCTTTGCGTGAAAGTATCGTTCACCTTCCTTATCAAGAGAAACGAGAGAAGGACAACCCTCGGTGCCATTCAGCGCTTCAAGTGTCCTTCGCCTTCTTATCGCTCGTGATTGGTATATGCCGGATGCAACCCATAACTTAGCAAACCGTAACACTTTCCACGTCAAGTTTATTAAAGAAATGTCATTCATTGGCAACTTAGCCTTTTGGGAAATTATGATTAACTCGTCGGGCATGAGCTTGCGATCCGTCTGTGGAGTGATGCGTAAATTAGATTTCGTTCGTCTACAGCACTTCGCGCTCTAGTGCCTCATCAAAAAGATTTTACAAATCTTTGACTCATTATGCGCAAACACTTTTTTGCAGAGCGCGTATAACGCTCGTATCGCACACGGTCGCACGCGAGTACTTGACTTTCGACGCACAAGCTTGCTATTGTGCGACTTAGATAAACGTGGTGTATAAAAAATTACCGCTCAAGAGTAATTTGACTTTGGTTTTACGAGCCTGCTCACGAGTAGGGCTCAATTCTTGTTGAGCAGACACTTACCTTCGTCACCCTTAAATCTTGAGGAAGGTGAGCCAAAAGTTTGGGTCTTGTCCACTTTGATCAAAGTTGACCGACGCGCGTGGTGCAAGTGTAAAAAATGTCGTCAACGGATGGCGCAGATTGCTATAGTTGACAAATCGTGCTGTATTCGAGCACTTTGACCTTGGCTCATGCCTTAGTATTACAGTGAAATCCGAAGACTAAATGAAGCCTGAGTTAAATAAGCTTTGCGGCTTACTCAGGTAATCATGTAAGCTTGTGAGTCGCAGCTTTGGTAAGAAATATGACTGATTGATAGTCCAAATGAAAGAAAGGAGCGTGAAGCGACAATTTTACTACATTGTGCAACACAAGTCGATTGATGTTTTGAGCACAAGGTATTAGTGCTAGTAAATACTACAATGCTTTATGGTTTTGATAAACATTCAACCTAAATGAATGCTATCAATCATCTGTATAAATTCAAGCTCTTATCCGGAATGTGACAAAGTCCGGGACTAAAATTAAAAGCAGTTCTTGGAATCAGGCACACAGCGATCTGCGACTTGCATTGGTTTTGCGTATAGATGAAGAGCTCGAGGCACTTTCCTGTTTTTTTCATCGCACCGATCAAGATAATATTTTTATTTCATTTATCAAACCTCGAACCTCGGGTTGGCTCTGGAGACTTAGTATGTCGCCAAATATTTGTGCCTGAGCCCTAGCACATAGCTCCACTCTTACAGCTCAAACGAAACAGCGTAAATTTAAATTGGGCCGTAAGAGCAGATAGAGTATTGACTACCGAGTGCATAAGTGAGATTTTGCATAGGTGAAATTCCAAAATTACGACAGCTTTCAATCTGTGACGTCACGTATGCAGGAGATCGCAGAATGGTTTGGTTTTTGTTTCTACAAACTAACCAGCAACAATTATACAGGCTGACATACAATATACATTTGTTTTTTTATTGCGTCAATTGATCGCTAATTTCATGCTAAAGTTCAACTAAACAAAGTGGTTGTTTCAAGGAAAACAAAGCTTAAGTACGGTCAAATAAAAGGAGCAGTACAGGTTAGCGTGTACGCCTTCACATGCTAGCACCAAGCACACTTAGTCAATTCAGATAAAACCCGCTTAAATGGCCATCTCTAACTTTCAAAGGATGACCTTAAACTGTGTTATAGGCTCTTCCGTCCGGTCACCGTAGCCTGTAGTTTGCTCTCCCGATGATCTTTCTAAGAAATGCTTGGCGGAAATGAGCTGCATTGCAGCCGATTTTTCAGACTTAATGAAATCAGAGAGTCTATCGAGCACTCGCTGAAGAGATGGGAGTAGGATAATTCTGCTAGGTCCGCAAACCTGCGAGGGCTTAGCATTAAGTACGAGATCTATTTCGTAGGAAGGCACCTTGCACAAATCGAAGTGTAGGAAGTTATGCGACTTTCTGGTGAATGAATGTCCACCATTCGTGGTCAAAATGAATTTGACATGTGCATTGTAAATTATTATTTAATAAGCACCATTCTAGAGTTGGTCCTGCTATTCCTTCTTTGTATGCACAAGATCAAGCTGTGTACATAAGGCAGATTACATTTACGATTACGATACTCGCTAAACTACCTTAGCAGGCAAACGTGTGTAGTTATCAGCTCGAGTATATTTTCTCCAATCAATTATTGGTCTTTGTAGACCCTATGGTTCAAACTCAGTTTAAACCTCCGATTTGGCCAGCCATCAGAGGCGATGCATCCCATTAAAAAAGTTGCAAGCCATTTTTTAGAGTTTGACAAGTTATAAAAGGAACCAGCAATGTTGGACGGCTTGCCGTTCACGCATGTGTAAGAGGGTTTCGAATACATTTACATTTTCTGTAAACTCTGGTGCATCGCAAATTTTTGTGCAACGCTGATTGATTGCAGTCAGCTCAAAGAGGTTACACATATCGTCTTGCACGCTTTTGTTTAAAAATATGCTATATCGCCTGATGAAATGAGGCATGCACGAGACTGAACATCTTCTGGTTAGTGACAGCTCACTATTTTCGAGTAATAAAACTACTCACTTGAAACAAGGCAGATTCTCAAATGTGCAAATTCAGCAATGTTTAAAAAACAGATTATAGTAAATTTAGGATGAGATTAAATTTGATGTTAAATTTCACGCACTAAATGACTGTGCTTTCATAGCCACAGCTAAAGGTATTTCATGCGATTTATACCGCCTTATACTTATATTGCTATGCCGAGCCGCATAAAGCCTGGCAAAAGCACTTAATGAACGTCTGCCAATTACCGTGCTCGATCGATACTTTAAAAAAGACGAACGGTTTACGGGCAGAAGCCCTTTACAATGTGGGTAAGTCAGAGACTTAGGCTTATGACGTCTTGGTGTCTCGAGATACGTAAATGTCAAAATGACTAGACTTATTTTTTTCTCAACCATACGGGTTAAATCTTCAAATTAAAATTGCATTCGTCGAGAGCTTAAACATAAGTACACATGCAATAGAAGTTGCTGCTAAGGCTAATTTTACCAGTGCTTTGCAAGATTGTTAAGAGGCGTAGCTTAGCGTCTGCTCTTAACCTTCAAGATTGACTCAAACACACCCAATTCTTTATGCAGGTTTTTTCGAGCCGTATACTGACTCGAACTAGATGAGCGTGGTTGCGTTGGGGACGCTGGTACAGCCGATTGAGGCAAATTCCGATTTTCGTCACCTTTTGCCCAACCTCTGTTTTGAAAGGCTCAAGTTAAGCGTCTTTCTTGCGGCGCAAAACTCTACCAACTACAAATAATCTCGAAAATACCATAATATGCAAACCGGTATAAGTGTAAGAAGCCACAACTTTTTTCGACTCTTTTAGCGGGAAGTCACCTTTTCCCACAAAAGATCCGCTATATGTAGCACCCTTTCGCACTACAGGTCTAGCCACTCGACGTCGTTTGCTTTAGCTGTCAATTTCAAAAGCCGGTTTGGTCTGGGGATTTTGATATAACAGGATCCGGTGAATTACCCGTTCTCGGAACAAACATTTAGTAAAAGAAGCTCTCAACGCACGCAGTGTTCATGAGTGCCCATTAGTACAATGCTTTTTGAGTGAGAAAGGCTAAAAAAAGTAGTGCGCATTGTAGATCAGTTCTAAATTGAAGAAATATTCGAGACTGTGTTAGCATACAACACTGCATAATAAAACAATATTTTCATGCAAGAGTAGAACAGCTATGCAGCATTGCATCTTAACAAATCTGACCTGATTGAATGACTAATTTATATTGTGGGCTTCTGGTGAACGCGACAGCTATACATATTACGCCTCAGATGTAAGCGACAGCCTCTTAGAACAAGATACATGCATTTTTCCTGTAATGTTTGCTAAACAATCGGATATACAAATTTGTTGCGGAGAAACCTCACGCAAACGTATGCTTTTCAATTTGTCATCAAAAGACTCCTTTTTAAAATCAAGCGTGGAGTTCTAATAGTTGATTGATGTCGTTGACTCAGTTGATCTTATGGCGCTTGCAACAACCATATCAGACCTTTACGTCTAGATAGTACGCCTACAATGTACTATCTGGGTATACGCAAGTGTATCCGACAAACAATTGATTAAAGTTGATGCGAACTCACAAGGCGGCGTGAGAGCTTCAATTTTTAGAAGTACTAAAAGTGCTTTTATGTTTTGAACTTCTTCGTGCAATAGCTTTTGCACAGATCTTTTCGAATGTCCAAAGTGTCTTCGACAGCACAATCAAAGGATTTATCCATCAAACAATACATGTTCTACTTCAATAGTGCAGTAAAGTCAATTAATATGGTAATTTTATATTCTACAATACATTTTGCATAAACGTTGTTTCGGTTTAAACGCTTTGGGACATTTAAGCTGTACAATTAATTCGCTCAATACAACTAATGATGCCTATATAATGTTAAACCTTACCATACTTTTAACTTGCCTGCCACGACAAAAGACATGTTCCCATCTAATTGTAGCGCTACAAATGCACATTTTTTCAGACAAACTCCAAGCTGGATGACCCTTTACGAGGTTGGTCACATGAGAGTGCCTCTTCGCTGGCTTTACTAGAAGCGGGCAATACCGGCCAAACTCTCTCGAAATGCTAGTTTGAAAACTAGAAAAATTACTTCACGATTGACAAGTAGCGCGTGTTACAAATCGTTTGGGTTTCGCTTCGTTAAAAGATTGGATGATTCGCGTGATTAGGGCTCGGTAGATATGTGACACTAAACTTTATCAATCTACCGCAGCTAAAAGCTGAATGATTTTATAGGCCAAATTAAGGAGTGGGCTGAACCGGTGGCTTGATACTAAATTTTATTACAGCTTTGACTGGCTGTCGCGGAGGTTAAGTGTTCAAAACAAGATACCACAACAAAATTCCCTCCTCAGCATTAACTCCATGTGTGGAGCGCATTATGTCTTAACGGCTCTATTTGTCGTGACCAGCAGCCAGATAGCTGCACAATCTGGCCACCCGCTCCAAACCTTCGATCATGACGTGATAACAGCCGGGAATGCTGTCGTAAAGTCGCTGCCAAATCGATTTTTCCGAGGTAATCGTGCCAGTCACAACGACTCGGCGAATGAAGAGCGCTTTGTCTTTGACGCTCTAGCGAGCATGATTAATGAGGGTGTCGCAAAGTTACCACTTGTTGCAGAGATTATCGAAACAAAGCCCTTAGCTACAAAGGCTGTGAAGAAGAAGCCACGCGCTACAAAGGCTGGAAGGAAGAAGTTTCGCGCTGCAAAGTCGCGCGCTGCTCAGGCTTCGAAGAAAAAGGCACACGCTGCAAAGGCTGCAAAGGCTGCAAAAAAGACGCCACGCGCTGGAAAGGCTGCAAAAAAGACGCCGCCACAAGCAGAGGTGGTAGAGGAGGTGCTACACGCTGCAGAGGCTATGGACGAGATGAAAAGCGCTGAAAAGTATGATGCGTTAAAAGTGGCCGCAGAAGCCGCAGACAAAGCATTGATGAAACATTGGAATCCAATTCGTAACACCGCCGTCTTCGGCGACCCTTCTCGTGATATTTCCGGCAATGTGATCCTTAGTTTACCCGTGTGGAAAATTAATTTTCACGGCATGAGGCCAATACTTGTGTCGGACAAGCACACAGACGATATCGAAAGAGTTCATAGAGCATTTGTCAGCCTCTGCGACAAAAACTTACTAATAACTTCCGCAGAAACGTCGTTTCTTTGGAGCATGTTGGAAAGTCAAGAAAAGTCCCAGAAAATCTCACAAGCAAAATCTTGTACGCCAAACGCAGCGGTATGTGCTTAGAGACTTGCGGGAAATGAAAGAGAACGATTTGGCGTGGATTGAGTGGAAAGAATTATCGGATCCACTTAAGTTTGGTGTGCTTAACTATTTGCTAAACTTGCATTATCAGAGATGGGTGCGGATGTACAACATTTTCAGACGATATCGGCCGGATAAAAATGGCGTGCCATCGAATCTTGGTGGCAACGGAGACTCAAAAAAAGCTATTACTCTACATACGCACTCAAAAGGGCCGAGTTTGTACCCCTATGATTCATTTAACGTGGCATGGGCGTCTAAAGGTAGCCGCTCCGTCTTAAGGAAAAGATCAAGACGTACCTTTGATGGCAACACCGACACAGCCAGTCTTCCTTCCAAACAATTGAAAACGCGAAGTTCAGAGTCGTCTATGCCACCTTTGATGGTATCGACAACCTCAGGCGACGACTCCGTCCCTACTAAAGAAATAAAGTCCAGCTTTAACAATCCAAGTAGTGCTATTGCCCCGTATAAGCCAGGCGACGACTCTGTTCATACTGAAAACTCGAGACTCAGCTTTGGCGGTCCAAGCAGTGCATTCGTTACCTATCGGCGCCCGAATGTGCACAATTCACAGTCGTTGACGCCCGCATCCACAGCATTGAGACCCAAAGACGTCGAGACGGAACTTGGCCTTGGTGGTTTTTACGACAGAAGCACTTACAAAGCGCCATCTGTGCCGTAATTGTTTTTGGCATAACCTGGAGCGAGCAAGAAGAATAGTTTTTTTTTTTTTAGTTTAGTAGTGGCCTTCACACACTCCTGCTTTTGCTGACCAAATTTAAGCAAGTCCTGGTAATAAATTTTGGTCCCGTGCTGGTCGCATCCCTGATAATGCGTATTAAGTGAACCGTTAGGTGTCAGCGGATTCGGCAATTTTTTCACCAATTCCTCACTTTGCGGTCCCTTTCATTTTCCGCAAACCTATAAGCACATACCGCTGCGCTAGGCGTACAAGATTTTGCTCGTGCGTTTTTTTTTAATTTGTCTTGACATTCCGATCCAACACGCTTTTAAGGTAAGACGTTTCTGCGGGAGTTATTTGCGCATTTTTGTCGCAGAGGTTGGCAAACGCTCCATGAACTCGATCAAATTTGTCCTTGTGCTTGTCTAGCACAACTATTGGCCTCATGCCACTAAAAAGAACCTTCTTCGTTTTCAAACTGAGGATCACATTATCGTTAATGTAGCACATTCAAGCTTATCGTATAGTACGTCTAGTTGGAGCAAATGCTTTCTTCGCCCTCTTTAATGTTCGCTATATTTTTTTGTAGAGATCTGGTATTGGTCTTGACCGATGCATACAAAAAACAATCGAAAAACAAATAATGTTAATTCGTGAACATGTTGCGTACCACTCATCCCGAAGAATAATGATCGGTCTGATATGCATCAAGGTGTCGCTTTATTAAATCGTACAACGTGGAGTAACAAGCCAAGTGCGAGCAAGAACAACTACTTCGAGTAACCGTATGTCGCTTAAAGAGAAGAGCAAACTAAAACGAAGTTGAAAAATCGTCTTTTAATATTGCCGCACCAAGCCGGGGGAAGGCTTGCTTTTGAATTTAGTTGAGGCACTAGAAAGCCGGCACATTTTGAACGAATGCACAGTCGCAATCGACTTTTTGTAATCCGAGTAAGCAAGCAAGTAATTTTGTCGGCTTTTCGATTGAGAGTCCGCGTTAAATGTACAAGTCATACCAAGACTGGAAGCACAAGAGGTAACAATTGGAATCAGCGTTTCTTCCGGCAAACTCTTAATTCTTGCCAGAGCTTACGCTTTCTTGTTCGCAAGAAAGAGAGGCATAGTTATTTTTTTATAGTTCTGAATCAAAAGAAGCTTATAGCCTTCGTTGTCGGAGTGCCACTTCCTGGTCGAGTCAAGGTGTTTCAATACATTCAAGACCTATGGGTAACCCCTCCACGCACTTTTATTCTAAAGTTGAGGATAATAATATTTGAAGAGGCATTTAAAAGCGCTTTTTAATAGAAGTATATCGGTGTTTAGCTTGGAAAAGGTTGGGGTGACGCCCTCCTTCCAAGCGCGGGGGCTAAATGCTCGCGCGCTTCGGGCAGGTGCTCTCGGGCATCTGCAGGTCTCTAACGAGTCTCAGCCTCGACGCGACGGTCTCCAGCACCGGGCGCCACCTGGGCTCTTACCAAGTCAGAAATAAAAAAATAATGGAAGACACTTACGACCTCGGTGCTGGCTGCACTGCCCGCCGAACGAGACCCGACGTATGCGGACACCACTCTATGGCGTGGACTAGCCAGACTGAGCCTAGCACGTGCATAACTTGGCAACGCGATAACGTAATACAATACAATACAATATATCGGTGTTTAAGTTTTCTTCTACGGAACGCTGTACCATGGCATTTCTTCGCATCATTATACGTGTTCGCAAATCTGACGACTTAAGGCTAGCTCCAGTAATCTCAAGTGATATCGACCAGAGCAACATCCGCCGCTTTGGCTGCGATAAGCAAGGCTCACTATCCACGAGGAAGCCGACGAGCAAATTATCGGCTCGCCCAGGTTATTAAAAGGATCACTGACAGAAGCCACGGTCAATTAGTAGAGTGGGACGCCTCGTTGGAGGGAAACTAAGTCCTCATGGTTAGTGTGTGTGGTAGTTGCAAGTCAATTCCTGAAAGCTTGGTAGGTATATAGAAATTTAGTAGCTGTGAACTGCTTTTTTGTACATTCATGTGTACGACACTTCACAATCTCTGGCATTTAAATTGAGACGAAAGCAAGAGACTGCAGTTGCAAGATCGATGAGATGATCGTACCTATTAACTATTAAGCAACGATTATCTTGGCTTACCAAAAAGAAATAGTCCAGTTCATGCTCATCCTGTCGTTAGATTGCATTTTTATGCTGATTGTAATCTACGGGTTAACTAAACAAAAAAGTCCTTTATGGCAAATAAAATTTAATTAGCTCGAATAAATTGTTGATCTGAGAATTATGTACGGTGGAGCTATTTTGCGGGTCAGGGCCTACGCCTTATGTGCAAACTCCACGCGCACCTGATTATTATCCTTCAAGACCAGAACCGCCTTAAGGGCCATCTCTACCTTTAAAGGAGATATATTAAACTTTGTCGGCTTAAGCCCCGCATTAGGCTCTTTCGTTCAAGCCACCGAAGTCCGTAATTCCAACACCCTCAAATATACTTATTCGTAGAGCGCGAGTACTTGGCAGCATAAAAGTCTGCGCATATAGCCGTCTTCTCAGGCCCATAGAAGTACGAAAGTCTATCGAGCTTTACTATCTGCTCTTTCGGCGAATGCGAAGAGATTATCCTGTCTATTTCTAAATTCTTGCGAGTCGGTCAATCTACTCGCGTGGGCGTAATAGTGACTTCAAGAATTACTCATTACTATGGTACCTTGCAATAAAAAGCGTAGGGCTAGATATACGACCGTCTGTGTGATAAACCGTTTACCATCCCCAGTCGAATTCGTCATGTTCAATAAGTTGGACTTTATGTTTGCAACTTTTTCGATGCGTTATTTCCAACTCTGTATCTAGGCAGATAACAACATCCGTTTAAAAATATCTCAGTATCAAACTGGCATAAGGTCTGGTAGAGTTACCATTCCTTTATAAATCATTTGAGCTGAAAGTCAGCTATTACCACAAAAGCTTAGCTTTATGCAGCTCTCCGATTCATAAGCCACGTGACTTCGTTTGCTCTGACTATTTGTCCCAAAAAATCGGTCTGGTCTGCAATTTTGGTATCGCTTTCTGACTGTTTTGAATGCATTTTGAACTCATTACGCTTTTGAGCAATCTACTCAAATAGTACACCGAAGAGCAACAGCAAATTGGTGCTTAAAATTAGAAGTGTGATTACAAAATGCATTAAATGCATCTGTGAAACATTTCGGGCCATAGCAACAAAAGGACACTGGACATCCCGATATGTATGCGAGCACATATAGTATTCTATATGGGCTCAGATAAGTGTCCCAGCCAGATGAGCGCGTAACTATTGGCGCCGGGATAAGTGAACCAGGCACAGTCATTGGAGGCCGCCTACTTAATGACCAGAATTCGATAAACAGTGATGACTTCGTCGCGTTTTATATATTTTTTCTCTAGATTGATCTTGAAAGCCCTACCTTTACTATAAAAAAGCAATATATTCCGGAAATATTTTATGTCGTACCTGCGGTTACGACAAAAGTGCGAGTTCGCGTATTCAAAACAAGGTGCCCACAAAGTCTTTTTGCGGAGGTTGTCGCTGATCAAAAAAAGTGAATACGTGCTCGATATTCGAAAATAGTCAAAAAGTTTTTAAAGACTCGGCAATTAACGCATATCTTTATAAGGGAGGTCGGGAGTCGCCAGCGCAAGATTCAGACCTGCCAAATGCCGATCGCTAGCGACATCGAAGCGCAGTGTTTTTTAAGTATTGTGTGATGACGAAGGATCCATCCCCTCTTTCTCTACTCGAAAACACTTGTGCTAATCGACTAGCATTTTTCCTGTCATATGGCCTAGTTGCGGTGTTGTGATTCTCAGTGGCACATTTATATCGAAGTCTATGTTGACATCGCCAGCGGGGTGGACCAAGAAAAGACGATTCAAGTCACACACGCCTTTTTTGATCCATTAAGTGGAGCGATGCGAGCGAAAACGCTAGGGGGAAAAGTTTTAAGGTCCGTCATGTATAGTGAAGAAACCACGGTGACGAAGCATTTTGGAAATGCATACAGAATGTACTTTTCGTCGTAACTAGCAGCTAAAAAGCTGCGAAATCGGCCGTCAGGTACATGTCTACGATCATGACGCCATGATAGCCATTAAAGCTGTCATGAAGACGCATTTAAAACGAATTTCTTACGAGGAAGCACAAAAGCTTGGCGAATATAGAGAGCTTCGTCTTTTCTATTTAGCAAGCATGCAAGATGAGGGTGTCAAAAAGTTGCCGCGTGTTGCAAAATTACAAAGAAGTCACGCGCTACAAAGGCTACAAAAAAGAAGCCACAATGACCGAAGGTTAAGGAGATGCTACATTCAGCAGAGATTATCGGGGAGATGCAAAGCGCTAGGAAGTATGATTTACTGACGATGGTTACAAAAGGTGGAGAGAAACCATTAAGTATCATTGTAATCGATATAGTGAGACAATCACCATTGTCAATGTACATCCGGCGATGTGATCTCTAGTGACCAGGTTTTAATGGCATGAGGTCATCCGAAACGCACAATGACAACATCGAGCGAGTTTATGGATAATTTATCTTACTCTACGACAAGCAAAGCATTTGCTACAGAAAGTTCTTATCTGAGGGTCCAGTTTATTAAGAAAGCGTGTCTTGTTTCATGTACCCCCAAACAAATATTGTACATCAACTTCAGCGATATTAGGTTCAAGATTTGAATACTATGAAGAAGAATTAGTTTCGTAAATTGTGTTGCATTAGTTGTCGTAATCGCTGACGTTCGGAGTGCAAAACATTTTGCTTAATCTGCATTATTGGAGATGGGTGTGAATGTACGCTGGAGGCAACACAGAGAAAAGCAGTGCTATGGCTCTACATGAGCACTAAAGCAGAATTTAAAGCTGTCTGAGCCACTTACTGCGACACTGACGTCCAAAAGTGACCACGCCGTCCTTATAAAACGATCAAAGCGTTCCTTCGGTGGCAACAATTGACCCACCAGACTTCGATCGAGCAATCAAAGGCTCGAAAGTCAACGTTGATTAGACCACTTTCGACGAAATTGACCACCTGAGGCGACCACGCTACCTCTACTGAAAACATAAGGCATAGCATTGGCGGTACAAGCAACGCTTTTGTTTCGTATAAGCAATCGAAGGTGCGCAATTCAAATTACAAAAGCACTTACGAAGCTCCATATGTGCCATTGAATATATTGGCGTACCCGGATCATTTTCTAGAATTGGATACACAACAGTAATGCCTGACGAGTTTGTCGCAATCTTCCAGGCGGCTACCTTATGTATAAAAACATTGAGCTCCAAACCTCCTTAACACCCCAGAATGAGGTGAGTGCAGCTGTCATAGCCTGGTTGTTAGCTCCGCAGAAAGTATTCTATGTCGACTACCGAGCTTGTCTTGTGGATAGAAAAACGGAGGTCCGGTACCGGTCTGCAGCCTGTACTTCCGGTACTTGCGCGTCATAAATTGTCTAGAGACATTACACGAATACAGCTTGACGCTACAAAATAAAGGGCAAGAAGCTGCACTCTTCGCTCGCACTTGATGAATTATTGAGCAAAGTCTTTCGATAATAATAAAAAACAGAAGGTCATCTTGCGATCTGCGATCCGAAAGATCATGCTCCGGTGAGAACGGCCTCAGCAGCGGTCATTAAAATTTTCAAGATGAGCTCCTCTTTTAACTCTGTGCTTTCAAGTTTAGCGGTAGAGAGCATAGTGCGCCGAACACCAAAATCAAAAGCGTCTTTGTTGCTTCTCATGTCTCGCCGACGTGGAGTATTATCAGAAGGCTATTTTTTATCGAATTAACAAAGTATTGGGCTTGTATATATTTCGACAACAACGCGCGAAATTGCTCTTCACGTGATAATGGCGTTGCTTTTTATCAAGAAAAAAGAGAGGAGGGCAAACTTAGCGTCATGCGGCACACTAAGAAATAACAAAGTATTGGGCTTGTATATATTTCGACAACAACGCGCGAAATTGCTCTTCACGTAATGGCGTTGCTTTTTATCAAGAAAAAAGAGAGGAGGGCAAACTCCTTAGCGTCATGCGGCACACTAAGTGCCCTTCTCCTGACTATTACTCGCGACCGGTGTCGGACGGGCGCAACTGGTAGCTTAGGCTAATTTGGCATTAATAGCCTCGGCTGGCTTTGCCTATAAATACACTGTGCGCCACAGCTCCGCAAGCGCGTAGGATTGCGCCGCAAGTAAATAAATGAGCTTGATCCCTTTAAATCTAAAGTTTCGACATTCTGTGACTAGAACTCTATTCGGTTACAGTTTTGATGGCTTTGTCTCGCTTAGCTGTATAAGTTTATGTCTTTGCCTCCACCATAAGTACTCTTGTTCAACCTCATTCACAATCAGGCTAGAATCAACTCGTATATTTAGCCAAGTTGCCTGGGTCTACTAACGAATGTTAAGCGCATACGCTAACCTACGACTCTTAGCGGTCCGGCAAAAGCGGGCAACGCTAAGCCTTAGCAACAACAATAATTGTATGTGTAGGTATGTGTACGCTTCTACGAGCTAGAGCGTCAATTTAAAGATGTAATATTTTTTGGGCAGAAAAAAAAATTGTTCTGTAGCCATTTCAACTCGCATGTTTCTCGAGACGATAAGACTTGTGAATGTGAGTCTTCGAACCCACCTACGCATCGAAAAAGACTGCTCTTGTTAAACCGTTCGTCTTTATATAAACACCAGAAAAAGATTGGATTATCCATTTTGCTGACCCATGTTCTTTGACTGCGTTAACAAGGCTTTATTCGGCGTGGTTATTCTATGCGAGCTAAGATGACAAATCGGAATGAAGTGGTCTCATTTGTAATCTAATAAAATATAAATCATCCAGCGCATTAAGAAAAGATTTAAATTATATCGTATTCTCAGTTTCTTTCCGTCTTCCAAATATTGTTTTGAGCTATTGCAAACATTGTAAAATAAAGCAAAATTCATATGCCGACCAGCAAAATTTTCTAAAAAAAGTAATTTTGATACGTTGGGTGTGACAAAAGCGTACAAGAGAGATAGATGTGTCCCCTGTAGATTTGCCGAAAAGCCGAATTTACGACTTTGTCGTGGAGGGATCCTACGTTGACATATGCCTCTCTATTTGTCCTCCAACGAGCTATTACTTATAGTGCAGATTCAGTGTAGAGTTTTAACGATTTACCGGCGCCATCGAGCTGGCGAATCACATGGCACATGTATCGAATTTGTCAGAACAAGTGTCTGTCCAGTCGTGGCTCTAAGGATAGTCTACGAGAGTGCAGATCAAGCAAATTTAGATATATCTGAGTAAATGTGAACTTACATAGCGGCGCGAGAGTGTCAAATTTCCGGATATTGTTTATGGTGCATTTTAGTCATGGATACTAATGCAAATGCCTTTGCACAATGTAATACAAACATTTAAAGGATTTTTAACTGCCTCCATCACTGAGCTCTAAATATTCCACTTCAACCGTACAGCAAAGTCTAATTCTACATTATTCTAAACCTTTTACACTGCTTTTCCTTCAAAATCCGCATAAACAAATTTTGTTTCAATACAGACTGTTTTGGGCATTGAATTGTACTATTTCTTTATATAGAAGTAATACTAGATCGATCTTAAAAATTACGCCATGAAAAACCAAAAAAAAAATCTGTGTGGTTGTCACACATCACCGTAGATTCTATTGGTTCGAGAGAAAGACAAAAGTCGCCGTAGTGGAATCAACGCGCATCTTGGTTGCTGCTGATACGTCAGTAAGCCAGACTCATGCGATGATACATCTTGCCAATCGTAACTTCATATCAAATTCCGAAGACTTTGCCAGGGTAAAACAATTTACCATAATAGTGTTAATATCAATATAGGCAGTCCTTATGCGACGACGCCTACACAGTTGCTGATATCGGTATGTCGTCGATAAATCAAGTCGCGAGTCAATTTGTCTTTCTTGGCAAGCTTAAGCTCATTTCTAACGGATTGTATCCACACGACGAGCACTCACAGCATAAACTTTCTTTGATCTCTTGTTGATGAATCTTTCGAAATTTTTCTAGATTTATGCGAGTGCGAATTCTGGCTAAGCCATGCGAAGCACAAACAAAGATAAATTTTATATTCACTTTCGAGATGGTCCTCCACCACGACTTTCCCTTTATCGATGACAATTTTAAGCACATTTTACCGAACGTCTTATCTCACTCTGCTCCACCTAATTGCTCAACAAAGTGTGAGGTGGAAGTGTGCTACTTAAAGTGTCTTTTCTCGGTCCACCCCGCTTAATGTGTCGATAAAGTGCACGATGTATATGTGCAACTTCATTTTACAACATCGCAATTATGCTTTGTGACACGACAACCAGTAGTTGGCACCACAAGTGTACTATCGAGTAGTAGAAGAGGAAGTTGATCTCTTGACGCTCTGCGATTTTTTGTAGACTCAGCGCATTGATGTCAATAGCGATCGGCCTTTGGCATATCCGAACTCTGAATAAGCACTCCCTTTCTCATTCTAATCGAGGCCATTTGAAGTAGCTGCAGAAAAGACAAGATTTTTTTAGATGCAATAATCTCAAGAAAGCAATTAAATGACTTCCAAAATTGAAAGAAGAAGATAATGCTATAGAACGCGACGGCGTTAGCTCGAGAGATAGGAGGTCCTCTAAAATCCTCTCGAGTTTCGTACTTCCATCTCACGTTGCCGTCGTAAGGACCGTACTCAGTCGGCATCTTCTCTCAGTACTCGTTGTGCTGACGACTATGCTCACACGAAGTCACTTGATTATGTAGAGGTTGTGTCACTTCATGTTTAGAATCACAACCTGGCCAGAAGGTGGGGCGGACCTCAAGGACTGTGTATCCCGCATCCGATAAGGGATATCCAGCGTTCTTTTTTACTGCTATGCTTTAAATGATCAGATAAAAAGAAGACATAAATTGGGCTTTAAGGGTGGCAACAATTGCATATAAACCTCCTTGTTATCACATATTTCTATTTTAAGCTCCCATTTCATGTTGCTCTTCATTCGATCAGATTTCTGATAGGAAGTCTGAGATTTGAGGTTGCCGCGTACATATCTCGAGACACGAAGGCTCTAAGAGGGCTACTATCAGCGTAAGAATTGGTCATTTTACTTTCATTAACTCTTCGAGAAGGCTAATAACAGTACGCTTCTCGGCCATCCTTTGTCCATTTAGCCTAGATTCCTAGTGAAGTGGTGTTAAAAAGTGCTGAGACCAAAATGTTCAGGGTACATGGCAATTAAGTCTGCTGAGGCATCAACGATATCGTTGCAAACATAGAGTGTGAGCCTATTATTCCAGTACCTTAACACATGCAAGTGTGCGTCGCGTAATACACCTTTTATGACACCGCTAACTTATCAGACTGACCATCTACTTGATAATGATTTAGTGTAGATGTGTGTCAATTTTGCCTAAATCCGTGAGTACGGTCCACAGATTGCTCAGAGACAAGGCACTTCTTGCTTGGATTGATGAGCGTAATTTATTGCTTCAGCGCAATCTCACAGTGGCCATGCGCGCGTTTTTGGGACTGTATCAAATCCCACCTAAATATTTCACTTGAATCCGTAAGAAGCCTGCAAACAAGGGTTTTACTTCAACTGTCATCACCACGGTTCTGCAAGAGAACCTGATCTGAGAATAACTGAGTCTTTAAAGTCTGATAACTATTAACTTTACCTCATCGAAAGATTAATGTGAGTCAAAAAGCTTAGAGTGTAAAGAAGCGCCTGTTGCTTCTGCTCTCTGATCAAGGCGGCCTTTCAGTAGTTGTTACAAAGCCGTGAACATAATTTTACTACATATAACAAAAGAGTCAGATAGAATCATCCGTGTCTATTCAAAACTTGCTAAGCGTTCTTTTAACGTATTCGATTACATGGCTTGGTGTGGTCACCGTAAAATGACCCGTTCGACTGACGAGGGTCCTTACTGCATTCTTCGTCACTCGTTGAGGAACAGTCGAACCGATTGGTTTGCATCTTTTGAAAATATGTGGCAAGTTAGCGTAGTTGTTCATGCCCGCACTCTACTCGTAATTCCAATCAACAATGCTGCATTAAGCGACACCACGATATATAGCAGACTGATCACCATTTTTTGGTATAGACGGTAAACACCATGTTCCCGTATTGCAATTGTTCATTTTTCCCTTTGCACAATATTTCATTTGTATGCATCCGTATAAGTCAATTTTAGAACATAAACTACAAGCCGTAGTGTCCACATGAAGAAAGGCACAACTAAGGCTGAGGGCCGTGTTATTTAACACCTTTTAATATATTTGAGTAGCACATAGTTGATGTGTTAATTCCGCGCAGCTAGCCAAATAAAAAATGCGTGATTTCACAGATGTGGATTCTGAGCAGAATTGGTAAATAAGAACACAACTACGAGAGTTTATCCACAAATCGTACTTGGAAGCTTTTCCATTCGTTTCTCTTTATTATGTTGGACCACACTTGTACCTGCGACAATGCAACACGATAGTTGTACAGTAGTTGATCATGCAAAAAGATCATAGCTTGAATTAACTGTGTATTTCTAACACTAAGCTACATACCGGCTGCATATTTTAGCTTAAGTCATATCCTGTAATATATCTGAGCGATTATGGCAGAACATGTATTTTTTTGACCAATAAAGTCCTAGATAAATGCCATACGTTTCGGTATTATATATAATAACAACACCATTAAAATCCGCTGGCTGTAGCGAGGTAAAATATTCGCACGCCACTATCTTTCCCAATAATAATTCCATGCGCGGCGCGTTTTACGTCGTAACCTCTCTTTTTGTCGTAGCCAGCAGCCAGATAGCTGCAAAATCTGGCCACCAGCTCCAAACTTTCGATCGTGACGTGATAACAGCCGGTAATGCTGTCGTGAAGTCGCTGCCGAATCGATGTTTACGAGGTAGCCATGACGATCACAACGACTTGGCCACTGAAGAGATTTAAGCTACCGAAACCCACGCGCTAGGACTAAGCTGTCTCTATCGCGGGATGCTGATAGCAATCCGACCCATATTGGGACCGTGTTCCGTACCCCTTATTATACTATGGGGCTTATACGGTCAGTGGGGCGTCCCCCACCCAACATTTTTATTACCCAATCGGGCGCGAGTTGGTAGGGCTGTCACACACTCGGGTGTGATGGCTCGTCCACTTTAGTGACCTATCTCCGGCTTCCTTAACTCGGACCCTATGAGTATCGAACCAGGTACCTCCCGGTCCTGGGTCGAACGGCTAACCGCTCGATCCACAGGGTCGGTTGACTTGGCCGCTGAAGAGATTTAAGCTACCGGAACCCACGCGCTAGGACTAAGCTGTCTCTATCGCGGGATGCTGATAGCAATCCGACCCTAGTGGGACCGGGTTCCGTACCCCTCATTACACTATGGGGCTTTTTCGGTCAGTGGGGCGTCCCCCATCCAACCCTTTTATTACCCAATCGGGCGCGAGTTGGTAGGGCGGTCACACACTCGGGTGTGATGGCTCGTCCACTTTAGTGACCTATCTCCGACTTCCTTAATTCGGATCCTATGGGTATCGAACCAGGTACCTCCCGGTCCTGGGTCGAACGGCTAACCGCTCGAGCCACAGGGTCGGTCTTGGCCGCTGAAGAGCGCTCGGTCTATGTTGCTTTAGCGAGCATGATAAATGAGAGTGTCAAAAAGTTACCATGCGCTGCACAGACGATACTAAAGAATCCACGCATTGGAAAGGCCACGAGGAAGAAGCCACGCATCGGAGAGGCTGCGAAAAAGACGGCACCGCCACCCCTAGTTTTAGAGATAAGGTGCTGTACGCTACAGAGGCGATGAAGGAAATGAAAAGCGCTGAAAAGTATCGTTTCTTGAAACAGACGGCAGAAGGTGCCGACGAAGGATTAAAAAAACATCGGAATTCACCTTTTCAGACCGCCCTCCGTGGCAACCCTTTGCGCGATATATCTGGCGGTGCGATTCAGTTTACCAGTGTGAAAAACCGACTTTGGCGGCATGAAGCCGATGGTTGTGTCAGCCGAACCCAAGGACAATATCAAGCGAGTTCATTAAGTGTTTGTCAACCTCTGCGACGAGAATGTACAACCAAATCCTGCAGAGACGTCTTTTCTTTGGCGCATATGAGATTGGAACCTTGAGAAAAATCCCAAATCTCCCACAAGCAACATCTTGAACACCACGCGCAGCGGTCTGTGCTCATAGATTTGCAAAAAATGAAAGAGAACAAAATAGTGAGGAATTTATGGGAAAAATTGCCGGAATTGCTGAAGTTTGGCGTGTTAAACTACGTGCTAAATTTTCAATATCAGAGATGGGTGCGGATGTTCAACATCTTTAAAGCCTGATAAAAATGGCGCACTATTGAACATGGAGCCCAATTTCGGAGGCAACACAGGTACAAGCAGTGCTATGGCTTTACACGCGCACTCAAAAGTGCAAAGTTTGTATCCGTCTGAGCCACTTTACGGGGCATCGACGTCCAAAAGTTACCACGCCGTCGTTACTAAACGAATAAAGCGTACCCTTGATGACAACACCGACACAGCCAGTCGTCCTTCCAAGCAATTAAAGAGGCAGAGTTCAGAGTCCTTTCTACCACTTTTGACGGACTTGACAACCTCAGGCGACCACCCTGTCTGCTTAAAGATCAAGGTCCAGCTTCGGCGGTCCAAGCAGTGCTTTTGTTCCGTATCGGCACCCGAACGTGTACAATTTATAGTCGTTGGCACTGCATTGACGCTCGAAAACTTTGAGCGTCAATAGTATTATCTCTGACAGAAGCACTTACAAAGATCCATCTGTGTCATTAATGTTCTGGGCGTATTCGGGATGACAAATAATTCCTTGTTTGGTGAATTTATTAAAGGCTTACACACACTCCAGCTTTTGTTAATTAGTTGATACTGGTAGATTTGTGTTTCGTAGTGGTCTTACTATGTACTTTCAACAATTATGTTGTTAGCTGTACCCAGTCTACTTTATGTAGCTTGGTCCCATAGACTGTTCATCGGATTGTTATAACGTCTTACTGCTACATTTACGCGAAAAATTTTGCAATTTAGCTCAATTGCTGACCATCTACACAAAATATCAGATTTACCATCATTTACAAAGGCGCCGGAATTTATCATCAAGAAGCATCATCCGATGCGTAATATACATACAATATGAATTGGTCATGCAATTAAGTCGGACTCAATGCTGCACAGCTTTTAAACTTTTCCAAAAAAAGATCGTTTTGATTTGCAGTGCTGTATGCTAATACAGACCCTGGTATTTTGTTCATGAAAAAATGTATTTAGCCTGCAATGCACAATTTTTCTTAGCAGCTCAAGTGCCTTTTTCTCTTAACAAGCACTAACGTAATAGGCGCCAACAGTCACTGTTTTCGTTGTAGGCGTCTTTTCAAGGGATATAACCTTCAAAAAACGAGTAGTACACCGAATTTTGCCATACCAAACTCTTTAGACTAGACCAATATCATAAAATTAATAGCTAGAGCAAACGACGTCATGTGGCTCGTCCTGTTCTGCGGAGGCGCACTACATAAAGCCGATCTTTTGTAGTGAAATTTAACTTCCCGTGAGCGGTGGCTACTGATGCCTACACACTAAATCGTAATCGTTAAAGCTTCCCGCCTTAATTAGACTTAAATCTTGTGCATAAGTAGAATGATAAGCAGGACCAAAAATTTTTGTTGAATAATAAATCTTTCCAAAATGCACATGTCGGTGACAAAAGGTTGTATATCTTTCTACATTTCGATTTTCGCAAAGTTTTCTTCTACCTGGAAGAACTTGTACTTATTGCTAAGCCCCCGGGGCGGTTTGACGACCTCGCAAAGAGTTTTAAAAAAAAAGAATTACCCTTCCTTCTATGTTCAACCAGTGCTCAATTGACTTTTAAAAACAAAAAAAGCAACTAAAATGCAGCTCTTCCAGCCAAGGATCTTGAGCTATTACTAAAACGTCTATGAGCAGGGAGCAGGCACTACAATCTTCGATGGCCCGGACGAAACAGCCTATTGAGTAATTTTCGCTGATGAAGCTTAATGGTAGAAATGACCCTAAAGCTATTTTTCTCCGAAATGATCAGGTGGGTTGGCGCTCGCATGGGCAGACGTAGACACTGACCTGAGAAATAGCTCGAAATTCGCAAATCACCTTATTACCAAGCTTTGTTTGCCTTAAAGTAACCACTTCGTTTGGCAGCAATTTATAAACACAATCAGAATCAAAAGTGGGTTTTATGTAAGCCATTTTCCTCAAAATGAAAGGGTGGCGGGGACAAGTGCTCCTCTCAACAAATTTCGGTTCCTACTCGTGAGCGTGCAGCTCAAACCTTTAAGTCGAGTAGTTCTTGAGTGGCAATTTTTCTGTACACCACGCTTGCCTAGGTTACACACTACCAGGTTAATGCGTCGCACATCGTGTACTCGCGAGTGACCAATACACCTCACGCGCTTCGCGCACGCTCAACAATTAAATTTTTGCACATGATGAGTCAAAGTCCAATAAAATAAGCTTGATGAGGTACCAAAGCACAAATTGGTTCAAATAACCGGAACGTTTTTTAACCCTTTAATCTGCAGAAGGATCGCAAGTGCATGCCCAATGAATTAGCTAAGATCTCTCGAGAGGCTAAATTGGACATGAATGACATTAGGCTCTTCGGTACCTTAAACGTTCAGCGTGGGGCAAGTGCAGCTCTGATAGCCTGGTCGTTGGCTCCACAAAAACTTTTCTATGTAGACTACCGAATTCGTTTTGTGCATCGGAGACCGAAGGTCCGGGGCTAAGGATGCAGCCTATACCTGTATGAATCGCACGTCATAAAATGCATAAAGAGATAAAATAGGCTTTTTCCAACTCTACACAACAATGTGCAAGAATCTATAATCGCTGCCCGCACTTCGCAAAGTCTCTAGCAAAGCGTTTGGTGCTAGTCCGCTCCGATAAATACTCGTCGTCAATATATAACAGAAGCTCGTTCTGCGATCTTTGACTCACAACATCATTCTCTAAAGAGAACGGCTTCCGAAGCGGTCATCTGGGCCCTCGAGATGATCTTCGCTTGTGGCTTCCACGCCTCCAATTCTAAAGGTAAGCATCGTGGTATATTGATCACCTCAGTAAAAGCGTCTATGACGCCACGGTAGTCTTGCCGACGCGGGATCCTAGACCTCACACCCCCAAGAATTATCAAAGTAAGGGTATTTTCCAAATAACAAGATACTAATTCTAGTCTTATTAACAACGACGCGCGAGGAAGCTCTTCACGTGAAAGTGGCGCTTACCTCTTCATCAAGAAAAAGGAGAACGATTCAAGCAGCGCACCAAGCACTCTTCATATTTAATTTCTCTTGCGACTGTTATCTGACGGAGCCAAATCGTGCAACACTAAGGCGTTTTAGTGCCAAGTCTTGGACTCAACTACCCATTTGTGTATAACTGCTCTTGGTAAACTATTCGTCTTTCTCTCCCTCATCATATAAATACGAGAGCACAGTTGTATTGATGAAGTACGGTAATTAGCTGGTCCATGTACGTTAAGCTCTTTTGCCAGGCTCTATGCGGCTCGATTACGCAATGCGAGTACGAGACAACATCAATTGCATGGAATGACGTCACCCTTAGACTTGGAACAAAACTGTCATCCAGTGCTTAAAAATTAAAAATTTATTTTTTATTCTTCTTATTTTGTCTTTAATCATTTTTTTTTAAAATGGCAGAATTTGCACATCCAAGAAAAAATCATCTGCCTTATCTAAGAAAATGGTTTGAATACTTGTCGTGACAAGACACATATATTGCTCCTGAAGATTTTGCAGAATGGTCGGTCATTTTTTGTGAACGGGTCTTTCGCGAACGCATATCATTTTGATATCAAAAGATGTACTACTTAGAGCACAATTTTGGCGTAGAGATCTTATGGTTAATTGGTCTTGTCAAGCAGTTTGATCACATGGCGCATGCATCGACTTTGTCAGACCTAAACACTTTTAGTATCATTTTACGATGTAATATCCAGCAAGTAGAAAATTGATTATTAGATTTAGTGGACTCACACGGCGGTATAAAAGTGTCAATTTAAAAGGCGACTTCTCGCAAAGTAATACTAATTCGTCAACTACACACTTTGGTTATTTCTCACCGGTCAGTACATGTATCACTTCAAGTTCTCAGTAAAGTCAAATATTCAAAATTTAACAGTGCTTTTATCCAAAATTTGCATTTGGTTTACGCATTGAATTTGTAAATTGGTTCTTTCATTTAGGTCGATTGACTTACGAGCTACATTATAAGAAACCATTTATAAGTATTCTCCGGTAAATGCCTGTGTGTTTCCCACACTTCACTACCAATATCAAGCAAGTGATAAACGATAGTCGCCGCAGAGCAATTAACGCGCGTACAAGTTGCTGCTGGTATGCCTGTAAGGCAGACTTATGCAACGATAAATCTTGTCAATTGAAACTTCTTGATGAATCCTGGTGTTTTTTTTCATGCAGGAAGCACTGCCACCATGTAAGTTAAGGTCAATGAAGAGTGTATTTATGCAGTTGCACCTACACAGTTTCTGGTTTCGGTATGTTGTCGAAAAATCAAGTCGTGAGTTTACCTGATATTTCTGGCACGCTAAAGGTTATCGAGTGCGGACTATATCCGCATGACCAAATCTCACAATTAAACCTGTCCGGCTCTATTGTAAACTTGTCTCTCAACATTATTCTGAATTTTGCGCAAGTGCGAATTCGTTAAGACATTTAATGCAAGGACGAAAAATGCCGATGAGTTATTTTACGCGTCACGCATAGTCGCATATGGCGTCTATGACAAATGCTTCGTACCGCAATCTGTAATGTCCGCTTTATGATATTGTAGAATTCTGGGATGGACCATTTCGAATGCATACGAAAGAAAATTGGCGCAATGGGAAAGAAATGATCAATGATAATACAGGAACATCTTGCTTGCCGTTTATACCAGAAAAAATGTTAATCATTCCGCTATGCATCGTGGCGTCACTTAAACTGATGTTATAAAGTGGGAAAACGAGTGAAGTGCAGAATCTATCACGCTGGATTACCACTTATTGTTAGAGATTCAAACAAACTAGAATTATTTCTCAGTGAGCCACAACAAGCTAAAAGAAAGTCTGAAGATTGGTTTCATATTTCAAAAGGTTTAAAGAAGCTGATTTCTATTGGGCAAACGCACAGTTGCAATCGCTACTTTGTAAATAGAGTACGCAGGCAAGCCATCCTCTCGGCTTCTCGGTTAGATGGTCCGCGTCAAATGTAAAAGTCATACCAAACTGGGAACACGTAAGCGAACAAATTGAATCAGCATAATTTCCGACAAACATTAAATTCTGCTTGAGCTCGAGTATAATTTCCTTTTAAGAAATGTGCTAACTTCATGATTTTTTTGATCAGTCTACGTAACTTGAAAGCCTCCTTGCCTCTCCTTGGACAAATTTATAATGAAAGGATTTTTCTACTATTCGGGTGCAGACAAAGTTGTTTTCAAATGCGATTAAAAAAAGGGTATAGCCGCGGTTACACTTGCGCTTCCAAATTGCCGTAAAATGGTATCTTCTCCATTTAATTAGTGGTGTTTGTAGACCATATGGCTCAAATTTAGTTTTACTAATTAAAAGCAGTACCAATTTAAGCAACGTCCGCCGCTTTGGCTGCAATAAGCAAATGTACATGATCTTTGCCTTTTTCGCAGAACCAATGAAGTGAATGATAGGCTTGCATGGGCTTTGACACTAAGCCCTCCAATTTGACCAGCCATTAGAGGTGATGCATCCCATTAAAAAAGGTGCAAGCCATCGTTAGAGTTTGACAAGATATAAAAGGAACCAGCAATGTTGGACTGCTTGCCGTTCACGCATGTGTAAGAGAGTTACAGATGCATTTTAAGTTTCTGTAGACTCTGGTGCATTGCAAATTTTTGTGCAACGGTGACTGATTGCAGTCAGCTAATATAGGTTACACATATCGTCTTGCACGCTTTTGTTAAAAAAAGAAGCTATATCGCCTGATGAAATGAGGCATGCATGAAAGTAAACATCTTCTGGTTAGTGACAGCTCAATATTTTCAAGTATTATAACTAGGCGGCTCTCTATGTGAGTTTTTTCGAGCCGTATAATGACTCGAATTAGACGAGCGTGGTTGCGTTGGGGACGCTGGTACAGCCAATTGATGCAAATTCTGATTTTCGTCACCTTTTGCCACAACCTCTGTTTTGAAAGGCTTAAGTTAAGCGTCTTCCTTGCGGCGCAAAGCTCTAACAATTACAAAAATTCTCCAAAATACCTCAAAATGCTAACCGGTAAAAGTATTAGAGCCACCACTTTTTTAAGACACTTTTAGCGAGGTGTCACCTGTAATGACAAGAGATCGGCTATATGTAGCCCCCTCCCGCCACTTGACGTCGTTTGCTTCAGCTGTCAATTACAAAAGCTGGGTTGGTCTGAGGATTTTGATATTACAGGATCCAATAAACTACCCGTTTTCGGAACAAATGTTCATTTTGAAATACGCTACCAACGCACGCAGTGTTCATAAGTGCCCATAGATACAATGCTTATTAAGTAAAAACGGCTAAAAAAGCAGTGCGCATTGTAGATCAGTTCTAGAATAAAGAAATATTAGAGACTGTGTTAGCATATAACACTGCATATTAAAACGATATCTTTATGGAAGAATATAACAGCTATGCAGCATTACATCGTGACAAATCTGACCTGATTGTATCACCAAATCATATTGTAGGCATCTGATGAACGCGACAGCTATACGTTTTACGCGTCAGATGTAAGCGGCAGCCTCTTAGCGGGATGCGACAAGATACATGCATTTTTCCTGCTATATTTGCTGAACAGTCGGATATACAGATTTGTTGCGGAGAAATCTCGCGCAAACGTATGCTTTACAATTTGTCACCAAAAGATTTTTTATAATTTGGATTTCTAATGGTTGATTGTTGTCGTTGAGTCAGTCGATTGCGTGGCGCATGCATCGATTATTTCAGACCTTAACGTCTAAAAGTCCGGTTTACAATGGACTATCAGGGTCCGAACAATACATGTTCTACTTCAACAGTACAGTAAAGTTAATGATTATGGTAATTTTAAATCCTACTGTACTTTTTGCATAAACGTTGTTTCGGCTCAAACGCTTTGGGACATTCAAACTGTACAGTCAATTATTTCAGTATAAGTAAGATGCCTTTGAGGTACATAGTAAGAGACCACTTACAATCATCCACTCGCTATTGTCTCCGTGTGCTTCACACACCTTACCGCCAATATTGAAGAATAAGATTGATAGAAGTCGCTGCAGTGGAATAAGCAAGCTTACAGGTTGCTGTTGGTGTGCCAATAAGCCAGATTCATGCTAAGATACAACGTGCTGATCGTAACGCCTTACAAGAGTCTCAGTGCAAAGAATACTACCATCTTGTAAATGAAGGTCAAGAGAGGTTGACTTTATGCAGCTGAGCCTACACAATTCTTGGTAATGGTATGCTGCCTATGAATCAAGCCGTGCGTTTATGTACCATTTTTGGCACGTTAGAGCCAATCGGTTGCGAATTATTTTCGGACAACCAGCACTCACACAAAAGATTTCGCGCTCTCTCGTAAAGTAGTCCCTCTTTATTGTCTAGGATGAAGGCATTTGCGAATTCTATCCAAGATATGTATTTCATATTCAAAGCAAATTTCATACGCATTACCAAAAATGCCACCTCAACATGACTCGATGATGGACCTTAAACTGTTTTTCTAGCTTCTCCCTTTTCTCCACTCTACCCAATAGTGTAAGATGGAGGTGTGCTACTTGAAGCGCCTTTGCTTGGTCCTTCCGCTTGGTTTATCGAAAAATATACGATGCAAACGTGTTACTAAGAGTTACATTATCAAAATTATGTCATATGACACGACAATCGCTAGCTGATACCACAAGTGTGCAAACGAAAACTTAAAGAGGAGATGGATCTTTCTGCGCCAAGCGATATTTAAAATGCAGTGCGCTTTGATGTCGCTAGCGACTGGCATTTGGCAGGTCCGAATCTTGAGCCGGCGAACTATATCGCCGACAACCCCAATTTTTTTACAAAGAAGTGCACTGGTCGCCAAGCCTTTAATGCCTTGCTCGACCTTTTTTTGAGTAATGGTCGCGTAGCCACTTTGTTTAAGTGTGGGACCCTCTGCAAAAATGGTTTGTGGGCTCCTCGTGCGGACTACGCAAACTCACATCAACTCATTTTTTCCGTAGATTTGGATATTTCTAACCCCCTTACGCACAATCGGGGACACAAACTTCATTATAGACATGCATTTATAACCACAGGTACGGCTTAACTTCTTTCCAAATTGAAAGAAATTCTCAGAACTTCATCTAGAGGCTTTTTAGAATAAACCGAGAGTGACGATAATATATAACGTGATGGTGTCAGCACTAGAGGTTAAGTTTACTTAGGATTCCCTTAATATCGCACACTAACCTTTAATTTTTGGCGACAGAGTCGTAATCAGTCGGCACGTAGTGCTAACGACATTGCGTTACACGAAGTCACTCGACTTATGCCGTTGAGGTAAACGTTGTGTTAATTCACACCCAAGATTGGCTCCTAGCCAGTTGGTGGGGGTGGCTATATTACTGTGCCGTGGTCATATACCCTGGCGTCAACAAGTCTGCGCTCACCTTGTTGGGGTCAAAGTACAGTTTTAGTAGCCCATATCAAATCACTATACATGTTCGCATTCCTTTTGGGATGTCCAGTGTCATTTTATTACTTTGACCTTAAATGGAAAATTTTTAGAAGGCTCAAATTGGGCTTTAAAGGTGGTGATGAACTCGTGTAAAAATTATCTTAAATCCACTTATTTCAATTCAAGGTTCCCATTTACTGTTATTTTTCATTTGCTCGGATTTTCTCTTAGTTTTCGAGCTACTCTGCCACGTACTTGTCTTAACACGAAGCTTTAAGAGGACTTAATATAGCGTATCACTCGTCGATTCTCAGTGTCATAAGCCAAGTTTCACTCTCTGAAAGGGCTTATAATTGCATATTTTCGGCTATTTTTAGTCTCACTGACGTGGTGTTTACGGAGGGCGAAGGCTAGTTCATCCATTACAGTATATAAAAATGAGTCTGCCGAGGTATCAACGTTAATATTGATTGCAACCGTATTGATTAGGAGCATAGTGCTCCACATGCGAACGTTTGTTGTGCAACACATCTGCTACAACACCGTTCACGTGTTGTCTGATCATCTCTTTGCAAATGGTCTTCTGTAGATATGTGTATCTTTGCCTAACTCCGTAAATGCAGGTGCTCCACGTAGTCAAGTAAAGTAATAATAACCTCGATGCATAACATACTGATCATTTCTTGGGATAAGCGGTGAGTAACATACTCCCGTGATATGTTTTTTAGTTTTTTTTTTCATTACACAACTTATCCTCTGTATAAGCCCATTTAAAGTCTTTAGAGAAAAATGAGGTGGACATAACAGAGGATCAGACGAAACATTTGTCTCAACTAGACGCAGTATACGACAAGCCATGGTGTGCCCCACTATCATGATTTATATCTGGAGATAAAAGAAAAATGGCATAAAAAGTCTGCAATTTTAAATTCAGTCAGCTAAAAACGCGACTATAGCAGCAGCTTTTGTTCGATTCAAGTTATATGGTCAATAAAGCTTGGAGAAGGTTGGGGTGACGCCCTCCTTCCAAGCGCGGGGGCTAAATGCTCGCGCGCTTCGGGCAGGTGCTCTCGGGCATCTGCAGTCTCTAACGAGTCTCACCCTCGACGCGACGGTCTCCAGCACCAGAGCGCCACCTGGGCTCTTACCAAGTCAGAGCCAAAAAAATAATGGAAGACCCCCACGACCTCGGTGCAGGCTGCACTGCCCGCCGAACGAGACCCGACGTATGCGGACACCACTCTATGCCGTGGATTAGCCAGACTGAGCCTAGCACGTGCATAACTTGGCAACGCGATAACGTAATACATTACATAACATGGTCAATAAATAATTTTTCCTTTTTTGTAGGAATACGATCAATCAGACAGGGGGTTATTTAATAATTTACAGTATTTTAGGCAATATACACCTTCTACTCCCTCCTCGATTTGACCAATTAACTACAGCGTTCAGCCTTCGGCTTAATGCAGTGATTAACTTGAAAGTACGAATGCGCCAGTTATAGCACCGAAGAAGGACCCAATACGAGCACTTATTTTTCGACGCAGCAACTTCATTAGCGACTGTGAGAACGATGCCAAGGTAGACTGACTAATAAATGTCTGGTACAGATTGTTTCGTAGCAGCATTTGTTCAGTATCATTACGGTTCGTTGCCGGCCACGACAAAAGACCTATTTCCATTTAATTGTAGCGCTACAAATGCAGAAATTTTACGATAAACTCCAAGCTGGATGACCCTTCAAGAGGTTGGTCACATGAGAGTGCCTTTTTCGCTGGCTTAAGTAGAAGCGGGCAATACCGGCCAAACTCTCCCGAAATGCTAGTTTGAAAACGAGAGAATTTACCTCCCGATTGACAAGTAGCGCGTGTTGCAAATCGTTTGGGTTTCGCTTCGTTGAAAAAAAAAGGATTTTCTCGTTAGATTTGTGGTTATAATTGAGTCCTTGAGGATTTTGTTTACTTAGATATGTGACTTAGAAAGGCTGAATGAAGGCTGTAATTTAATTGGTCAAATTAAGGAGTGGTGGCGCTTGAGTAGTATGAAAATTTTTAACACAGAGCTGGATGAATGACATTTGCCTTAACACTATATTCAATTACAGCTTTGACTGGCTGTCGCGGAGGCTAATTGTATACCACAACCAAGTTCAGTAACTCCATGTGTGGAGCGCATTACGTCTTCACGGCTCTATTTGTCGTGACCAGCAGCCAGGTAGCTGCACACTCTGGCCACCCGCTCCAAACCTTCGATCATGACGTGATAACAGCCGGGAATGCTGTCGTAAAGTCGCTGCCAAATCGATTTTTCCGAGGTAATCGTGCCAGTCACAACGACTCGGCGAATGAAGAGCGCTCTGTCTATGACGCTCTAGCGAGCATGATTAATGAGGGTGTCGCAAAGTTACCACTCGTTGCAGAGATTATCGAAACAAAGCCCTTAGCTGCAAAGGTTGTGGAGAAGAAGCCACGCGCTACAAAGGCCGCCGCAAAGTCGCGCGCTGCTCAGGCTTCGAAGAAAAAGGCACACGCTGCAAAGGCTGCAAAAAAGACGCCACGCGCTGGAAAGGCTGCAAAAAAGACGCCGCCACAAGCAGAGGTGGTAGAGGAGGTGCTACACGCTGCAGAGGCTATGGACGAGATGAAAAGCGCTGAAAAGTATGATGCGTTAAAAGTGGCCGCAGAAGCCGCAGACATAGCATTGATGAAACATTGGAATCCATCTCGTAACACCGCCGCCTTCGGCGACCCTTCTCGTGATATTTCCGGCAATGTGATTCTTAGTTTACCCGTGTGGAAAATCGACTTTCAAGGCATGAGGCCAGTACTTGTGTTGGACAAGAACAAGGACGATATCGATCGAGTTCATAGAGCGTTTGTTAGCCTCTGCGACAAAAACTTACAAATAACATCCGCAGAAACGTCGTTTCTTTGGGCCATGTTCAAGTGGAAAGTCAAGAAAGGTCCCAGAAAATCCCACAAACAAAAGCTTGTACGCCAAACGCAGCGGTATGTGCTTAGAGATTTGCGAAAAATGAAAGAGAACGATTCGGCGTGGATTGAGTGGGAAGAATTGTCGGATCATCTTAAGTTTGGTGTGCTTAACTATTTGCTGAATTTGCATTATCAGAGATGGGTCCGGATGTACAACATTTTCAGACGATTTCGGCCTGATAAAAAGGGCGTGCCATCGAATCTTGGTGACAACGCAGACCCAAATAAAGCTCTTACTCTACATACGCACTCAAAAGGGCCGAGTTTGTACCCCCATGAGCCATTTAACGTGGCATGGGCGTCTAAAGGTAGCCACTTCGTCTTAAGTAAAAGATCAAGACGTACCTTTGATGGCAACACCGACACAGCCAGTCTTCCTTCCAAACAATTAAAAACGCGGAGTTCAGAGCCGTCTATGCCACCTTTGATGGAACCAACCACCTCAGGCGACGACTCCGTCCCTACTAAAGATAAAAAGTCCAGCATTGACGATCCAAGCAGATTTATTGCCCCATACAAGCCAGGCGACCATTCTGTTTATACTGAAAACTCAAGACTCCGCTTTGGCGGTCCAAGCAGTGCTCACATCCCGTATTGGCACCCAAATGTCCACAGTTCACAATCGTTGACTTTCCCGTCCACTGCATTGAGACCCAAAGACGTCGATACGGAACTGAGCCTTGGTGGTATATATGACCGAAGCACTCACAGAGCTCCATCTGTGCCGTAAATGTTAATGGGGTTTCTTCTGCTTCTAAAAAAGATCGTTCTTTGTTGTTGTGCTTACACGCGTCATTTACTATCTACACAAATAACACCAAACTTATGAAGATGCCAAGATTTCTTATCTTCTAGAAGAATTAACAAAGGGTCCGCCGTAAGCTCTTTCCTTGTTAGGCTCAAAGGCACAGCGATAAAGCCGTTGATGCGCAAGTGTCGAAATATGCACTCTCTACCAGAATGCACCCTTGCTATACTTATACCCGTTCGCATGCAGAAGTATATCGAAACGGATATACTTCCCTGCCTAAACGACAATGTTTAAACTAGCGCATATAAACAGTCGCAAACAAGATAAAAATGAGATGGTATCGTAAGAAATACGTCTAATTTTAGATTTCAGCGTATTGCACATGTCGATTTATTTCAAATCGAGGATAGAGAATGGTTGTTCACACAAAAGTCGTATAATTACCTTCAAGCCCTTAGCGCAAGGTTCCATACCTCCTGTAGCCATTTTTGCTCTTACGCGAGTAGATTGACTATCTTGCAAAATATCAAATCTATACAAAATAACCTCTTCGCACATGTCGAACAGACAATTTGTAGTGCTTGATAGCTTTCTCACTTTTGCGAGTCTAAGAAGATGGCCGAATTCGCGGCCCTCTATGCTGCCAAGTATCTGCATCTTGCGCCCTCGATTTTAGACTTTCTTGTGAAGAAGTCTATAATAGAGGGGACAAGAGAACTGGCTTCTATAGCTCGAACGGAACCGCCTGATGTGACCTGAGGTTTAAGCTGATGTAGCTCATTTTGAACCGTCGAAGATAAAGACAGCCACTTAAGTGGTTCAATCCTGGAGGATAATAGTCATGTGCGTGTTGCGTTCGTATGAAATGCCAGGCTTAAACCCGCAAAAAGTTCTACCAAACAGAGTTTTCATATCATCGTGTTATTCAGCCTAGTTCAACTTTGTTTACCACAAAGCAGCTAATTTGTATCTAGGCCGGATTTTCCAATAATTGTTATAGAAGAGCAAAAGTAGACTATAACTTAGCCCGTATAATTGTTGCTGATTATCTAAAAGGCACAAAAATCACATCAGGCTTGCAACTGTAGTTTTTTGTATACGTCTCTATTCAATCGTACACATGAATGTACAACAAGCAGTCCACCACTACTAAATTTATATAAATCTGTCAAGCTCTCCAAAAATGGCCGGCACCAACCAAACATGTACCAGGAGGACTTGGTATCTATTAATGAGGCGTCCCGCTTCTACTGATTGACCGCGGCTTTTCTTAGTGATCCACTAAAAGCACACGGATGAGCCGAAGATTTTTTTTATCGGCTTCCTCCTGGATAATTGATGATCATGTTCCCTTAGTTCCTGCGGCTAAAGCGAATAAGTTGCTCTACTTTGATTATTTGGGACTGGCCTCTAGTTATCGAGTCTGCCAGCACCACTTCTCGCGTGGGAAAAATACCATCATATGGCGGTTTGGATAAGCATTCCTCTCCACGGCTATCCTTCTCAAGAAAAGCGCTTTGAAGCGCTTCTTTTACCATTAGTGCCTGCACCTTTGAAAAGTGTAAGTGCGTGGAGAGCTTACCCTCAGGCCGTCGTCCAGACGAGAAAATAGGCTTTGGAACACGTACTTTTGTATAATTTCAGAAGATCCTTCTATAATGTTTTTCTGAGCATACAACGATTTTTCTATAGACAGTAAAATAGCTTAGCAAATTTTTAATCAGAGAAACGATAGGAGCTCGGTAAATGTGTTATGACTTCTGGTGAGCTCAAATCATGGTAAGGGGTGTCCACTTTCTTTGCCAATTTGGCATCGAATGTACGCGACGGCTATACCGCTGATCTATTAAACTCGAGGTGAAAAGAGCTTTCGACGCATCCTTTATCTTTTTTATTGATCCTGACACCTTCGTTTGCTTTTATTTTGTGGAGATAGTAAATGCTCGGCCAGTGAGAATAATTGCAAAAGCTGGTTTCGCGAGTATAAACGAAACAAAAAGGCGTTTAAAGCGATCCAGACAACAGGCTTGTAGATAAAAGTAACCGGAGTACAAAAAACAAAGACTGCATAAAAATTGAAATCAAAAGCACAAATGCAAGACCAGTACGAAGCCCAAAATTAGTGCCGCTTCTTGCTCAAATTAAGCATGAAGTATTCAGCAAGAGCAGGACTGTGTGTTGGGCTCTTGTAAATTAACCAGCCAAAAATTTATTAGTCGTTCTACTTCCTCCGAGCTATGTCATAAACACAACCAAGGTTAAGTTGCCTTTTATTGTCGTTGAGCATCAATGCAATGAATGTGGGTGCCAACGACTGTGAATTGTGCACATTCAGTGTTAGAACGATACAAAAGCACTGCTTGGACCGGCAAAGCTGAGTCTCGAGTTTTCATAAGAATGAGAGTGGTCGCCTGGCTCATACATGGCAAAGCACGGCCTGGATCGTCAGAGCTGGACTTGATGATGTTACAAAGACGGAGTGGGCACCAGACGTCGTCGGCTTTGTCAAGAGTGGCATTAATGACTCTAACTTCGCCTTTTCGGTTGCTCGATAGGAAGCCTGGTTGTGTCGGTGCTGCCATAAAAGGTGCATCTTGAGTTTCTTAAGACAGAGCGGCCACGTTTGAAAGCCTATGTTGTGTTTTTGAATTCACGCGATGCAATTTTGAGTAGAAGAGCTTTGTTTGTGTCTGACTTTCCACCAAGACTTGGTGACACGCCATTTTATCAGGCCAATATTGTACATCCACATCCATCTGTGAGAATAAATATTTGGCAATTTGTTGAGCACGCCAAATCTCAGTAGATCTGACAATTTCTTCCAAAGTTACCACACTATATGGCTCTTGTTATATTTCGCAAATATTTCGAGCACATACCGCTGCGCTTGGCGAACGAGACTTTGCTCGTGAAATATTGCGCAATTTTTTTAATTCGACATGCTTCAAAAATAGGTAATTTCTACGAAGTACTTTGTACATTTTCGTCGAAGAGGCTGACAAAAGCTTCATAAATTCGCTCAATATTGTCCGTGTGCTTGTCTGACCCAAACCTTGGCCTATTCCCGTGACGGTCGATCTTCTACTCTCTCAAACCGAAGGACGTTGCCGAGTACATAGCGAGAAGCATCGCAATTTAAAATTTAGTTTCTAATGCCACGTCTGCGCCTCTTGCGATCAGTTTTAAGAGGTCATACTTTCCATCTCCTCCATAGCTTAAGTTTAATTTTCGCTTAGGGTGCGAGAGGTCCCGAGTTCGATCTCTGACAAAGACCTATTACTGCTCACCACTATTAGTGGTGTCCATTTTCCTTGTTTATAATACTGAGCAATATATTTAATACATATGTAGCCTGGTAGGCTTGGCAGATGCTTTTGAAGGATAAGCTGATCAGTTGTAGATCGCGGCTTGTCAAAAGATCCTACCTTGCACATCGCGGCGGCCAACAATGCGAGTATTAGACTACAAAAAACGCATGAAAGGCCTTCAGTTGTAATCTTATACAAGCACAATTATCGAGTGCGTCAAAATTATACATGATAGTTAATGTTTGCTTGACAGTGCGAAATTTTTGCCTTAATTGATAATCATTACACAATTATCAATCAAGGCAAAAATTTCGCACTGTCAAGCAAACATTATCTGCCTAAATTTGAGAAAATGATTTTAACGCGTGTTGTGACAATATGCATGTATTTCTTCTGTAAATTCTACTAAATACTCGGTCATTAAAATTTGTTTTGAAGGGATCCTACGCATTTGATTTGTCATAATAAGAAACCATAATCACATTTAGGCCAGTTGGTAGAGCAGTCTGCAGTGACTGTACCTGGGTCATATGACTCGGCATTACCTATTTCGCGCACGCCTAATCCGAGTCATAGTACGCTTTTGTAAGCCCATATAGAACACAATTTGTTCTCGCATTCATTTGAAATGTCTAGACATATTATTTTGATGACCTTAATTGGCAAGACAAAGAGAAAATTGAAATTGGGCCTTAGATGGTGGCATTATTTGATCTTGTAATCGCACACTTCTCATTTTTGGGACTTATTTGGTGTTGCTCTTCATTTAGTCAGAATATACGATGAATGAGTCTTAGCTTTAGTTTACTTTCCACCGTACGTGTTACAACACACGGGGTCTTTTAACGGGCTAATACTAGCATATTGCTTGGCTACTCTTCGCTTTTAAATCCGAAAATCAAAATAAGATGATGATGTTGCGTCAACAGAGTGTGGGGCTAGTTAATCCATCCATGGTTTCTTGGAAAATCGTCGATCTTTTGGATTGCAACCATTACATTTATGACCATAGTGCTCTAGAACCTTCGGACATGTGATCATGCGTTTCGCAGCACATCTTTTACGACACCGTTCACCTGTTCAGTCTATCATATGGCTTACTATAGAAATGTGATTATTGTCTAGCTCCGTGTATGCAGCCCTTCAAATCGCACTAACTTGCTCGGAGAGAACACACACCTTACGTTGGTCAATGAGCTGATTAATTGTACCAGCGATATCTTAAAGTGGCCATCTGCGTGCTTTTAGTACTACATCAAGCCAATTCACTTGGATCAAAAAATGCGAATGTGAGTATTTACCAAAACTACCACCACCATGGTTCAGCAACAGGATATATTCCGGGGTTCAAGCGAGACGCCAGGTTATAGGACTAAGCACTCAACCCTCTTGCACAAAGTACTTCAAATTTATATGCTTAGTGTGCAAAGAAGCACGTGCCTATTCTACCCTCTGATCAAGGCGGACTTTCGCAGTCGTTCTGATGCCATTTAAACGGGTTCGAAGTTGAAATGAAAAAAGAGCCACGGCATTTAACAAAAAGCTCGTGGCACCCATGAAAGCATCACTGCTTCACTACGCGTTCCGAAATAAAGCTGGCGGTCATGGAGCAAAGGAGGTGGCCTTTGAAAACTTCACTTCGCGTCTTCAACGCAACGATTAGTACCTCCTGTGTGACCAAGTGTCCGCAATCAATTTTTTTCGGAATTTGGCAATGGAAGGCACCTTGCAGCTTCTCTGGATCAACCCATAGCCAGCGAACACTTGAGCTCATTTTATTCGGATATAATTACAAGCCATACCCGGTCTATTATAGGGGGCCGATTTTTTTCGCAAACTTTTCTTGTAAGTCCGTCGGGAACTAACAGCTGCAAAGGAATTGACGAGTGATTTGTGTGTCAAACTATCTGAAGGGCTCACTAGTCTTTATATAATTGGCACACCTTTTGCACACGTGAGGCCATCGATATGCTATGAAAATCAAGCTGAAGCAATTTGTTGTGAAAACCAAGGTAATATTTTTTCGGTATTAGTAACCGCTAATTGGATCCTTATGTGCCTTTGAAGTATACTGTTCTTTGCGTCTGCAAAATTCGGATCAATATATCGGTGTTTCTGCTTAGCTACCTTCTAGTCTAGCCGAGACTTTGCCAAAAGCTCTTAGCAAGCATCCGTCATGGCTTGGCCATACGAGACAAATTGCTAAGAGCTTTTGTTGACGTTTCAGTCCATGCAATCAGCTGTGCGTAAGCTAGCGGCGATAAAGCTCCGGTTATACTCTCACTCATTAGTTAAATAGATCAAGGGTCTTCGAGATTGTCAAGACTAACTTTTAAAGTGCCTCGGGATTGTTTTGAAGGCTTTTGTATCCCTCGAAGTTTTTCGTAGCTCTCAAAAGGTCAAAAACTCAGACAAGGTTTCACCGGAGCGCACCCATTTTTTTTCGGTCATACTTGCTGGTAATAAGAAGGGGTTTATGCACCCTTTGTTGCTGGCGTATGGAGGCAACCTCAGCCACAAAGCCTAATTTTGATGTAGAGGGACGTTGTGTAGGCAAATCGACCTATTCGAGAGCTGGCGTGATCATTACTTAGATGACCTTTCCAAACAGCGGCTACCTTTGCTGCCTTCTTCGTCATCGCTCTCACCAGACTGACGTTTGTACTAGAGTCGAGAAATGTTTATGACACTCATTGCTCACTACTAAACGGTATTTGACACTCAAAGCGGAGATTCGTAATGGGACGCCACATAATGGTTTGCTTTTGTGTCTTTTCAATACGAAGAGTAGATGTATAATGGTGGCTTTTGATGCATGACAGGAACGCTGTCGATAACGTACCAATTCGTTGATTTATAGACGCATCAATAAGTATAATCCCTGCTCAGATATAGAGCTTTAAATTATTTTTCTGTTCAATCTACAATCTGTGAAAAAATAATAAAGGATCGCCACATTTTCTTTTGCTTTTGTATCTTCCCGTTACAAAAAGTCCTATAAAATGGTGCATGATATGTACTCTAGCGATATTTATACCGATTCGTATACTGGAAAATGAATCAAAAAGTATATTGTTGCAAATTCAAATTTAGTAACTGTACATCATCATATAACTTAGAAATTAAATTGCAATCTGTTGCACAAGTCGATCCCCTCAAGACCAGTATAAGTGTGCTGTCGCTCCCTAAAGGATGCTAGCCGTTTCTGCATTTTTAGTGAGCATGTCTAAACAACTTATAAAAAAGCACAGCCGCGAACAAATTCATGCATCGCTACTGTCTGCGCCTTTGAAGCGATAGGCTTTCTTTTAGGCCATTGGTGTTTCGAGTCACATAAGGTTGTCCCGAGGGAGAGTATAATGGTAATGGAGGCTATCAGCTTCCGTTAAATATATCCGAAATGCTAATGCCTTTTTTAAAAAAAAGAATGCGTGAGCGCTAGTAATACTTAGAGCTCGGGAAAAGCGAGATTCCCGGCATTGGTATGACTTGTGCATTGAACGCGAAGATCTTGCTGGAAAGCCACAAAAATGATTGTTTTGCCCACTTGTTTTTGAAATCAACGAACGCGACTGTGACTTTGTTTTGAATGTCAAGTGCAGCTCCAAAAGCCCCCGCAGAAAATTACCCATGTGGACTACCGGGGTTGTTCTGTGGATAAAAGAACGTCGATCCGGTTCCGAGATTGCAGCCTGATTAGTGTTTCTCGCACACTATAAATTGTCGAGAGAAAAAAGAAAAACTTCAGCGCTACAAATCAGAATGCTAGAAATTGCACTCTTTGCTCGCACTTCGTAAAATTTCTAGCAGACTTTGACACAAGTCCGCTAAACGCATGTCCTTCATACTGATCGAAGGTCGTCCTATTATCTGCGACCTTAAAAGAAAACGCTCCGGTGAGAACGTCTTTCGCAGATCTCACCAGGATCTTCGATTTGATCTCCGCTTGTAAACTCCGTGCTTCGAATTTTAGCGGTAGAAAGTGTGCTTGAGATTCGTCTGTGGAGTGATGCGAAAATTAGATTTCGTTCGTCTATAGCACTTCGCGCTCTAGTGCCTCATCAAAAAGATTTCACAAATCTTTGACTCATCATGCGCAAACACTTATTTGCAGAGCGCGTGCAACGCTCGTATCGCACACGTTCGCACATGAGTACTTGACGGTTGACGTACAAACTTGCTATTGTGCAACTTAGATAAACGTGGTGTATAAGAAACTTACCGCTCAAGAGTAATTTGACTTTGGTTCTACGAGCCTGCTCAAGAGTAGGGCTCAATCTTTGTTAAGTAGAGTACTTACCTTCGTCACCCTTAAATCTTGAGGTATGTGAGCCAAAAGCCTGGGTCTTGTCCACTTCGATCACGAGTTGACCGACGCACGCGGTGCAAGTTAAAAAAATGTCGTCATCGGATGTCGTACATTGCTAAATTTGACAAATCGTGCCGTATTCGAGCACTTAGACTTTGGCTCATGCCTTAGTATTACTGTGAAATCCGAACACAAGATGAAGCATGAGTTAAATAAGCTTTGCGGCTTACTCAGGTTGCCATGTAAGCTTGTGAGTAGCAGCTTTAGTAACAAAATATGACTGATTAATAGTCCAAATGAAAGAGAGTAGCGTGAAGCGACAATTTTACTACATTGTGCAACACAAGTCGATTGATGTTTTGAGCACAAGGTACCAGTGCTAGTAAATACTACAATGCTTTATAAGTATCGATAATAATTCAACCTAAATGAACTTTATCAATCAACTGTATAAATTTAAACTCCTTTCTGGAATGTGAAAAAGTCCGGGCAGAGAATAAATAGCAGTTCTTGTAATCAGGCACACAGCGATCTGCAACTTGCATTGGATTTGCGTATGGATGAAAAGCTCGAGGCACTTTACTGTTAGTTTCACTTCTACAATAAAAATAATGCTTTTATTTCATTATCTTAAAATCGAATCTTGAGTTAGCTCTGGAGACTTAGTATGCCGCCAAACAGTTGTGCCTGAGCCCTAGCACATAGCTCTACTCTTACAGCTCAAAGAAAGAGCGTAAATTTACAATGGGCCGTAAGAGCAGATAGAGTATTGACTACCGAGTGCACTAGCTTAAGTGAGGCTTTGCATGGGCGAAATTCCAAAATTACGACAGCTTACAATCTGTGACGTCACCTATGCAGGAGATCGCAGAATGGTTCGGTATTGTTTCTATAAACTGACCAGCAACAATTATACAGGCTGACATACAATATATATATTTGTTTTTATTGCAATAATTAATCGCTTATTTCATGCAAAAGTTTAACTAAACGAAGTGGTTGTTACAAGGAAAACAAAGCTTAAGTACGGCCAAATAAAAGGGCGATTTATAAATTATGTACAGTGCAGGTTAGCGTCCACGCCTTCACATGCTAGCACCGAGCACACTTGGTCAATTCAGAAAAAAAACCCGCTTAAATGGCCGACTGTAACTTTAAAAGGATAAGCTTGAACTGCGCAATAGGCTCTTCCGTCCGGGTTACCGGAGCCTGTAGTTTGCTCTCCCGATGATCTTTTTAAAAAATGCTTAGCGGAAATGAGCTGCAATGCAGCCGATTTTTCAGACTTAAAGAAGTCAGAGAGTCTATCGAGCACTCGCTGAAGAGATGGGGGTAAGGTAATTCTATATTTCTTCAGTTCTTTGCTAGATAGTCATACCTACGAGGGCTTAGCATCAAGTACAAGTTCTATCACGTAAGAAGGCACCTTGCACAAATCGAAGAGTAGGAAGATATGCGACTTTCTGAGAATGAAGGTCCATCATCCGTGGTCATGAGGAAATTGACATGTGCATTAAAAGAAATAATTTATTTATCAACAAGCACCATTCTAATGTTGGTCCTGCTAATCCTTTTTTGTATGCACAAGATTAAGCTCTGTACATAAGGCAGATTACATACAAGATTACGATACTCTCTAAAGTACCTCAGCAGGCAAACAGGTGTAGGTATTAGGAGCCATCACTCCTGCAAGACTTCAGAGAGATGTCAGCTTACACCACAAAATGTCGACTTAGTGTAGCGTCCCTTCACACTACTGGACTAATCCATCACGTCGTTTCTTAAGCTATCAATTTTTGGATGTGGTCTAGTCTGAGAGCATTGGTATGGCAGGATCCGGTGCTTCTCGTTTCTCGTGGATCTGTCCATTGAAAGACGCTACCAACGAACGCAGTGACTACTATCGCCTGTTAAATTAATGTTTTTTTCTTATTAACAAAAAGTGGGCGTTGCAGACTAAATATATTTCTACATGAACGAGACATTAGAGCCTGTGTTAGCATCCAGCTCTGCACATTAAAGAATGAATTCTTTTTGAAAAAGTGCACTAGCCATGCATTGCACCGATAAATTTACGAGACACAGGGCCTATATGATCAAAATACCTCCTAAATCGTCTTACATAAGACACCAAATGTGTCGACATTAGCTCGAGAAGTATAAATACCTATAAAGCACTATATTTGATACATTTATGGCCTGGCTGCTAAGGCAGATGCTTGAGATATTGTTAGCTGCCAAAAATAAATTGCAGCTCAGTAACGCAATGCGAGTACTTGACTACATAAATTGCATGGAATGCCTTCTGTTAGAGCCTTAAAATGCACAGTCATCCGGTGCGTGAGGTTTATACAACAGAGTTAGTCTTTTCTCAATTTTGCATGAATCAGATATCAAATTGAAACAAAAACCTGCACATTTAAGCAAAATCAGCTGCTAAATATGAAGAAAGGATTTCAATACGTTTTGGAAAAAGATAAATTCATTTCTCATGTAGATTTTGCTTAATACTCGGTCCTTCAAATTTGATGTGGATCTTACGCAAATGCATGCTTATGTAGTTGCTGTATTAATTTTGCGCACCTGCCTGTAGTCACCCAAAAATTCCCATTTCTAAGTTCTCATATTTGCTTCTCTTTCCCTTTGTAGGGGCACAATAATTCTTTCGGCAATACAACACAATACGATCTATAAGCAAAATTTAGTGCATACAATAGTAAGAGCGACTTCATAGCAATTGATCATACAGGAGAATTATTTTATATTTTTTATCGTTTTCATTGTATTGTATTGTATTACGTTATCGCGTTGCCAAGTTATGCACGTGCTAGGCTCAGTCTGGCTAGTCCACGGCATAGAGTGGTGTCCGCATACGTCGAGTCTCGTTCGGCGGGCAGTGCAGCCAGCACCGAGGTCGTGAGGGTCTTCCATTATTTTGTTTATCTCTGACTTGGTAAGAGCCCAGGTGGCGCTCTGGTGCTGGAGACCGTCGCGTCGAGGGTGAGACTCATTAGAGACCTGCAGATGCCCGAGAGCACCTGCCTGAAGCGCGCGAGCATTTAGCCCCCGCGCTTGGAAGGAGGGCGACTTTAAGTAATTTCTTATACATTTTTTAAGCAATTATGGCAGGGAACTTTACCTATTCCCATAAAGTCATACACTTTACATATGTACCGATCATTGTGTTTTTTCTATTGCAGCACCCATTAAATGGTTGGCCAGTGAAATATTTGAAAAGATACAAAGATACCATAGCGATATTTCCTCTCTAGAACTTACTCCATGCGTGGTGTGCATTACGTCGTGATTGCTCTTTTTGTCGTAACCAGCAGCCAGATAGCTGCAAAATCTGGACACTCGCTCCAAACCTTCGATCGTGACGTGATAACAGCCGGTAATGCTATCGTGAAGTCGCTGCCAAATCGATTCTTACGAGGTAGCCGTGAGGATCACAACGACTTGGCCACTGAAGAGCGCTCTGTCTATGATGCTTTAGCGAGCATGATCAATGAAGGTGTCAAAAAGTTACCATGCGCTGCAGAGATAATACTAAAGAATCCACGCATTGGAAAGGCTACGAAGAAGAAGTCACACGTCGGAGAGGCTGCGAAAAAGACGTCATCGCAACCACTGGTTGTAGAGGAGGTGCTGTACGCTGCAGAGGCGATGAAGGAAATGGAAAGTGCTGAAAAGTATCGTTTGTTGAAACAGGCGGCAGAAGGTGCTGACGAAGCATTAAAGAAACATTGGAATCCACCTCGTCAGACTGCCCTCTATGGCAACCCTGTTCGCGATATTTCTGGCAATGTGATTCTCAGTTTACCGGCGTGGAAATCCAACTTTAGCGGCATGTGGCCGATAGTTGTGTCACCCAAACACAAGGACAATATCGAGCGAGTTCATGCAGTGTTTGTCAGACTCTGCGACGAGAATATGAAGCCAACTCCCGCAGAGACGTCTTTCCTTTGGCGCATATTAGGTTGGAACATTGAGAAAAATTCTAAAAATTCCCACAGGCAGCATCTTGAACGCCATGCCAAGCGGTATGTGCTTATGGGTTTGCGGAAAATGCAGGAGGACATAAAAGTGTGGAATGAGTGGAATGAACTGTCGTATCCACTGAAGTTTGGCGTGCTGAACTACTTGCTAAATTTGCATTATCAGAGATGGGTGCGGATGTACAATATTTTTAAAAGATGTCAGCCCGATAGAATTCTCGAACCATGGAATTCGAAGCTCAGGCCTGATGGAAGCACGGGCACAAGCAGTGCTATGGCTTTACATGCGCACTCAATGCAGAGTTCGTATCCATCTTTGTCATTTAACGTGGCATCAACTTCCAAAAGTGACCACGCCGTCTTTTCCAAACAATCAAAGCGTCCCTTCAACGGCAACACCGACACAACCAGTCTTCCATCTAAGCATTTGAAGAAGCGAAATTCGAAGTCGGTCATGCCACTTTTAACGAAATCGACGAACTCTCTCCTCCACCCCATCTCTGCTAAACCTTCAAGGTCAAGCTTTGGCGGTCCAAGCAATGGTTATGTCCCGTATAAGCACCCAAACGTGCACAGTTCACAGTCGTTAGTGCTCTCACCCCCTGCATTATCGCCTGAAGACGTCGAAACGGTACTTAGCCTTGGTAATATCTATCGCAAAAGCTCTTACAAAGCCCCGTCAGTTCAATGAAAGTTTTTGGCGCGAGTGGCATCTCTATATGCGGTAAAATTGGCTTCTGGTGTATGAAGGATCTACACCCGATCCTGTTTAATTTGTACTGAATTTGGTGTTACATTCGAGTTGCGTATTGGTCTAATTTTATCCATTATGTTATCAACTGTATCCAATCTTGTGGCTATTCTTCCATTTGAAAAATTTGTAAACAGGATCGTTTTAACGTCTTACTGTTGCATCTACACGGGACCAGACTAGACTCTGCGAGTTGGGTCAACGGCTGACCATCGACACAGAAGAGGTATCAAATTCGTGATCGTTCCCAAAGACGTCGGTGTTTAACATCATGCAGAAGAGGCGCGCTGTATTCTTTAGGCACATCGATAAAGTTGTCATATATACATACAATGTAATTTGGTATTACAATTAAGTCAACCTTCGGAAAAGGTTGGGGTGACGCCCTCCTTCCAAGCGTGGGGGCTAAATGCTCGCGCGCTTCGGGCAGGTGCTCTCGGGCATCTGCAGGTCTCTAACGAGTCTCACCCTCGACGCGACGGTCTCCAGCACCAGGGCGCCACCCGGGCTCTTACCAAGTCGGAGCTAAACAAAATAATGAAAGACCCTCACGACCTCGGTGCTGGCTGCACTGCCCGCGGAACGAGACCCGACGTATGCGGACACCACTCTATACCGTGGACTAGCTAGACTGAGTCTAGCACGTGCATAACTTGGCAACGCGATAACGTAATACAATGCAACACAACATTACAATTAAGTCGGATTTGTTAGAGTGCAATTCAGTACACTTTTTCATGAAGAATATATTGTTTCAATGTGCAGAGCTGGATGCTAACACAGACTCTAATGTCTCGTTCGTGTAGAATTGTATTTAGTCTGCAACGCGCACTTTTTGTTGATAGTACAGATGTCTTTCTCTCAAAAATATTAATACAACAGGCGATAGTAGTCACTGCGTTCGTTGGTAGCGTCTTTCCAATAGATAGATCCTCGAGAAACGAGAAGCACGGGATCCTGCCATACTAAAATCCTCGGACAAGACCACTTTTATAAAATTGACAACTGGAGCAAGATTAGTCCAGTAATGCGAAGAGACGCTACATTAAGTCGATCTGTTGTGGTGAAAGCTGACTTTTCTCGTAAGTCTTGAAGGAGTGGTGGCTTCTAATACCTACACATGTTTGCCTGCCAAGGTAGTTTAGCGAGTATCGTAATCGTATATGTAATCTGCCTTATGTACAGAGCTTAATCATGTGCATACAAAGAAGGGTCAGCAGAACCAACCTTAGGATGGTGTTTAATAAATAAAATTTATTTTTTATAATGCACATGTCAATTCCCTTATGACCACGGATGCGGACGTACATTCACCAGAAAGTCGCATAATTTCCTACACTTCGATTTGTGTAAGGTGCCTTCCTACCAGGTAGAACTTGTACTTAATGCTGAGCCCTCGCATGTATGACGACCTAGCAAAGAATTTGAAGAAGTGTAAAATTACCCCACTCCGCATTTCTTCAGCGAGTGCTCGATAAACTTTCTGACCTCTTTAAGTCCAAAGAAGCGGCTCATTCTGCCAGGTATTTATTAAATAGTCTATAATCGACAAGCTAATAAGTCGAAAGTTAGAAATGGCCACTCAAGCGTTTTTCTCTGAATTGAGATTTAAGCTACCGGAACCCACGCGCTACAACTAAGCTGTCTCTATCGCGGGATGCTGATAGCAATCCGACTCATATTGGGACCGGGTTCCGTACCCCTCATTACACTATGGGGCTTTTTCGGTCAGTATGTAGTCCCCCACCCAACCCTATTATTACCCAATCGGGCGCGAGTTAGTAGGTCAGTCACACACTCGGGTGTGATGGCTCGTCCACTTTAGTGACTAGTCTCCGGCTTCCTTAATTCGGATTCTTTGGGTATTGAACCAGGTACCTCCCGGTCCTGGGTCGAACGGCTAACCGCTCGGGCCACAGGGTCGGTTTTTTTCTCTGAATTGACCAAGTGGGGCGATGATGTTAAGCTGTACTGTACATAATTTACAAATCACCCTTTTTTAACTGTACTTAAGCTTTTTAGGCCTAATTCGTTTAGTTAGACTTTAGCATGGAATAAGCAATTAATCAAAACGCAATGAAAAACAAATGTATATTGTATGTCAGCTTGTATTATTGTTGCTGGTCAGTTTGTAGAAACAAATGCCAAACCATTTTGCGATCTCCTGCATACGTGACGTCACAGATTGTAAGCTGTCGTAATTTGAAATTCACCCATGGAAAATCTCACTTAAGCTAGCGCACTCGGTAGTCAATACTCTATCTGCTCTTACGGCCCATTCCGAATTTACGCTGTTTCGTGCGAGCTGTAAGAGTAGAGCTATGTGCTAGGGCTCAGGCACAAATATTTGGCGGCATACTCAGTCTCGAGAGCTAACCCGAGCTTCAATTTTCGATTATTTAAATGAAAGCATTATCTTTATTGTAGAAATGGAACTCACAGAAAAGTGCTTCGAGCTTTTCATCCATACGCAAAACCAATGCAAGTCGGAGATCGCTGTGTGCCTGATTCCAAGGAACGCTATTTATTTTTCTGCCCGAACGTTGTCATATTCAAGATAGGAGTTCGAATTCATACAGTTGATTGAAGAAATTGATCGAGGTTGAGAAATTATTAAAACCCAAAGAGCATTGTAGTATTTGCTAGCACTGGTTTAAACTCGCACCGCGCGGGTCGGTCAACTTGTGATCAAAGTGGACAAGATTCAGGCTTTTGGCCCACCTACCTCAAGATTTAAGGGTGACGAAGGTATGTACTCTACTCAACAAAGATTGAGATCTAATCGTGAGCATGCGGCTCGTAGAACAGAGGCCGCGCACACATAAGGCGATGACGTGCGAGCAGTCAGAAAGTCTTGAGCTTACTGCAAAGAGCAGGAACTTTTCGACGCAGTTCTTAGACCTCGCTTTTGAATGCGCATCAGTTCATTGGTAAAAAGTACATAGCTAACCGATTTAGTATTCTCTTCAAGGTCTTCAAGGGTCCAAAGTCAATCCGAAAAAGTCGCAAGCTGACCTGATGTAAAGCCTCTTCGAAAATTTATGTGGTGAGACATGTAGCCGTCAAAGTGGCCTAAAAACGGATACTTCCACGCAAAATTCTGAACAAATAAAGTTAACAGTAATTGGGATCTTTAAAGTAGAAAAGAATGATCAGGATATGTATTTGCGTATTGTCACCTTAAAAGCACTGTTTAGGTCTCCTCTTTGTCTGACCATTTGGGATACTTGTGATCAAAGGGCGCTGAGCACCCCAAAATGAAATTGAGCCCTCGCAGAAATATTGTATGACCCGGGCCAGAAGAACGCGTAAGTGTTGGCACCAGATGTATGACCCAAAAGAGTCATAAAAAAACACTCCACCAACGGACCGAAACGTGATCTTACGCATGAAGTGCCACAACATTAATCTAGTCATGTGAAATCGAGTTTGCAAAATCGTCATGCTAAAAGATGATGTCGTCCGGGCATGGTCCTGACAACGGTAATGAAAAGTGGGTGTATGCTTCTTGAAGCAGATCTTTTAGGGCTTTCTAACACTCGCGCTGAGGCCGTCACGTTTGAATCTACTCATTTCTCCATTAATCTTATATGTCACTCGATAACTCCTTATAAAGCTGTTCACTTTGATTTTTTTAGTCTTACTTGCAGCAACAACAACGTTTCATTTGCGCTTGCAAATGGTTAATGTCCTCAGTTGGGCATGAGATGGTGGAAAATATTTCAATAAAGTAGGAGGCGAGTGGGCGAGAGTTTGCCTTCTCCGCACGGGAAGCCACGAGTTTTTGTTCAAAAAAAGACCGGCGCTATTAAAATCAGAAACCGCGCGTAGATGCTCGAAACTGGTGGAGAAAGGCTTTACAGGCTCGGCAACCAGTGCATATTTTTGAAAAAGGGTCGCCATTGACGGAGATATACTTCGCAGCTGAATATTCGGAACTACCAAATGCCGTTTGCGAGTGACATCAATGCACAGATATCTGAAAGTATCGTATGGTCCTGGGGGAACCGTCTACCAGGTAGCAGGTCATCTAGCGAATTTGCCTAGTTGCAATATTTTAATTCTTGATAGGACGTTTACATCGTATATTATGTCGATATACCACCAAGAAAAGACGCTTCAAGTAGCACACTTACATATTACACTTTGTTGAACCATTAAGTGGTGGAGCAAAGCGAGAGAAGACGCTAGAAAAGACACTTCCAGGGCCTTTATACAAAAAGGTAAAGTCATGGTGAGAAAGCATTTTGGAAATGCATACACAATCGACTTCGTGGTTGCATATTCTAAACAAAATTACAACTCGCGTGTTGTTGAGAAACCATAATGCAAGAGAGCCCAACAAATTAATGTTATCTGTGCTGTTGGGGTAAATATCGCCCAGGACCAATGCATTTTAGCGTGTCAAGGATGTCAGATGAACTCACGACTTCGTTTGTTGGCAACGTATCGGCACTGTTGTAGCTGCATGAAGACAGCCTTCATTGATCTTACCTAAAGGGTGGTAGTATTTTTTGTACTGAAAAGTCATCGAGGATTTCTAAGGAGTTACGATCAACAAGATCTACTGTTGCATAAGTCTGGCTTACTGGTATACCAGCGGTAACCTGTATGCACGCTGGTCAACTGCGTTGACTATCGTTGTTCTCTTGCTTCGTCAAAATCTGCGGTGAGGTCTGAAAAATCCACAGAGAATCTAGCCGGCCGAAAAGTGTGATTGGTTTCTCATACAGTTATTTTCAAGTAAATTGATCTCTACTTTTTTTAAAGTAAAAAAGTAATTGTACAACTAAAATGGTCTAAACAATGAGATATTCTTAAGAGTTGCGAAGGTACCATGGAAACAGACTTTTATAGTGGGGTATATATTGTAGGAATAATTAACCCTTTGAGAGCAATAGAAGGTAATTAAAGCATTCGCATTGCTGTGTGCAAAAGCTATTGGATGGAGAAGGAAGAGAAAAATAATGTGGTATACCCCAGAAAGTTGACACTCGCGCGCCGCTGTGTAGATTCACATGAAATTGAACTAATCTGTAAATTGCTAAGTCGGCCTTTATGTAAATGAAAGCCGGATAGTCCATCGTGATCTGAGCTTCAAGACAGACAAAATCGATACATGTGATCTTGCGTAAATGATCACTTATTACTTTTTGAAATATCTACGCTGAATTTGACGCTCTAAGGAAAAATTGAGAAGCATACGTTTACGTAGGATCCCTTTACAACAAATTTGTGTGACCAACTCCTTAGCAAAGTTTGCATGAAAAATACATGTATCTTGTCGCAATACTTAGCCCTAAAATGCTTGCTGCATGGCATATGATATTCGCTTGAGTATGCAATTTTTGCAAAAGCACAATAGTAAATTAAGAAATGAGAAAATATTAAACTTTATTAAATTATCATGCGCTATATGGTTGTGCTTTTTGAGGCAATATTAAGTGTTTAATGTCATATTAATTCGCATAGAATTTTTGAACCACATAGAGCCTTGCAATTGCACTAAACATCTTAAGTCGATTTATTAATGTGATGTATAAGTACAATTCTGTTCTATTTTCTCGTGACAAGAATAAAAACCAATTCGACGAAATTAGTCTTGACAATGCTATGGTGAGTTGGAACGTCAACATTTAGAAGTCTTGAGACACGTACGTGTCTCGTGGCAGAAGAACTTTTTTTCTAATTGAAGCTCTACTTTTAAAATATTAAGCATACTTAAAAATAGAATTATTGTTGCCGCTAAGGCTTCGCTTTGCACATGCTTTGCTGATTTATATAGCGTCTAGCTTAGCGTATGTCCTTGACATTCCAAAATATATCCAAACGCACCCGAGTCTCTATGTAAGCTTTCTCGAGCCGTTATATAACTTTTCTGAAATTTGAGCGCGCGCTAGAGTCGCTACACAAGCAAGACACTTGACTCATATGCGTATGCTCCGGCCCTAAACGCGACCGCGCTCAATTGAAGAAGCTAAGTACACTAATCACCACAATAATAATGGCTCATGACGCCACAGCAGTATTGTTGACGTGGGCAGCAAACTCCGAAGACATGTTAGAGTATAAATATGTTTTTTTGGATACAAGATTTGAAGGCATCTTTAACGACAAAGACTCACAAAAAATGTTCTTCACGCGACAGTGTCGCTCGACCTTTCTACCAAGAAAATGGAGGACGGAATGCCCCGGCGTCATGCAGCGCACTAAGTGAACTTCGTCTAAATATTTCTTGCGGTCGGTATCTGACGGACGCAAATCATGTGTAAGCATGACAATACACCAATAGCCCCGGCTGTCTTTGCTAATGATGCACTGAGCGCTACAGCTTTGCGATTTCCAGGCCAGGGTTAGAAGCGTGAGGGCCACGAGAAGAGCTCATCTCGAAAGCCTCGGCGATCGCCGAGGAGGGTAGCATGATGTTGCGGATCACAGACTGAAGAATGATCTTCGGCCTAAAGATTGACGAGAAATATTTTGCCAACAGCAAACGCTTTGCTAAAGCTGTCTCAAAGTGCGAGCATGTGGTAAAGTTCCTTTGTTCTTGGTTTTGTAAAAAGTCTTTCAAATGCCCTCAGGCACTTCAGGACGCACGAGTACCACAGGTACGGTCTGCAGGTCCGACCTCCACTCCATCCTTATCCACATAGCAAACTCGGGACCCCACATATGACGCTTATAGATTGGCACACACATATTGACCTCCCCGAGATAATGTCGACGCATCCAGCATTGTATGCCGGCCGAAACACGGACTTCTATCATCTCTTGGACTTGATATTAACCTTCAGCAGATTTAAAGGATTTTTTGAAATCAATCTTGCTGGTAAAGCGAACTCGTGTGGCCATACGGCTGGTACCATCCGGGCCGATCGCAAGCCCAAGCTTAAAAGCGCACAAATTATATATCAATAGCTGATGCTTTCAAAAAACAAATTTCTAGATTGACATTAGAGAGACTCCCTTTTGTGCATTTTAAGCGTAGAGACCCGAAGCACCTTAATGTGGATTGCGTTGCAAAAAAAAGACGCTTCCAAAGTGAATCTTTCGTGGTCAAGGCTGCCTTCATGGTCTTCTCTTTTCCTTTGCTTTAAAAAGGAGTTCTTTGACTTAAATTTCTTTCTGCGTCAAAAAACTAATATTTCACCCTCTTTAATCTGGGTGTGGAACCTCGCGTACTCGAGCTCAAAAGCATAAAAATTGACTTGTAGATCACAATCGTCATGACACGTTCCAACTGCTAGACTGCAAGCTATAGCATCACGAATTGTGCGCCCTACAATTGAGAGGCATAATTTGATTTATCCTGACGCCTTTGCTTAGGTCCAGGATAATAGGCTACTTGCGTAGGGGTAGAATTGAAACAAAATGCAACTCGGACAGACAGTATCTTACATAGAATAGCCATACAGCTTGTGAACTTACAATTTTGTAGTGCTGGTTATGGAAATTAAAGCGTGCAACTAAGCACATTAAACGGAAATTAAAATATGGTATTCCTTTCTTGATACGACATCTTTTTCTTAAAAAGCTATTAAATTTGTTATATCAAGTTTGACACGGTACTTATTCACCCCGGTACCTTTCAAAGCAAGCTGTGTATGCGAGTCGCTATATATACCGTTTAAAGGTACAGGAGCCATCATTCTTCCAGGTCTCATTTTGATGGGAAGCAGCATAAGGTCAACTTTGTGTGACGGTTCTTACAGTATGAATAGGGATCGTTGATTCTGTCGCGATAAGATAAACATTTGTTTTCATTGAGACTTAATGCAAAAAAAAGATAGGTAAAAAAAGTTGCGGGCAAATTTTGTGTATTTTTTTTCATATTTTCTTTAAAATTTAATGGCCACGACTTATTTATTTGATAAGCTAAAAGGTCTACAGGCCAGATATTTTTTTCGTGTCGAATCGACCATCGTTTAAGTGGTACTCACGTCTTGGCGCCCGACATATGAAAATCATATTAATATTCCATAGCTCAGCTATATTCGTTGAGTAAATAATGAATTTTCTTCTTCTTCAGAGACTTGCTGGGCTTTGTGAGAAAAGAGAGCTTGCTACCTTTTCTCAGCTGTACGAGCAGAACTAAGTCTGTATTCTGTCGCTGTAGGAATAACATCAAGAAGATTTTTGCTAAAAGATTCGATTTAGTGACACGCACTGTTGTCAGCAGCAATTCTCTCTCGTATTTTGAATTGAGCATTCGTAAGAAGCAATCGCAGCGCCGTATGTTGTTCGGGAAAAAAAGGGGTCATTCAGCTCAAAATATAACTAACTCGCCCGCCACGCGTCGATCAATTTTTAATTGACTTAAAGAAGACCTAGGCCTTTGACCCACCAACCTTGAATTTAAAGGGTGACAAGAGATAGTGCTCTTCTCAACAAAAAACGGGCCCTGCTCGTGAGTATGCAGCTTATAAGACCAGGTCGATTACCCTTGAGCAGTAAAATATATACACCACGCTTACCTGCATTCTATGCGCAACTTACTGATGCAATAAAGGCGCTGTCGATTGTGCTAAGCAGTTGCTCTTTTAACCTTCACGCTTTAAAAAGAAGCTTTACGACGTTTCAACTTTTCAATGACAGCATGGCTAAATTCAGTTAAATTTAGCAATCTCACAAGCTCAAGAACGTAAATAGAACTTCATTCCACATGCATAAGATGTTTGGGAACAATTAGTCAAAGATCAATGAGTGAAGGCTCAATGTGACACTAGGACTCGAGGTGCTGTTAAACGAACGAAATAAATTTTCAACGTTTATCCATCGACGAAACGCAAGCTCATGCACAACAAATCAGCTGCGGTCTCCTGAGAGACTTTCAAACGTTTTAATGGTATCAAGCGTTGAGTCCATGAGAAAGATCAGCGTAGGGCCAGTGCAGCTGTTGGGGCCCGAATGTTGGCTCCGCAGAAAGCTTCCTATGTGTACTACCGAGCTCGTTATGTGGATAAGTGGGTCATTGAAGGGGGAGCGTCGAGACAACCGACCGAAGGTGGTACTCAAAGAACATATTTGTTGGCGCTTCATAATCCAGACCCCAAAAAGCATATTCTGACCTCGCACTTTGTGATAGCTTAAGCAAACCCTTTGGTGTTAACCTACTTGACGAAGTTTATGTCGTCACATTATGGCCAAAGGTAGTGCTTTAGTCTGTGATACACCGCATTATGCTCCGGCTAAAACATCTTTCTCAGCTGTCACAAGGCCCCACGAGGTGAGCTCTTTATGTGGACCTCGCGCTCTTTACAACCCTAGCCTGAAAATTGTAAAGCTGTAGCACTGAGTGCATTTGTTGGCAAAGACAACCGGGGCTATTGGTATGACAATTTGCTAACACATGAATTGCATCCATCAGATACCAGAGACAAGATTTATTAAGGCGAAGATATTTTAGGGCGCTGCGTGAGGCCGTTGGGAAACAGACGAGGGCCACTATCGCCTAAAAAGTATTTTTGCGCGTCGTTGTCGTGAAAGGTATCCCAGTATATTCTGAAGTAAAGAAAACATTTATACTTCGACAACTTTCGAAGTTTGAAGCATCACGTCGACAAGACTGTCGTTGCATCATTAAAGCTCAATATTATGGTGATGATTTGTGCACTGAGCGCGGTTGCGTTAGGGGCCGTGGCATACTCTGGTACAGGTGAGTGAGGCGACCACATCGAAGCTGTGCCACTATCCAATTCCATTTACAAGATTATTTATTCTCTGAATCGAAGAGTGCAAGTTAATTTTTCTTTGTGTAGAGATGCTACCACGCGCTCAAGTTAAAAGATTTTACTAAGGCTCGAGAAAGCTTACATAGGATGCGAGGTGTTGGGTGTTTTATATGTTCTTTAATATGTCAAGGGCATACGCTAGGCTACGAACCTTAGCGAATAAGCAAAGCACAAGCAAAGTTAAGCCTCAGTTGCAGCAATAATTGCATTCGGAGGTATGAATCATACTTATAAAAGTAAAGCTTCCTCATAGTTTTTTGGTTACACTTTTGGTCAGATGAAGGAAGTCTGGGTTTTAGCCAAATTTATCACGCACGTGCCTCAAGACATTGAATTTTTCTCTTTGACCTGCATTATGAAGAAGTAATTTGTCAAATCGTCTGTTCTTTCTCCTTTTAATCCAAAGATCAGAACACAATCGTACAAATAGAGCACATACGTACACAGATTTAAAGCCTAGATAAGAAGAGTTTTAGTCACTTGACTTATGAGGTTCACTGCATTTCCAGTGCTCAATGCGGTTCGGTAACTCTATGCGAGTTAAGATGACATAATCGCACATAATGTTCTCGATTGTTGCATTCACAAGCACAGTCATATAGCGCATGAAGATCAAATTGAACAAATTTTTCCCACTATTCAATCAACTATCGAGATTTTGCAAAAGAATGCAAATTTAAGCTGCCGTGCAGCAAGCTACTTCGGTAACGTTTTTATTAGATGTTGCAACAACATACATGTATTTCTCATGTAAGCTTTGCCAAGCAGTGGGTCCTTTCAATTTTTTTGTGGAGGGACTCTACGTGAACGTATGCTTCACGATTTGTCTCCAGAATATTTAATTCATGGAGCGAATATTTAGCGAAGACATTGAATGGGTAATGAGTGGTTAATCACGCAGGATCAAACACTTTGCTATTTGTCGGAATCAAAACCTTTAAGCCCAGATCGCGATGGAATATCCGGCTGTATTCCACGAAAAAGCAAGCTTAGCAAAGTAATGATTAGTTTAAGCTCATATAATTTCACACAGCGGCGCACGAGTGTCAATTTGCTGGGGTTCCCACCCAGCTTTTTCTTCCTTCTTCATCCAATAGTCTCTGCACAGAGCAATGCAAAAGCTTAAATATCTATGCCTAGTTACTTCTCACCAAACAATACATACCTCATTTTAAATTTCTGTCTTCATGGCACTCTACAACTCTACAGCACTTTTCAATGAAAGACTACAGTCAAACTTTTTTATTCGAAAATACGATAAGGACAATTAACTGAATAATAACAGTTTAAATAACCAATCACACTTATCAGCCGGCGAAAATCTCTGTGCGTTTTCCAAGCCTCACCGCAGATTTTGTCGAAGCAAGAGAACAACGATAGTCACCGCAGTGATTCATCGCGCATACAGGTTACTGCTGGTTTGCCAATAAACCAGATTTATGCAACGATATATCTTGCTGGTCGTAACTCCTTATAAATTTTTGATGACTGTCCAGTACAAAATATACTACCATCTTTTAAGTAAGATTAAAATGAAAGCTGTCTTTATGCAGCTGCGCCTACACATTTTTTTGGTACTGATACGTTGTCAATAAAGGAAGTCGTGAGTTAATCTAACATTCTTGACACGCTCAAGATCATTGGTTCTGGGCTACATTTACACCTCCAGCACAAACAACATCAGTTTGTTCGGCTCTCTTGCATTATGGTTTCTCAACATTAGCGCGAGTTAGAATTCTGTCTTAAATATGCAAACCACAAACTCAATTTTTATATATTTTCAAAATGCTTTCTCACCATGACTTTGCCTTTTCCTCTAAAGGCCCTGAAAATACCTTTCCTAGCGCCTTCTCTCACTTTGCTTCACTTAATGGATCATCAAATAGTAATATGTTAGTGTACCACTTGAAGCGTCTTTTCTTGGTCCACCCCGCTTGGTATATCGACATAATTTACGACGTAAACGTGCTCCCAAGAATTAAATAATTGCGATTAACCCATATGACACAGAAATTGCTAGATGACCAGCACAAGTGTGGTTTCAAGTAAAATAGAGAGGATAAGTTCTTGCGTGCCACGCAATACCCAAAAACTAGTGCGCTTTGTTGTCGCTATTGATCGGCATTTGGCATATCCGATTTAGAGGTGGCGAACTCGATCGCTGACTCCCCCCCTTGTACGAAGGTGGGTTTTGAGGTGTTGTCCTACTACTTTTCAGGTATCGTGCCCGTAGTCACTTTGTTTTATTTGCGCCAGCCTCTGCAACAACGTTCTATACGCACCTAAAGCGAATTACCCGAACTCGCACCCTCTCGTCTTCTCTCTTTCTTCGGCAAGTTTATTCATTATCATGCCCAATTGGGAACATTTACCACACTAAAAATGCAAAATGTAGCTGAAGGTACGACTACAATTTTTAAAGTTACTCTATAAAATTAAATTAAGAGAGTTCCAGGATTGTTCGAGAGAGACAATGATATAAAAGTTGACGGTTTCAGCACGAGAGACAAAGATATCTCAAAATTTACTTTAAATAGCACACTTACAATCTACGCTCTCGTCATCAAAGCCGTAATCAGTCAACAATGTCTCTTTCACGCATTAGCAGGGGCCCAAGACTTTGATTACACGATGTCACTCGACATATGCCGATAAAGTAGTGGTTGTGGCCCTTCATATTCAGCTTTAATTTCTAGCCAGTAGTGGGTAGTGACTGTGCCTGAGTCATATATCACGGCGACATCCATTCTGCGTTCTCCTGACCCGGGCCAAAATACGCTTTTGTGAGCCAATATAGAAGACTATTTGCGCTCACATTCGTTAAAATATATCCAGCGTTTTTCCATCGCTATGACTTTTATTGGTCAGATACAGCTAAGACTCAAATACGATCTTTTTACACACACACAACGGACGATATCAGCGTATTGCTCGGCCATTCCTTGTCTCATAAGCCTAAAATAATTTGCAGAAGGGACTTATACCAGCATATTGCTCAGGTTTTCTTTGTCATTCCAGCTTGCGATCATGTAGACGGAGCGCGAGGGCTAGTCAGCCCATTCAGATGAGTCTGGCGAGGCGTCAGCGATAATTTTAGAAAAAGACATAATGATAAAGAGCTTAGTGCTTTAGCACCTTGCCACATGCGTGCGTGCGCTGCGCGACACATCTCTTACGACACCGTTCACGGGTTTAGTCGGACCAATTATTTGTAAGCGATTTATTGTTGATATGTGTATCATTGCTTAGCTCCATAAATACAGCTTTTCAAATCGCATTGTCTTGCCCAGAGTCAGCGTACTTCTCGCGTGAAAAACTGCTCATAGCACACAGCCTTACAGATGTGAAGCTAATCAGCTTTTTGGCTAGATATGGGAATAATCTGCCGCCGCATTACCGTCCGCCTTACCATCAAGGACATAATGTTTCGAGAAAGTTTAAGAATTACCATAGAAACCTCGGCGCCTTGAGAGTAGAACTACGTGTTGAGCCAACTCACATATAGTATTGAGTACTTCGACATTAGCTTGAAAAGGTCGATGGTGCATACATACATCCCCATGAATCGCTCGTAAAATTCCCAATTTGACAAAAAAAATATTTTTGAAAGAAAGGTTTCGAATCAAATAGGGCTCCATATTGCTCAAGAATACTCTTTTAGCGGCCGAAAATTTGTGGCTAGCAGTAAATTATCACCCGCAGTAAATACATATCTCGTATTTATCCGGAAATTCTTCAGCTTGTTGTAGGCGGATGCAATTGCATGTCTTACCCCGTCTTACTTTGGGCAGATCTTTCGTAAATTGTGACAAATGCTCTTGTATGTCTGCCGGTACTGACAGATGTAAAGGAAATGACGTGCAGGTGCATATTTGACTCTCTGGAGACCTCATCGGTTCTTACATATTTCGCTCGCACAATCGCACATGCGGGGCCAGTGATATGCTATGCTGGAAATTCCAACGTAAACCTTTTTTTGCTTATTGAACCATCATGTGCCTCCGGAAGATGATCTTACTTAGCATCAGCATAGTCTGGGACAATGTCATGGACTACAACTTTTTAGCTACCTTGTTATTGAGCAGAGCATCTACCAAAAACTTCCAGCACGCACCCGTTCTGGCTCGGCCTGATATGAAAAGCTGATAGGCGTCGGTTTGACGTTTAAGACCATGCTACCAGCTTCGAGAACTGCACCTCACCAAGAACACTCGTGAGCAAGTCATTTCGTTCTGTTGTAGGTGACGAAAGAAATACCCTTTTTATAATAGAAAGATGGGTACCATATAGTAAGCAATGATAATGCTCCAAGATCGTTTGGCTTGTAAGCTATTCAGGCCACGCGTCCTAGAGCATGTCAGACTAGAAACTCTTTAAGCGTTTAGACTGTTTTGACCCTTTCTTACTGCTTAAAGCTTATAGCCTTGGAAGGCAAAGAGTCAGGCGAGTGTCTACCGGACCGCACGCATCACTCCCCGTCATACTCACTGTCCGGAGAAGGAGGCGTATGAAATAAATGGGCGATTGAGAATATCAGGCTCGTCCTCTCTGGCTCGCGGCTCTATCAGAGCCTTTCTTGCTAAAGCGGCTCTCTGGCGGGCAACCATTTTTGCCCCCACACCCCTTCACGGCATAGAAATAGCATTTAAGTAATAGCAGCATCCAATGCAGGCGGGTCCTTTTTTGCTGGCACATGGACGCAACCTTAGGCACAAAGACCGATTTCAATGAAGAAGGGCCTTCCAAAGCCGTAGCGCCCATTTAGAAAATATTGTGGTCATCACTAAATGACACGTCCGACCGAAGGCAATGTATGCTTCTTTTTCGTCAACGTTATCTCGAGAGTGACTTTCGTTTGTAATGTGAGGCTTATCGAAGAGAATCGTAACGAGACGTAACATCAAGCTTAACTATTGTGGCTTTTCAATAGAAAGAGCTTTAAAGAGAGGTCGTTCCTGATGCATGACAAGCACTCTATCGTTATATCTACAGTTGGTAAGTTGAAGGTGCATCAAATTGCAAATTTAAATTTAGTGCATACAAAGTAAATATAGAATTTGAAGTTTTGAATCGCAATCTGTTGCACAAGTTGGTCCATTTAAGACCGGTATAAGTAATCTGTCGTTCACCAGAAGACGCAAAACGTTCCTGCATGCCTCTTTTGGTTAAGTTGATGTAGCATCTTTTACAAAAAACATGAAGAAAGATATGTCAGTTTTATCAGCTGTTCGACATCGTTCACTGATCCAATATAATTTTCGGTGCACCAGAGTCTACAGAGATTTGAAATGGGTTTTCATACCCTAGTGCACATGCGTGTACAGAAATAAGTCCACCATCTTTATCTTCCCTTTAAAGCCCGTCAAGATGGCTTGCACCACCAACACAACATCCTGTAAACTTATGTCTTTTCCAATGGGGCGATTTTTCTCTAATGGCTGGCGAATTCGGAGTGCGCGGCTTCTGTCAGAGACCCTCAAAACACTCAAGCAAGCCGATGCTCTACTTCGTCGCTTTTACAGGATATGAAATATTATGCGCCCTTGCTACTTGAAACCAAAACGGTGGATATTGCTATAGTCGGCACCGCTTCAGTCTATTGAGATAAATCACTTAGTCTGCAACAATCACCCGCCGTGTAAGCAAATGTCATTCAGCGACACTCCGGAGGAACAAGCCTATCCGCGGCTATACTCCTGTTGAAGCGCGTTTCAAAACACCTCCTTTATCATTACTTCTGGCATCTTTTATGTAATACGATTTTCCTTAGGCCATTAGTGTGTCTAGCTAACTTGATTTGACCAAAGCGCTTAACTCGAATTATAGATGCTATCGGCTTCCGTTTGTTTGTGAATACATTTGTGAAGCGAGCGCCTATCTTGTCAAGAAAGATGGCGTGGCCGCGTGCGGAGCTTATTTTTCGCCAGAAGGAGCGCTGCTTTGGATGAATTTCTCATGCGATTCCAGTCTTGAAACAATTTGCACATTAACACAGGCTCCTTCATAAGGAAGCTGTAGGAATTTTTCGCTTGCTTACTCAATTTATAAGGAGCGATTGCGACTGTGCATTTAATCTGAAAGCATCAGCTCCCTAATAATTTATCCAAATTCCGAACTCTAGCCTTCCCTTTGGCTTGCTGTGGCTCATTGAGGAACGTTTCCTCAATGTTGTTAAAGTAGTTTGTTATAATCTCTTAACAATTAACGGCAGCTCAGCATTGTTATTCTTTCTCGCACTAGGCTCGTGATAGTACTGTTTGATTAAGCGACAACCTGATGCATAGCACACTGATTTAGTATAAGCGGTAAGCATCATTATTCCGTAATTTCATATTTTTTCTCCTTTGCACAACTTTTCCATCGATTGCATCCGTATAGGACCATTCTAGGTTATACAGAAAATAAAGCAGACATTACAAACGGTCATACTAAGCCTTTCTCTCAAATAGACGCCATATACGACAAGCCTTACGGGGCAAGGCGCAATAAACGTTTAGTGCCATTAAAGTTTAGCTGCAACAAACAGCACCTTACAGTCTAGTATAGTAGAATATAGCTTATGTATCAATTCTGCGCGCTAGTAGATTAATGAATCACGTGATCTCACACATGTAGCTTTTGAGCAGGACCAATAGTTAAAAACATAGTTACAAGATTGTATTGTATTGTATTACGTTATCGCGTTGCCAAGTTATGCACGTGCTAGGCTCAGTCTGGCTAGTCTACAGCATAGAGTGGTGTCCGCATACGTCGGGTCTCGTTCGGCGGGCAGTGCAGCCAGCACCGAGGTCGTGAGGGTTTTCCATTGTTTTGTTTATCTCTGACTTGGTAAGCGCCCAGGTGGCGCCCTGGTGCTGGAGACCGTCGCGTCGAGGGTGAGACTCGTTAGAGACCTACAGATGCCCGAGGGCACCTGCCCGAAGCGTGCGAGCATTTGGCCCCCGCGTTTATAAGGAGGGCGTCACCCCAACCTTTTCCGAAGCATAGTTACAAGAGTTTTCCCAAAAACCGTTTGTGATTTTTCCCATTTCTTTCACTTCTATTTTCTAAGAGCACAATTGCACATGCGGCAATACAACACAATACGATCTCTCTATCATTTTTATTGACTGATCATGCAGGAAGTACTTTTCACTGACTTTTACTTAAGTGATTTGATTTTCTAGAAACTCTTTATATAATTATGGCAGAAAATTTTATCTATTACCCATAAAGTCAGCTATATTACATATGTACCGATGTTATATTTTATTGCAGCACCAGTTTCAATGGCTGGCTATCGCGGAGGTAAAATATTTGGACTGATACCAAAAGACCGTAGCGACATTCCCTCCCTAAAGCTTATTTCATGCGTGGCGCGTATTCCGTCTTAAGTGCTCTCTTTGTCGCAACCAGTAGCCAAATAGCTGCAGAATCTGGTGACCAGCTCCAAACCTTCGATTATAACGTCATAGCAGCCGATAATTCTGTCGTACAGTCGGTGCCAAATCGATTTCTTCAAGGTAACCGTGGCGACCACAACGACTTGGCGCATGAAGAGCGCTCTGTCTATGATGCTTTAGCGAGCATGATAAACGAGGGTGTCGAAAAGTTGCCACTCGTTGCAGAGATTATTAAAACGAAGCCCCTCGCTGCAAAGGCTGCGAAAAAGAAGCCACGCGCTACAAAGGCTGTGAAGAAGAAGTCACGCGCAACAAAGGCTGTGAAGAAGAAGTCACGCGCTGCAAAGGCTGTGAAAATAAAGTCGCCACGTGCTGCAAAGGCTGCGAAAAAGGCGCCACCACAAGCAGAGGTGGTAGATGAGATGCTTTATGGTGTAGAGGCTACGAAGGAGATGGAAAAATCTGAAGAGTATGGTGTTCTAAAAGCGGCCGCAGAAGGCGCAGACGAAGCGTTGAGAAAACATTGGAACCCTTCTGGCGAGGTCGATGTCATTGACGATGCTTCTCGTAATATAGCCGCCAATGAGATCCTCAGTTTCAAGAAGTGGAGGATCGAATTTAGGGGCATGAAGTCGATGGATGTGTCAGGCAAGTACACGGACGCCATCAAGCGAGTCCATGAAGCATTTGGCAAGCTATGTGACGATAACATACAACCCACTCTCGAAGAAACGTCTTATATTTGGAGCATGTTCGATTGGAAAATTGCGTCGAATTCTAAAAGAACCCACAAGCAATATTTGATTCGCCAAGCGCAGCGGTATGTGCTCATAGGTTTGCGGAAAATGAAAGAGGACGATACAGCGTGGAATGAGTGGGAAGAATTGTTGGATCCACTGAAGTTTGGCGTGTTAAACTATTTGCTGAATTTGCATTATCAGCGATGGGTGCGAATGTACAACATTTTCGCACGAAATCGGCCCGATCAAAAGCCCGTGTTATCGAACCTCGAGCTCAATCCAGTTGGCAACACAGGCACGAGCACCGCTATGGCCTTAGAAAGTTCGCTTCCATCAACGCCAACTAACGTGGCATCAACGTCCAAAGGTGACCACGCCGTCTTAACTAAACGATTAAGGCGTACCTTTAATGGCAACACCGACTCAGCTCGTCGTCCAACTAAGCGATCGAAGATGAAACGTTCGAAGTCGGTCAAGCCACTTTTGACGGGATCGACGACCTCAGGCCACCACTCTGTCTCTACTGAAAAATTAAAGTCCAGCTTTGACGACCCAAGCAGTACTTCTGTCCCGCATAAGCCAGGCGACCACTCTGCTTATACTGAAGACTTAAAACCTAGCTTTGGCGGTCCAAGCTCTGCTTTTGTCCCATATCGGTACTCGAATGTGCACAGTTCACAATCGCTGGCACCCCCATTAGCGCTCAAAGACGTCGAGACGGAACTTAGCCTTGGTGGCATTTATGACAGAAGCACCTACACAGCTCCATCTGTGCCATAGAAAGGTGTTATTGTAACTGGAGCGAGTGAGATGACGAATGATATGTATTCGGTGGATTGGCTTCTAAGTAATTTATACAAAACCTGCACACGTTCCTTTGGGTTTTGTATTAATTTTACTGTTGTGCTTCCAAATTCATCCAATAAGGTTGTTCGGGTCGTCTTACTGTGGCGTTTGCACGGGATCAGATAGACTTTGCTATTTAAAATGATGGCGGACCATCTACTATCTTCACATGTAATATCAAATAATTATTATTCACAAGGGGGTCGGAATTTGAGTAATGTAATGTAATGTATTACGTTATCGCGTTGCCAAGGTATGCACGTGCTAGGCTCAGTCTGGCTAGTCCACGGCATAGTGGTGTCCGCATACGTCGAGTCTCGTTCGGCGGGCAGTGCATCCAGCACCGAGGTCAAATGGGTCTTCCATTTCTTTCGGTCTTGTGCAAGGGTACGTACCACTTGGAGGTCTTGTGCTGTCCGGAGTCGAAAGCCGAAGCCACGGGAAACAAGATTGTGGTCGAGTGTCGAGGGGAGCGTGGTGCGGGGACGTCCGCGCCATTTTGCTGCGGTGGAGAAGAAGTAGGCACGCATCTGGAGGTCAGCTGGAATGTCGGGATAGCGGCGAAGCACATGGCCAAACAGGCGCCAGCGAGCTTGTGTCAGTCGTAGTCTCAGCGGCCGCTCATCACAGAGGTCGTAGAGTCTTGCATTCGAAATGGGTCGGGGGTAGCGATAGCTAAGAGCGTAGCGAAGCTGGCGGCGATGGAAACTCTCGAGGCCGTGGAGCTCTGACTTGGTAAGAGCCCAGTTGTACAGCAGAATCGGTAGAACGTAGGTGTTGTACAATCGAATGCGTGTCTTCGGTGAGATGAACGTGGGGCGGAGCCAGACGGACCAGAGGCGGTGGAGCGCGAGGGTGGCCAGGGACTTGCGTCGGGATAGATCTTTAATATCGCCGAGGAGTGTTCCGAGCTTCTTAGTGTGGTGCCAGGTTTCTTCTCGGGATTGGGCGTGTCGAGTGGCGCCCGACGGGTTGCAGTGGCGGCGAATTTCGGTGACTTCGGTCTTGGCTTCGTTTTTTTTTTTTTCAGGGTTAGAAGGAAGTCATCAATGCGGTACTCACCTCTATCGTAGATCTTGGTTTCGCGGAGGCCAAGGATATCGACGCGGTAGCGCCGGAGATCTTCGGGGAGTGTTACGTGCTTCTTGCGCTTCGAACCTAGAGAATTCACATTAAAGGAACCAATCCGGATGCGGTTGGCGCGATTAAGGGCGTGGAAGGGGGTTTGGCCTGGTGCTGGCTACCGTCGCGTCGAGGGTGAGACTCGTTAGAGACCTGCAGATGCCCGAGAGCACCTGCCCGAAGCGCGCGAGCATTAAGCCCCCGCGCTTGGAAGGAGGGGGTCACCTCAACCTTTTCCGAAAACGGAATTTGAGTATTTCTAAATTATGAAGAAAAAGCGCGCCGATAGCTCTTTTCTCACAGGCACAGCAATAAAGCTGTCGCGTACGTCCGATATGTAACACTCCTTGCTAGCTTCTTCTAGCTCACCAGTAGTCATAACACATATAAACCGGTCTTATGCAGCTAGGTCAAATTTGGTTGCTGCATAGCTATTATACTCTTCCACAAAAATTTAGTTTTTTATAAGCTGTGTGTAAGCAAGTGTGTTGTTCAAGTAGAAGCGTACTCAGTTTACAATGCGTTAAATTAAGCGGTTTTTCTTTGCTGGACAACTGTTCATTTGAGCCATTATCTCTCAACAAACATTGTTTCGACAAGCGTTTATAGCGACTGCGTAAGTTGGAGCGTCTTTTCAACATTCTTTGCTTCAGGAACGGGTCGTACACTGCCGCCGTACTAAATTCCCAGACCAGACTGCTTCAATGAATCTGACAATCAGAGCAAATGACATCGTGTGGCTGATCCATTAGTGCGGAGGGGCGCTCCATAAGGCCGATCTCCTGTGGTAAAATCCGGCCTCTTTACTATATGAGTGTAAAAAGGAAAGGTAGCTCCTTGCATCGGTTTGCATACTTTTGTACAAGTTGTGGCTAGGAGAGTACCGAAATTGATAGAGTTTCCTGCAGTGCATACGCAGGACATAAAGTAGAATGATACTCATTAGATGCACATGTCGACTTTTTATGATTGCGGATGGTGGACGGTCATTCGCCAAAAGGTCACATATCTTCCTACACTTCCATTTGTGAAACTCCACGCACACACGATCATTTCAAAGCAAAACCGCCTTAGTCGCCATGTCTACTATCAATCTTCATCGGCTTGAACCTCAATTAAGGCTATGCTTTTTGGGCCACCAAAGTCTGTATTACCTGCTTCCTCGATCATAGACTTTCTCGTGAAGTAGCCTTTTTCTAGGCTTAAGAAGTCAGGAAGTTTATCGAGCACTCGTTCACCTGATGCGTGAGGTGATTCTATCCATCGTTATATTCTTTGCTATATTGTTAATTTACCTGCGTGGGCATAACATCAGGTACAAGTTCTACCAGATATGAAGGCACGTAGCCGTAGACACTAGCCTGTAAGCAATACAACACAAAATCTGCAAAATTCTATGGTACCATAGTTTACCTTTATTTGCCTTTTGTTAAACAATTTGTGGAAACAATGGACGACAAAATTAAATGATTTGTAATAATTAAAACAACAGCAAATAAATATCAACTAAGTCGCCTTCCAACTGCAATTGCTTGTATACGATTTGGAAATAAACGTCAAAAATCTGGACCTTAGAAAGCTAGCTGACCCCTTTGGATATGGATATATGAGCTTTACTGTTGGGTGGAAGGCTGCGAGTTTTACAGCGAGATTTGCGGGTTGCGTCAAGAAATCGCTCCTCTTTGTTGTGAGATCTATAACAGACTAATCGCTTATAGCACACAGTCTCATAAGAGTATGCTTTTGGCTCATTCAATAGCAGATATGGGTAACATTATCCGCCGTATTACCACCCACACACCAACAACGAGACAACGCTTCGTAGGGTAACCTCGGAATTCTCGTGGCCTTGATGGTCAAACTTTGAATTGTCTTACATATAGTATAGGGTACGTCAACATTAACTTAAAATCGTCGATGGTGTATACATGCCTATACCTTATACCGCTCGAAGAATTCCCACTTAGATTTCTGGGAATGTCCGAACCAAATAGTATTTTGTCAAAGGCCGGCTTTTTGTGATTAGCAATGCTTTATTACCCATAGTGAGCAAACTTAAATAACATTCTCGTGTGTATCCGATTGTTTCTCTGGCCTATTTTGGACGATGCAATTGGTTGCCCGACCTCGTCGATGTTTGAACCAATTGTTTGCGAAATCAGGAAAATGCTTTCGTAATTCCGCCGGTACTGACAGCTTTGATGAAACCGACGTGCGAGCCGCATATCTGACTCTCTAAAAACCCCAAAGGTTCTTACATACTTGGCTCATCCTTTCGCGCAAGTGGGGTCATTGTTACGCTGTGAAAACCAACGTAAACAAGTCCTTCGGCATAAGTGGTCGCTGTTTGAATCAATTTGTATTTCCAAGAGTATATCGTATTTTACATCAGCATAATATCTTGGGCTACATCTGCTTAGCTACCTTGTTGTCGAGGAAAGTGTCTGCCGAAAGCTTTTAGCACACCCGGTGAGCTCAAACGTGTTTACATATCGGATGTACAAGGCAGCTTTATCGCTATGCGATGAAGAAAGAACTTGCGGCGCGTATTCTCTTCATTCTATTAAAGACTCTTAAATTTTGAGCCCTTTGTGAATAGCTGTGAATTTGGTATCTTTTGTGTAGATGGTAGATGGTCAGCCATTTAGCTAAAATAGCAAAGCTCGCCTGGTGCCGTGTAAACGCAACTGTATGACGTTCAAAACGACCCGAACTGTATTTGAAATTATCATCAAACTACAAATAGTCGTTTTCGGAAAAGGTTGGGGTGACGCCCTCCTTCCAAGCGCGGGGGCTAAATGCTCGCGCGCTTCGGGCATCTGCAGGTCTCTAACGAGTCTCACCCTCGACGCGACGGTCTCCAGCACCAGGCCAACCCCCTTCCACGCCCTTAACCGCGCCAACCGCATCCGGATTGGCTCCTTTAATGTGAATTCTCTAGGTTCGAAGCGCAAGAAGCACGAAACACCCCCCGAAGATCTCCGGCGCTACCGCGTCGATATCATTGGCCTCCGAGAAACCAAGATCTACGATAGAGGTGAGCACCGCATTGATGACTTCCTTCTAACCCTGAAAAAAAAAAAAAACGAAGCCAAGACCGAAGTCACCGAAATCCGCCGCCACTGCAACCCGTCGGGCGCCACTCGACACGCCCGATCCCGAGAAGAAACCTGGCGCCACACTAAGAAGCTCGGAACACTCCTCGGCGATAATGAAGATCTATCCCGACGCAAGTCCCTGGCCATCCTCGCGCTCCACCGCCTCTGGTCCGTCTGGCTCCGCCCCACGCTTATCTCACCCAAGACCCGCATTCGACTGTACAACACCTACCTTCTACCGATTCTGCTGCACAACTGCGCCACCTGGGCTCTTACCAAGTCAGAGCTCCACGGCCTCGAGAGTTTCCATCGCCGCCAGCTTCGCTACGCTCTTGGCTATCGCTACCCCCGACACATTTCGAATGCAAGACTCTACGACCTCTGTGATGAGCGGCCGCTGAGACTACGACTGACACAAGCTCGCTGGCGCCTGTTTGGTCATGTACTTCGCCGCAATCCCGACATTCCAGCTAACCTCCAGATGCGTGCCTACTTCTTCTCCACCGCAGCAAAATGGCGCGGACATCCCCGCACCACGCTCCCCTCAACACTCGACCACAACCTTGTTTCCCGTGGCTCCGGCTCTCGACTCCGGATAGCACAAGACCTCGAAGTGGTACGTACCCTTGCACAAGACCGAAAGAAATGGAAGACCCTCACGACCTCGGTGCTGGATGCACTGCCTGCCGAACGAGACCCGACGTATGCGAACACCACTCTATGCCGTGGACTAGCCAGACTGAGCCTAGCACGTGCATAACTTGGCAACGCGATAACGTAATACATTACATTACAAATAGTCGACTGGGTACACTTGATGACAAATTGAAAGCCACTACAACAAGACCAATATGAAGCCCGAATCTAATACCAAATTTTATATGTAACTATTAGCTAGCAAAAATGTGTGTATGTTTTTTGTAAATCACTTAAAGGCTAGCTAAAGCACCATATAAGGAATCTTACTCGCTCCAAAACTTTTTATGGCACAGTTGGAGCTTTGTGAGTGCTTCGGTCATAAATTCCACCAAGGCTAAGCTCCGTGTCGACATCTTTATGCACTAATGGGGGCGTCAACGACTGTGATTTGTGCACATTCGGGGGGACAAAAGCGAAGATTGGACCGTCAAAGCTGAGTCCTGGGTTTTTGATAGAAACAGAGTGGTGGCCCGAGGTCGTCGACCTCGTCAAAAATGGCATAACCGGCTTCAAACTTTGCATCTTTAATTGCTTGTATGGCACACTGGCTGTGTCGGTGTTGCCATTAAACGTACGCTTTGATCTTTCGATCAAAACAGAGCCGTCACGTTTTTTGGACGTCCACGCTACGTTAGATGGCTCATCCGGATACAAATTCTGCTTTTTCGAATGCGTCTGTAAAGCAAGAGCACTGTTCTTGTCGGTGTTGCCGCCAAGGCTAAGCTTATCGTTCATTGGCACGTCCTTTTTATCAGGCCGATGTCGTTTAAAGATGTTATACATCCGCACCCATCTCTGATAATGCAAATTCAGCAAGTAGTCCAGCACGCCAAATCTCAGCGATTCCGACAATTCATTCCACTCATTCCACACTTCAGGGTCCCTCTGCATGATTCGCAAACCTATGAGCACATGCCGCTGGGCTTGGCTTACGAGATTCTGCCGGTGGGATGATTCAGGAGATGCCGCGACGTCCCAGTCCAGCATGTTCCGAATTAGAGTCATCTCTTTAGTAGTTGGTTCCATATTCTCGCCACAGAGTCGGACAAACGCTTCATGAATTGGCTTAATAATGTCCTCGTGCTCACCTGACACAGCCATTGCCCTCATGCCTTGAAAGTTATTTTTCCACTTTTTTAAACTAAGAATGACATTGCTGGAAATACCACGAGAAGCACCGCCAATGGCGGCGGTATCTTCAGACGAATGCCAACTTTTTTCTAACGCCTCGTCCGCTTCTTCTGTAGCCCTTAATAGATCATGCTGTTTAGCGCGTCGCATCTCCTCCTTGGCCTTTGCAGCGTGTGGCATTTCCTCGACAAAATCTGCTCGAAGTGGTTCTTTTCTAGCGTTTGTAGCATGCAAAGTCTCCTCCACAGCTTCAATCTCTGCAGCGTGTGGCATCTTTTTCCCAGTCTTTGTAACGCGTGACACCTTCTTCCCAGCCATTGCAGCGCTTGGCATCTTTTCCACAGCCTCAGCAGCCTGAGGCATCTTTTCCACAGCCTCAGCAGCCTGAGGCATCTTTTCCACAGCCTCAGCAGCCTGAGGCATCTTTTCAACAGCCTCAGCAGCCTGAGGCATCTTTTCAACAGCCTCAGCAGCCTGAGGCATCTTACTAACACCCTCATTTATCATGCTCGCTAGAACAGAATAGACAGAGCGCTCTTCATTGCTGTCGAGTACGTGTTGGCTTCCTCGAAGATATCGTTTTGGCAGCGGCTTCACGACAGCATTACCAACTGCCGTAACGTCATGATGGTACGCTTGAAGCCGGTAGTCAGATTCTGCAGCTATCTGGCTGCTGGCGACGACCAAAAGCGCAGTAATGACGGAACACGGACCACGCATTTCGAGGAAAAATTGCGAAGTGGTACTCTGTAACCATCCGATTTGTGTACGACTACAGTACCAGTAAATGTGTCACTCATATTCTATCTTGTAAATACCGTAACGATGGGTTTAGAGTCGGGGGGATTGTGGCCTCAAATTAATACAAAAATAGTGCGACCTTTACTTATGTCGATCATTATGGTCGTGCAAAACCGTATAGATACCCTTTGACTCCATACGGTAATAGAAATTGAGCTGATCTGATTTGGCTAGTAGCGGCGAGTACCGCCAATGAGCTTGCTCCATCACCACGCATCAGTTGTGAAATCCGTATCTGTTAGACTTTCGCCACCATGCGTCCCACCTAGATCCTCCTTGTAGTGGCTGAGGCTACTCATTATAGCAGCCGTTTCGTAGAATTCAGTGCCTAGAGCTTTAGCACAACGGAGGCTTCACACTTTGACGGCGCCACCAACGAAGTAGGGGACGAGTCCTTGCGTCGAGCTAAAGCGCTTGATGAAGAACGAGCCTAGGGGCCTTCACAAAACTCCGCAAGTTTTGCATTTCGAAATTTCTGACCATTAACAGTTGGTTAAGAACATGTATCTTTCGCGGTGTTGGCAAGAAAGCGAGGAAATCGAAAGCACGTTCACGGGATTCGGACTTTCCGATCCGTCGATAGAAAATGCGAATGTGAGAGTGCCCCGACAAGGAGATAAAAATGATTTTGAGGAACGCGCTTTACACAGGAGAAGCCGCAATCTTTAAAGACCTTGAAGTTTTCTCCCCACGTGAATAACGTAGACGCGGCGCCGAAGAATGCTCCGAATGGTACGATGAATTCTACTTTACACGAGACTAACGTGGGTACGGCACCGCAAGACTTCAATGGGAATTACTCCACGCTCGGGCAGCGCGAAAACGCCACCACAAGTGAATTTCCGGACATAGTGATGGAGGACCAGGGCCCGACGCTATTTTAATCATTGAACACAAGCTTGCTAATGTAAGAAGCCAGTCGCTCTCAGATAGATGGTCAAGCAGAAAGCTTTAGTCGCGTGCTCGAAGAAGAACTGATAGACGTCTGGCGCTTTTTGTACTTCAATTGAGCCTCCGATTTCGTAAATACAAACCATTATTTGTCTAGTCGGTGCTAGAGATCGTCAGCAATATCACTAAGCTTGTCAAAACACAAAATTTATATCCAAGCTTGTAAGACATCCATCTCGTCATTTGGTTGAAAAAAGGGACAGCTTTATTGCCATGCGCGGTCTAAATTGGCTACAAAGGGCTTTGAGCATAAATATTTGCGTCGGAACAACAGTGCATACTTCAAAGTAGTTTCGTTAAGAATCTCAGGCTGCCTGTACCAGAAAATTCGCTAGTGACCGTTTACATCAAATTGCTGCAACCTTCATGGTCAAACGCGTCGAAAGTAATGACAGGGAGCTTTGTTTTGTCTTACAAAGCTACAAAGCTAGAACGGGTGCCGGCTAAAGAAAATGTTTTTCCTATCAAAAATAATTTCCTCTGCATTATTCGATTACCTATTGCAAAAAGTCGCAGCTTCTTCAATTTTGCTTGTTTACGTGGTGTACGCAAGCCGAAACATCTTTGGTTCTTAATAATCAATTATTATTGTAGACGAGCTTCGGAAAAGGCTGGGGTGACGCCCTCCTTTCAAGCGCGGGGGCTAAATGCTCGCGCGCTTTGGGCAGGTGCTCTCGGGTATCTGCAGGTCTCTAGCGAGTCTCACCCTCGACGCGACGGTCTCCACCACCAGGGCGCCACCTGGGCTCTTACCAAGTCAGAGCTAAACAAACTAATGGAAGACCCTCACGGCCTCGATGCTGGCTGCACTACCCGCCGAACGAGACCCGACGTATGCGGGCACCACTCTATGACGTGTACTAGCCAGACTGAGCCTAGCACGTGCATAACTTGGCAACGCGATAACGTAATACAATACAAATATTGTAGACGAGGACTATTTGTCAGCCACAAAATTGGTTGTGACACACAGAGAATCATAATCCGCTCTCTTCAGGTGGAGCTTTCAGTTAGAAGGTCAAATCTTCGACTGGTTAGCTTACCAAAGACTTTATAAGGGCAACAAGTCGAAGCTCAGTAGCTTTGCTTTTTTTGCTCAGTGGTTATTACATCTCTGGCAATGTCTTAAAATTACCGTGACACGATGTTGCCAATTTAAAATTCTTAGCGTGATTATTTTTTTTACAGTATGTACTTGCGAAAAGCCTTGCTATTTCTCCATAATGGTAATGGCTCAAGCAGATGCTAAATGCAACATCTTCATCAAGCGGCATTTGAACATCACAAAACTTGTGTTGTCACCAATTTTTAGCGTCAAAGTCGATAATTATAAATTTCCGTAAGCCGAGAGGTACTTGTAGGATTTTATGCGATAAGCTCGAAGTTGACGATTTGAATAGTCATACAGGCACATTTGGATTCACATCTTTACATGTGAAGTCATCAATACGGTTTAACGACCGAGAAAAAAGATTTTTTCATTCCCAATGACTGCTGCTTGAAGCATGACGTGCATTTCTTACTCTATGTCTTCATCAATCGGAGCGACGACTCAGACTGTCTGATCACTCATAGCGATGCAACTGTAGTTGTTGACGAGGGGCTCTCTACGTGCGATGAAGACAAACTACGAGCCATGGGTTGTTTGAGCATTGTAGACAGAGACCGCGTCACATACACCATTAACATGAACATGGGAGTAAACGGTCTCCCCAACAAAGACAGCAGCCACATCCTCATTAATAGTGGCTTGACGACGAAGTCCTGTACGTTACGCGCGAGGCAGGAGTATATGTTTGAATCTTTAAAATGCTGAGACCGGGTCACTGTTTATTTCCAGCGTCCAACACGAAGACTTGGAAGACGAGATGTAAACGCAGGCAAAAAAAGTTGTAGAATTTGCCGCTAGCAATCTCTTAACGCATCAGCGAGGCAAAGTAGTACGGACCTTTAAAACGTGCTATGCTTAAGACTGGTGCAAGAAGTGCACGACCGCGAGAATTATCTATTATAGCAGCGGCTACGGTCACAAGTTATATAGCCTAATCATGATTGGCTGCAAGCGCTCGAAAGAGACATAAGACAAGAAAAACAAGTTGTGCACCTACCACAAAACGGATCCACACCACCTGTTGGAATACTTTCAAGATGGCAAAATAGCAAAAGCAAGCAAAACGCGTTGCAAAAATCGAACATACACATTTTTGAATCGGGCATTAGTGAAGAAAACGCCAAGGTGGTGGACATTTTTCAAAGGCAATATGAGAATAAGGTTTTTGTTTGCGAATTTGAGCTTAAGGCTAAAAATTATCAGCCTGACTTATTGTGCGAATGCCGAAAATGGGCGCAAGCTTGTCGGCTCCCCGGTTAAGAGATCAAAATTTTTGTCATCTCTAGAGATAGGATGACTTGGAGTAGAAAATAATAATTGAAAAAAGATGAGTTTGCGCATGATGTACGGTAAATTTCTTTCACCGTTAAGGGCGTGCGGATACATTAATCACTATCAAAACTGCTTAGTGACCCTCTTTACTTTTAAAGCTAGAATATTTAAGCTTTATCAGCTTAGATTCCAATTTTTGCCCTCGATCATAGACTATTTTGTAGGGGCAGCATCGAAGGCTGCAAATTTACTCGTCTTCTCAGGCCCATATAAGTTTGAAAGTCGATCGAGCACTACCAACTACTTGTTCGACAGATGCGAAGAGATAATTCTGTAACATTCTATAGTCCTGCGAGGTAGTCAATCCACTTGCGCGGGCGTAAAATTGACTACAAAATCTACTGGTTGTGAAAGCACCATGCACTGAGGGGCGTGGATGTAGATATCTATGGGAACTACCGCTCACCATCCAGACGGACGTATACAATACAATAACATTATCTTTGTTGCATTTTTATATGCGCTAATCTCAACATTGTTGTTTAGGCAGGGAACTACATCCGTTTCGGTACTCTTCAAAAGACTTCAGCATGCAAACTGGTCTGAATACTAATAAAAGCTTTATTCTTTTTTACATCCTTATAGCTGTAAGCCAGCTTTCACTACAAAAGATTAGCTTTATGCAGCTTCATTACGCCCTAACTGTCCATCGCATACAAAGGTCTGGTCTTTAAATTTGGTATGGCCTGATTTACAAGTACCATCCGTTCCAGGAGCAAACGTCCATTTGAAAGATGCTTGCAACGCACGCAGTTGCTTCGAAAGCGTGTCGGAACAGCACCTAAATCAGTTGTCCAGCAGAGAAAAACGGCTCATAATTTCAAATATTCATACAAAAATCATAAGCGATATCTTTATGAAAGAGTTATGTCGCTGAGTAAAGGCTCAATCATAAAAATGAGCGAAGTTGTGGTTGACTTCTGGTGAGCTCAAGCCTTGTTAGCAAGGGCGCATCCTGATAGAAAGTGCCTGCCTTTTTGCCAAATACGCATTGAATGTACGCGACGGCTTTACTATAGTGCCTACTAAGTCGATAAGGAAAGAGCTCACGTCTCACCCTTTATGTATTCTTTAAAAAAAAGGCGAGAAATCCCGGCACCCTAAAAAAATGTCATTTTAGTTGTTTAGATAGTAGTTGGTCAGCCGTCGAGATTCATTGCAAAGTCTGTTCTGACTTCGTGTAAGCACAACAATTAAAAACGATCCGAACAACAAATTTCGAAGATTTAACTCACCAAACAAAACCTAGACTGGGTGCACTCCGAAGTAGAGAACACTTTATACTTTACAATGTAATACACAACACAACTCATGCTTCTATTTGATAACTTATACTAATACTAAATTTGAGAATGAATCTGGATCTTGCAGTTGTCTTGTGTGTAATGTCGTTACAAATCACTTTGATCGCTAATTCACCACATAAAGGATTATCCGTCATCAGAGACGGAATGGTAGCCTGACTTATACGGGACAAAAGCACTGCTTGTATCGCCACGATTTAGTCTCGCCTTTTCCGTGAAAACGAAGTGGTCGCCTGGCTTGTACGAAGCAAAACCGGAGCTCGGACCGCCCAAGCTGAACCATGATCTTGTAGCAGAGATACAATAATCGCCGGAGGTTGGCGATTTCGTCAAAAGTGGCATAAACGACGTTGAACCTTGCAATTTCGATTGCTCAGATGGACGACTGGCTGTGTGGGCGTTGCCATCAATGGGTCGCTTCAATCGTTTAGTTAAGTCAGAGCGATCATTCTTGGACGTCGATGCCACGTTAAATGGCTTTAACGGATACGAACTTTGCGCTTTTGAGTGCTTATGTAAAGCCAATGCACTGATGGTGCCTGTGTTGCCACTAGGAGTGAGCTCGAGGTTTAATGGGGCGACGATTCGATCAGTACATTCGCACCCATCGCTGATAACGCAAATTCGGCATGTAATTCAGCACGCCAAATTTTGGCGAATCCGACAATTTCTTTCACTGATTACACACTCCCTTGTCTTTTCTCATGTTTTGCAAAGCTAGGAGCACATACCGCTGTGCTTGGCATTCAAAGCGATTCAATATCCAAACGGTTGTTACACGTCTCATCCCGTGTGTCTCCTAGGAGCTGGCTATATTTATTTGGTGGCTTTTGCATTTAAAGTGCTTGTGCAATCGGTCAAGTTCAATTCAACATACCCCAAAGATAAGACGTCTCTGTGCAGATTATTTGTACAATTTTGTCGCAGAGGTTGACAAACGCTCCATGAACTCGCTCGATATTTCGCTTGTGCTTGGCTGACACAACCATCGACTTCATGCCGCCAAGTCAATTTTCCACACTAAAAAAATTAGGATTACATTGCCGGCTTTTCGGAAAAGGTTGGGGTGACGCCCTCCTTCCAAGCGCGGGGGCTAAATGCTCGCGCGCTTCGGGCAGCTGCTCTCGGGCATTTGCAGGTCTCTAACGAGTCTCACCCTCGACGCGGCGGTATCCAGCACCGGGCGCCACCTGGGCTCTTACCAAGTCAGAACTACACATAATAATGGAAGACCCTCACGGCCTCGGTGCTGGCTGCACTGCCTGCCGAACGAGACCCGACGTATGCGGACACCACTCTATGCCGTGGACTAGCCATAGAGCCTAGCACGTGCATAACTTGGCAACGCGATAACGTAATACAATACAACAATTGCCGGCTATTTCACAAGAAGCATCGCCAATGAAGACGGTCTCGCCAGATGGATACCAATACGTTTTTAATGCTTCTTTGGCGTCTTTTGCAGCCACTTTTAATAAACTAAATTTTTCAGCGCTTTTCGTCGCTTTCATCGCCTCTGCAGCGTATAGCATCTCCTCTACAACCTCTGGTCGTGGTGCCTGTTTTTTGCAGCGCGTGACGTGTTCTTCACAACCTTTGCAACGCGTGGCTTCGCTTCAATAATCTCTGCAAAACGTTGCAACTTTGCAACACCCTCATTTAATATGCTTGCTAAAGCAGAATAGACAAAGCGCTTTTCATTCGCCAAGTCGTTGTGATTGTCACGGCTTCCTCTAAAAAATTAATTTGGCAGCGACATTACGACAGCATTTTCGACTTCCATGACGTCATGATCGTAGACTTGCCAGATTTTGCACTTATCTGGGTACAGTTACCAGATTCTGCACTTATCTGGCCACAATTACCAGATTCTGCACATCTCTGGCCACAACAACCAGATTCTGCACTTTTCTGGCTACTGGTTATGCAAAAAGAGCAGTTGAGACGTAATAAGCGCGTTGATTCAAGGAGTGAAATCGCTATGGTATACTGGTATATATATAATACCGGTAGACATGTCATTCATCGAGTACCATAGTAGACGTTATGGGGGAAATATATAACTTTCTGCCATTCTCTTAATTTCAGCTTGATCAGTTGTTATAACTTTGAAAGATCGTGGTGTGTTGGATTGCCTTGTGCAGGAAGAAGACAAATGCGGAAACTCACAAATGATACGAAACTATATAACTCGAATCGAATTATAGGTGCTGATGAAGCTAGATTATTACGGCACTTAAAATTTTTTGTGCCTTGCTCATGTTCATTGTGCAGCCGCAGCAAAGAAGCTCCATAATCACATTTTAAGCTGATTGTATCCAAAATTGCATACTTTTCTATCCCACTTTCCTTTATTTGACAGGTTCGAAACCACGATAGTGGGACTCTCCATAAGTGCGTCTAGTAGAGACAAATGACCGTATTTGATGCCCGCTTCGTTTTACTGTAAAGAACTATACAGATGTATACCGAAATGTTGTCCAAAAAGATTACTGGACTATGGATCATGCTCAGTCTGCTATGCATCGAGGCGTAGCTGTTTCCAACTGTACTACGTGAAAAATCGAGTCGAGTACGAGCAAAAACAACTACGTTGCGTAACCACTCATTGTAAAAAATATCTGAGCAATCGAGTACAACGCTTGTCAAGAACTCTTTCACAATGAGACTACAGCAGGCCCAAAAAAGATAACAAGTTTAATTTGCTGATATAGTTGAGGCACTAGGAAGCTAATGCATTCAAAACAAATGCACAGTCGCAAGCGTGATTTTGTAATTCATTAAGCAAGCAAGCAATTCTTCCAGCTTTTTTGTTAGAAAGTCCGCATTTATTGTACGATTCAATCCGAGGCTAAAGACACATAAAGAAATAGTTGGCTTCGTTTCTTTTGGCTGATCTTAGGCTACGCTTGCACTAGCGCCTTCTTATCTGCAAGAAAGGAAGACGCTAGCTTCCCAAATATATATATAGAATTTAACAAATTTAATAGAGTGAGTGGAGTGGCACTTTCCGGACAAGACAAGATAAATTAATACACTGATGACTCTAGAGTAAGTTTGCCTTGCACTAAAACACTCAAAGGCTGGCAGTTGTGATAAAAGATGCGTTATAAACGTCTTTTAAGAAGAGTGTACCCGCAGGAAGGCTTTCTCGTCTGGATCCTCTTGAGATGGAAGTGAAGGTGTTTGCAAACCCGATGACTCGCGTACAGTTTCAATCGACTAAAGTAATACCAATTAGAGCAACATTCGTCGCTTTAACTGTATTAGGCATGGGCACATGAACCTTGCCTTCCCTAGAAGAAAGGGACAAAGTAAACCATCGGCTCATCCAGGTGCTTTGAAGAGTCATTGACAAAAGCCGCGCCCTCCGAGTCGACCAAAATGGGTGTGGTGCAGTTGTAAGCCATTTTCTGGGGATTTGACGGGACTTTACTCGCGAGTTGAGGCATGAATGGGTATGTATTTAGCATCGATTTTCTCAAAGTAATGTTGACGCAATCAGTATTTTATGTGGCGAATCGGGAGGTGTTTCGACACCCAAGGCTCAGAGTCTCATGTGTTCTTTTAGCATAGACCTAGCTCACTCCTCATGACACACGGCCTCATAGGTGTACGATCTCTCAGCAATATGGCTGATAAAAAGGTGGGTATGGGTAATAACAGCCGCCGTGGAATCATCCGTCTTACCATAGAGGAGACAACGCTTCGAGGAGGCAACTTCCCGACGCAGCTCTCAGGCTCGTATTGAGGCGCTCAGCGGCTGACGTAACTGTAAAGCTTGTGGGTATATGACTCAAGAGGTCCATACTATCTTCAAGGTCAGGAGGGTCCGAGGTCGATCCGAAGAAGCCGCGGGCTGACCACTGCGGCCAATCCAAAGAAAAGTCTTGATGGCGTGCAATTGGCTACGCAGGAGATGCTTGTCCGTGTGATGAAGACGCAAATCCAAGCCTTGTTAGGCACCCTCCCCCGCTTCTTGATCGCCACTTTTGTTTAAGAGCACATAGTAAAAAGGTGATGCTATCATGGATGCTAAGAGCATCTAGATCCGAACAAATCGGTGCAATTTGAGGGTTACCTATACAGTCCTAGGCAAAGATTACACGTATCTACAGTAAACTTCTCACAAACAGATGCCAGACCGAATCGTAAATTGTATTGTCAAAGATGAGCTGCACAACGCAGGCACACATATGCCAAGGCGCTGGAGCGCTATGCTTCTACTTGTTATGTTTGCAATCGGCAATAATGCTAATACCCACTCAAACGCCTGCTTTTTGAATGGGTTGACTAGTTTTGCGCTCCGTTGACATTACCTCATTGCAATTCAAGTTAAGGAACAGAGGATGACCTAATAGATCGCTAACATAAGCCTTCACAAAGACTTTGTGTATTGAGACCTGTACACATCAAAGTGGCTTAAAAAGCTTAAACTTACTCATAAAAATATTTTGACAAAATGGAAAGCAACAGAAACTGAGATCGGAAACGTAGAGGCTTGTCATTATAACCTCAATCTGCACAAATTGCCACCTTTAAGACCCAATCTACGTTTTTATTACAACATTTAGGGTCATAGCAACGAAAGGACGCTGAACATCCCAAAAAAGAATGCGTCCAACCCAGACACTTGAACAAACAAAGACACGAGCAATGTTGAAAGAGCCATTAATAGCTGGCGTGCCCGGGCCAGGTGGAAGCAGAAGTGTTGACGCCGGGTTATATGACCCAGGCACAGTGATTCAAGACCGATCCACCAACTGACCAGGACTTGACATTCGCGCAAAGTCCCACAACCTCTAGTCGACTAACTTTGTACTAGCAAATTGTCAGCACTACGAGTACCAAGAAATGATGCCGACTTAGTATGGCTCTGACGTTGATATTGTAAGATGTAGTACACTTACATTTTACATTGATGTCTTCAGGGAATTCTTTTTGAACGTCCCTCGACCAATTTTTAAATAGTAGATTAATCCAAGAAGAAGCATGATCTTAGCTGCAGGTTAATAACACGTCTTCTGCAACTTCAAATTGGTAAAAAAAAATGACCTATCATGAGGAAGAAAACGGTTAATAGAAGTGGCGGAGAAGGTGAGTTGGTGTGAATTCGTGCAGTCCGGACAGGCTGCCCACAAAACGTTTTGCGGAGGCTTACACCGATGAAAAAAAGTGACTACGCGCTCGATACTCGAAAATATGGTCGAAAAAGGCCTCAAAGCACGGCAACCATCGCCTGGCTTTGTAACAAAGGTCGCGATTGTCGGCGATGTTGTTCACCAACTCAAGATTCGGACCTGCCAAATGCCGATTGCTAGTGACGTCAATGCGCAGGGCTTCTTGGGTATCGTATTACGCTGTACATTCATCGTCTCTTTTAGTCCCTGATAAAACACTATTTTCTGGCCAATTAGCGATACCCGTGTCATATGGCATAATTGCGATGGTGTAACTTTAAGTAGCATATTTACATCGTACGTTTTGTCGACTTATCAGGGTGTAGCAAGAAAAGAGGCTTCAAGCAGCACAGACACATATTACATTTTGTCAAAACATCAAGCGAGGGAAGACGCGAGGGATGACGTATTCCGGTCCGTCATAAGGGTCGTGATGAGGAAGTGCTCAAAGAGTGATATAAAATTACCTTTATTTCTGGCTTGCACATCTAAAACAGAGTTCACACTCGCGTAAGAGTTAAGAAATGTAGAGAGGCCAATCTACAAGAGTACCAAAGAATTTTTTTGGCGGGGGCTAGTTAAGTAAATACAGTCTGTCACCAACGAGCTTTAGTGTATCGAAATTGCCAGATTGATAAGCAACTTGATTTATTGACGACGTACCGATACCAGAAACTGTGTTGACGCAGCTGCATAGAGACAGCTTTTTTTACTTCAACTTACATAATGGTAATGCTTCTTGCACCGGAAATGTCTTCGAGAACTGATAAGGTGCTACAATAAACAAGATGTATCGTCGCACGAGTCTGGCTTACTGACATACTAGTAGCAACCTGCACACGCGCTGATTTCTATGCGGTGACTATTGTTATCTCTTGCTTCGACGAAATTTGCGGCAAATACACACACAGATTTTTACCCGGTAAATGATTGAAAATGGTTCCTTTTAGTGTGATAATCAGATGAAACGACCAAATCATTGTTGGCATGAAAAAAAACAGCTGTACAATAAAAATGCTCTGAGCATTCTGTACTGCAATCTCAGTAATGCGAACTTTTATTGAGAAGCGCCATTGGAAATCTCATCATGATAGGCTTTACTGTTTTGTTGAAGCGGGATGTATATATTTGGCAAAAAATTACCTTAAGTGTGCATTTGTTGATACTTAAAACATTGGTATTACTTTGTGCAAAGGCTTTTGCTCGGAATAGTTAGAATAGAAAGCACTGTCTATACTCAAAAATTTGACCTACACGCGCCTCCATGTGCTTTTACATTGAACATAAATCTGCTAAGCCTGTTTGTCGTGGAACACCGCCGAATACTACATCGTGAACTAGACCTTTAGGTCCGACAAAGTCAATACATGTGAGAATTTTTTATTATTATTACTATTATTTTTCACGACCGAGATTTGAAACATTTTCTGTGTAAACGTCATTAGAATATGCAAAGTATAATTAACGGGCTTGATGGCACCAAATGTTCAATGAAAATTCCATGCAAATTTTACGCGTTTATTGAAAAAAATGTTCGAGAAGCATACGTCTCCTCCACAAAAGTTTGTGTGACCGACTATTTCGCAAACCCTACACGAGAAATAGATGCATCTTGTCACAACAGGAATTCAACTTACTAAATAGCTTGCTGCACGGCAGATAACACTTGCTTAAATTTGCACTTTTTACAATGACCCAATAGCTGATTATAAAGACGTTGGCAAAAGGGTTCCTTCTTATCGAATATTCATGCACTGAATGCCCGTACTTTTCGTAGGCTACAATCAGAGGCATTTTGTAGGATTGTTGTCGTCTTAACTCGCATAGTTAAACCGCATAGATCCTTGCAAACGCACTCAACGTACATGGAACAGCTAATTATAGCGCTTTAATGATACCACCGTGTTCTGGTATTTGTATGATGATAGAGAGAAAGTAGAAGGGTTTGACAAGATCAACCCTTTACAATGCATAAGTGGGTAGAAGTCTTATTCTTATTTTCCAGAGACGCGTGCGTGATAAAATGATTGGGAATAAAAACTTGACTTGCTCTAACCGGAAAGAGTTAGAATTTTGAAATAAAGATGACGGTTATAAGAGCTACAAATACTACACATATAGCTAGTATTGCTGCTTAAAAAATTGCCTGCACTTAGCTGCTTAAGTCAGGGTCGTACTGTAGCGTATGTTCTTAACATTCCTAAAGAGATCAACAGCTCTCCAAGTGAGCTTATTCGAGCGTACAATGACTCAGTTCCGATAAGCGCGGTTGCCTTGGGAGACGGGTTATATGTTAGTTTGCTAAGCGAGGCAAATCCATCAAAGTTGTGCTTAAATCTGATATTAGTCACGGAATGTTACGACCTCTTTCTTTATAGGGTGCAAATTAAGCGTCTTTCTTGCGGCACGATGCTACTACGTGCTTAAATCTCGAGTGGTGACCGGATAAGGCCTGGAAATTGTATTACCGTTGCGCACGGTGTATTTCTTGGCAAAGACAGCCGTATTTCGCTTTGCAAATTGATGATTTGATCCGTGAGACAGCAGTCGCGAGCAATCTTAAGGCGGAGAGCACTTAGTACGCCACATGATGCGGGGATATTCGTCTTCCTCCTTTTTAAATAATAAAGAGGGTAAACGCCACTATTACGTGAAGAGCATTTTTACGCGTTGTTGTCGACAAAACCATGTATATCATCCTGTGGAAAGAGAAGCCATCTTTAATTTAATGATATCTAGGAATTTGAGATTTTTCGTCAGCAAAACTCATAGGCGCTTTCAAATATGATGATCAGCGTTGTCCAATTTTTATCACTAGCGTTTGAGGCGCGGGAGCCACAAGCGGACTTGTCTCAAGAGCTGGAAAGCTGTTCACACTGGAGCATGATGTTCTTAATGATAGATTGCAGAACGACCTAATATTAAAATCGACGACTCAAGCGGTTTAGTACCAAAGCCTTCCGTAAAGATTACGAGACGCGTGTAGGAAGTGCAGCTTCTTGCACCTTTGTTGTAGTGCAAAAAAAATCATTTTTGTTTCCAGGCGATTTGTGAAGAACGAGTACCACAGTTACTGGCTACTGCGGTCCCGACACCAGGTCTCTGCTTTGTTCATCTACAGAACAACTTTGATAGACTCTATACAGTACTTTCTGCGAAGACGACAACCATTAGGTATGTAAGGATGACAGTGATAGAAGATTGTGGATTTGCTGGATTGCGGCAAGAAATGTCTTTTGCATATAGATTCGCTACTTATTATTTGGCTGACTTATATAAATGTCGTATCCAAGGGGTGTATTGACTAGACGCACGTTTTGTGTTTGTGTTTCTTGACAAACGCTTGGTAACGTACATACGGCCTGTCTGCATTCATCTTCAAGCAGATGAGCCTTATGGAAGATGCTCTTAGAGCTGCACCGGCCCCACACTGAGCTTTCGAGGAGGCTGAGAGCTCGACGCCTTTCATACCCAAGTTGACCTCTTCCAATCCCAACTATTTCGTTAGGCATTGCTTGCGGTCCGTTCGTGGAATATGGGTGAATAGATTTTGTTCGCCCACCGAAACTTCAGGTTCTAGTGTTTCATCAAGCTTAATATTATTAAGCTTTGATATATCACGCGTAAACATTTAATTGTAGAGCATGCGTGACGCGAATGGAGTGAAATGGTCGCTCGCGAGTCTGTGGTGTATGGCGCACGGACTTGCCAGTGTGCGACTCGGTTAAGCATGTCGTATATATATTACCGCACGCTCATAAGCAGGGTGCAATCTTTGCATAGAGGAGCACTCACCATCGCCACACTTTAAACTCAAGATTGGTGGACTGAAGATATGAGTCTTGTCCTTTCAGTGTGATATACAAGCAGCAAAGTCATTATCCGATGGCTAGATTTTTTCAAGTTGACATTCCAACGTGGTATTCAAGCATAGTAAGCTTGGTTCGTGTCTCGTTATGATGTCTGTATCAAACCCCAATAGCACACTACATGATGACGATAATCTTAGGAGAATAGGCTTTGCGACTTTCTCGGCTTGCCGTGCAAGCTTTTTTGTAGTGGCTCGAGTAAAACAAAGATGTATGATAGATAATCAAAGAGAGTCCAGCGGAGATAAAGGCCAGTGCCAATTCATTGTGAAATCTAAGACAATTAATGCTTCGAGCTCGAAAACTCAGAATAAATGAACGTTTATAATAGCTTCACGTGGTCCAAGTACCAATTCTGATGCATACTAGTAGACATATATAGGTTTTCAAACCGATTTTTTTCATCAAACCTATATACATTCAAGCGTTTGGGTGTAGCGATTCTTGGATCAGGTAGACAGCGATCTGCAACTTGAATTGAATTTACGTATTATACAGAAGCACGAAGCACGAAATCATAATTCAACTGTTAGTTCCATTTCTATATAAAAACCGACTTTTTGTATTTATCAAAAGATGTTGAGTAGAAGGTGAAAGTCAAAGTGAATACATTTATCTAGACCAATGAATGGCTACCATTTTGTAATTATTTACTGTGACGTACTCGTAAATGCTGTGATGCCATCCGCCTGCTTAACATGCATTTAGCGGTGTAATTTCAACACTCCCACCACCGCTAATGCTGTGTGTGCTTTGTTGCTGACTTGGTCTTGCTTTCGAAAGCTTCGCTCAGATACTTCAGTATCTTGGTCTCAAGTGCCTTCGTCAGCAAATCTGCAAGCTGACTCTTCGAATCGCACGCTCTCACAAATGAAGTGGTGCTTGATGTCCACATGCTTCGTCCTAGCATGGTATGCAGCATTATTGGCCAACGCAATAGCAACAGGGTTGTCTTCCCAAACCTGCGTTCCTTCTACTTGCTTGTGACCCATGTCCTTCGGTATTACCCGCGTCCAAAGAACTTCTCGCGCGCATAATTTAAAAGCCATATACTTAGCTTCGGCTGAGCTCAGCGCAACCAACCGCTGGTACTTCGACTTGAGTACCACTGGTGCGCTCGCAATTCTGACCATACCTCCTGAGACCTAGCGTCTATCATCCACGTTGCTGCCCCGATCTGCATCTGAGTATGCTTTAACCGCAACGCTTCCACTTTCTCGGTAGACAATCCCGACTTGACGCGTAGTCTTCAGATACCGTACTACTCGAATTGCTGTGCACCAATGTTGTAGTCCCGAGTTCCTCAGAAAACGTGATACCTGTGTCACCACGTAAGCAATATCCGGCCGAGCACATGTCGTTATGTACAGCAAGCATCCAATCAAAGAGCGATAGGGCTTTGATCGCGTTGTCAACCGTCCCACTTCCGTTGTTGGTGACTGCTTTGACGACAACTTCAATCCTGATATGCATGGGCTATCAACGCTCTTGGCGACGTGTTGACCGAATCGCCTTACCACGTCGTCGATGATGCGAGTCTGTTTGTTCATCAATGTTCCTGCTGACCTGTCGTAATCGATCTCCAAACCCAAAATTGAATCCGTCTTACCCAGCTCCTTCATTTTGAAAGCATCCTTTAGCACTTTCTTTACTTGATTTATTTCTTTGCTTGTTCTTTTTGCGATAATCATGTTATCCACATATAGTCCAACGAAGACAAAATCTTCTTCAGTGCTCTTTACATAAACACATTGATCTACCCCGCAACTCTTGAAGCTATTCCTGCAATAGGCACGATGTTTTGTCTTGTCCCAGGCACTTGCTACTTGCTTCAGTCCATAAATAGTCTTAATTAGTTGACATATATATTTTTGGGCATTGTCGACACCAAGCGGAACTATTATAAAAACGTTGTATGTCAACACGCTATTGAAAAAGGCCGTGTCGCATCCACCTTTTCCATTTGATAGACGCATTCAGCACATACTGTGATAGTTATTCGGATTGAATTCATGTTGGCAGCCCGGAAAGAAGTCTCGAAAAAGTCGACGCCATACTTCTGTTTGAAACCTTTCTCGACAAGTCGTGCCTTGTATCGCACGATAGCGCAATTCTGATTTCACTTTTTAGCAAATACCCATCGTGATCTAATTGTGCGTTCAATCTTTTCTCGTGGCTTCAGAGTCCACGTTTAATTCTCTAACTGAGAGCGAAGCTCAGCATCCGTTGCTTCACACCAGTTAATTGCATCGTCGCTTGCCTTTTCTTGAGCATACATAATCGGTGAGTCCGTATCATCATCAATACTCACGGCGTAGGCAAGAACGGCTTCCGCAATTAGTCCATCTTCGTCAATCCTTGCACACTTCGGAGTCGGCGGGCCCTCACTGCCTTCTGTCGACTCTTATCATCTCAGCCGCCTCTTAGCATTAGCAAATCTTTCGCTTGTTCGCTCCATTTCAAGCCGAGCACCAAACAATCTTCTTGTTGAGCTTAGTAAGGTCGATAATACTCCGTTATCTCAAGCCAATTTTGCACAGGGCTCTCAAAAGGTATTAGCCGCTGTACAACGACGCTTGGCGTACGACCCACTTCGTCCATTTCGGTATCCGCGACTAGCTCTTCGACAGATCCCATGGGGTCGTCCAAAACTGGCCGTCAATTCACTTGATGCTGAACATTGACTTTATCGTCAACCTTCATTACTTGAGCAATTGGTTCCGGCTTGAGCTCTTACGTGGGTTTCTCCAAGTCAAGCACGCGATCGCTCTTGACATTCTCTGCGTAGCCGAGAAACATACACTTGAAGCTCTTGGGTTCCAGTTTGGTCCATTTCACATCGTCAGCATGAGCGTAGCCTTGCGAACCAAATACGCGCTGCTGATCAATCTGAGCCTTTATCTTGAAAGCTAGCTCGTACAATGTGACGTCAGGATGGACAGTATTGCTGGAGTGATTAATTAAATAGACCGCTGTATTAACCGCTTCCGCCAACTATTCCGTCGAAACGCTCTTGCAGTGTAACGTGCTGCGGGCCTTCTCTGTGATAGCCCTGTACATACGCTCCTCACTCCGTTCTGCTGAGGGCTGTATGAAACGGAACGCTGGTGTACAATGCCGTTATGTTAACAGATTCCAGCCATTGTCTTGTTTACACACTCGGTTCCGTTGTAGGATTGCAAACACCTTAGTCGTGCACCCCACTGGTTTTCGTGTATCGTCAAGGACTCCTTGAGCTTTCCAGCCACATCGCTCTTGCTCTTGAGCAGAAAAAGCGCTACATATCGTAAAGAATCATCCACAAACGTGAGAACGTACTTTGCACCACCCTTCGAGGAAGTTCCCATTGGTCCCATGACATATGTGTGAACACGCTTCAACACACGTGCCGTCTTTGTCATCGAAGAAGACGAAAACACCGGGACCGACTGCTTGCCCTTAAAACGCTCGGCACACAATGTTTCCACACTTTGCTTAATAACTGGGATACCATTAGTTAATCGCTGTGTCCTGATCAGCGCATCCTTGCTGGGGTGCCCTATGCGGGCATGCCAAAGCATCCACTGATTGTCAACCACTGAATTTTCAACGAGACATGCCTCCTGTTGCTCACAGTCAAACAAATACGACTTTTCAACTTTGTACCCGACACAATTGTATAGCTCTTGTTCCTAATGACGCATGACGAACCCGAAAGCTCTCCACTCATACCACGCTCTGCCAGCTAACCAACAAACAGCAACCTTCTGTCGAGTCCGGGAATGTGCAAAACTTCAACCATGCGAATGCCCATTCCGTCCAAACCTGTCAGTTTCACCGTACCGGCTCCTTTGACGAGCAACTTAATCCCGTCTGCAATAATGCAAGCTTCTAGGCCCTTGTAATAAAACGAGTCCTTCGTGTACGGGGTCATGTGGGATGTTGCTCTAGCCATCCTGAGGACTTCCCTTCACCAACAGCAAACACCATGTCGTCGCTGTTGAATCTTATACCGGCCAGGAAGTTACCTTTCATGTGTCCAAACCGGCCACAATTAAAGCACTTGCCCTTGAATCCGCCGTTATTGCCTGAAGTATCACCCTTTCGTCTATTGCCCCGTCCACCTTTGGATCTTCTAGCCTTTCCATTTACGCGAAACGCTTTCTCCGTAGATTTCTTCCTCTGCAGTTTCTCTGATGAGCAGCTTCTCCTTGACTTTAATTGACGTAATGTCCCTCGCATTCTTCACATTCGACGAAAGCAAGTCATACTCCGAAGGCAAACTGCTGAGAAGTACCACCTGCTGGCGTGGCTCACTAACTGGCTCTCCCGTAGTCTGAAGTCTCACCACTAGCTCGTCAAAAGAGTCCAGATGCTCTGCCATGCTTGTCTCATTTTCCATCTTGAACCCGTATAGTCGATGAGTCATCAACACACGATTGTGAAGAGTCGAGCGATTGTAGATTTCGCGGAGGGTTTCGCACGCCACCATGGCGCGCGTAGCCGACCGAATATTGGTCTGGTGCTGGATATCAACGCCTTGAGCGATGATGCCTAGCGCCTTGGCATCATTAATCATCTACGCCTCCGTGAAGTCACTCTCTTCCTTGACGGCCATGATGTGCCCCAAGAGACCTTTCGCGCCAGGGTCATCCTCATCTTGGACTCCGAGTGGTGATAGTTTCCACTCCTTACGAGGACTTCGGTGCGCTTGTTAGCCATAGTGGGCGAGAACGTTGCTCGTGAAGGAAGGCTTGTTGCGGCTGTTAACCTGTTAAGTAGAAGGTAAAAACCGAAGACCAATGAACGGCTACCATTATGTAATTACTTACTGCGTCGTAAATACTGTGATGCCATCCGCCTGACTAACATGCATTCAGCGGTGTAATTCTAACAAAAGAAAACGCCGGCTTGGCTTTCATGACTTAGTTTGTTGCCGAAAAATTGTACCTGAGCCCAAGCACATAGCTCTACCCTTACAGCTCGAACGGAATAGCGTCAATGATAGATCGGTCGTAAGAGCAGATAATTCCTTAGCTACCAAGTGTACCAGCTTAAAATAACATTTTGCATGGGTATTTATTTAGGGAACCGTTAAACTGCCGGTACCCTTTGATTTAAGCCAATGAGATTAAATTAAATCCACCAATGGGAGCAGTTTATCTCTGTTAATGAACACAGTGTTTTTTCAACCAATAAAAAGAGAAAGCAATACCCATCCGGTACCCCTTTTTCGTGAACTGCCGGTTCCCCCTGGTTTTAGCCAAGGAAAAAGGATCGATTCCGTCAATGAGAGCAATATTTTTCTGTCAATGAAAGCAGCACTGAACAAGTTATGGAAATGCGCCTTCCTTTACGTCGTCTTTCTGGGTGTTGCTACTGCTGAAAGTGAGTTGCGCTTGCGGAGAGGAATACCATCGTCACATGAACAATTGGGCGGTGATTGTAAGCAAGGCATCTGTAGTATGGCTCCATGCCTTGTATAATAATGTGCGTCATTTGCTGTAGGTCGACACGTCTCGCTTTTGGAGTAATTACAGACACATTGCGAATGCGTTATCACACTACCACTCAGTCAAGCGTCTTGAGATCCCAGACAGCCAGGCAAGACAATGTTGAAAGACAATTTGTCATACCTTGCTTATTGACAATGCGACGCTACTGTTGTAGATCATCTTGATGCTGGTGAACCAAATGCCGTGCAATCCTCGCAATTGCTATCCTGGACAAGTGTTTAACAGTCGAAGCCAAAATAAAATCTGTATGTGTTTATCCTGCATCACGTTAGCTTTGTATGCACCTGCTGATTCGATTTGGTGTCCAACGCAGCTAGGAAAAAAAACGCCGAGGTCGATAATCGTGGCTTCGAGGTCTCGGTAGCCAACTCCATTACAGTCCTTACTGGTGCGTCAAGTAGATATTTAGTGTAACCTATTCTAATCGAACGATCGGGACGGAATGAACCAGATATAAACAGCAAAAACGAAGCTTATAACCTTGGGCGCGCGCGTGCATAAGAGCCGCCGACTTTGCCTCTTCCAGAGTGCTGTACGAGAGCTATCTAGGGGGTTGCATAGTGTTTATTGAAGAGTGATGTTGAAAAGAGTAATATTAAGAAGAGGTGAGTAGGAGTTATTTCTTAAAAACCAAGGCAATTGACAAAAAGGGGTCCGAATGGTGGTTTAAGGCTAATCTTATTGGCTAAAATTAAGAGGTACCGGTACCAAATGGGTGCCGGCAGTTTAACGGAAAACCTTACAATCTCTGACTTTAAAGGAGACCGCAGTTGCAAGACTGATTTGATTGTTTTGTATATAAATTACCAAGCAACGATTATCCTGGCTTTTGAATAATATGCTACCGTTGTTTTCAAGAATAGCTAATTTTATGTTAAAATCATCAACATAGAAGTTTTTAAAGGCAAATAAAGCTTAGTACGTTCGAAAGTTAGGGTGATTTGCGAATTTTGTATGAGGACTACGGCTTCACCACGCGCACCTGATAATCGATGATCAAATTGCCTTGGTCTCTTCAAGCTTCATCGGATTAAAAGCCGCATTAGACTCTTCCGTTCGGGCCGCTGGAGGCTATAGTGCCTGCTCCCTCGATTATAGACTTTCTCGTAGAGCTCAAATGCTTGGCAACAGGTAGGGCTGCACTTTAGCCGTTTTCCAAACAAGTCAGAAAGTCGATTGAGCACTCGTTTATAGAAACGTGGAAGTATTTTTATCTATTTAAAAGGTTTGCATAGTTGTCAACCTCGTAGCATTAAGTATATCTTCTATTATGTAAGAAGAGACCTTGCACATAGGAACGTGCAGGGATATATGTGATGTTCTGGTGAATGAACGTAGTGGTGTGAAGAGAATCGACGTGTGCATTCTAAAAGGTTAAATAATAATTTAATAAGATTCGCCTTAGTTTGGGTGTTGCCTGTCATTCTTCAGATGCACTAAATGCACTTTGTACTTTGGGCAGAAAACTTTGACAATTTCGATACTCTCTACAATCCCTCAGTATACAATCCAGTGTTAAAGTTGTACCAGGAGCCGCCACCAGCTTTCTGTAGCGTCCCTCCGCACCACTGGACCGGCCACATGACGTCGTTTACTCTGCGTGTCTATCTAATGAAATTGCTCTCGTCTGCGGACAGGTTCCTGTGTACTACCCATACCTGGAGCAAATATCTATAAACAAGTTGCTCCCTATTGAGGCAGTTAAAAAGAAACCCGAAATTAACATCAAAGTGAGATTAAACTATTGTCTATAAGCGTATAATTCGCCTAGAACCTAATTCACCGAATATAGAATCATCCGTCATGTTACTCGCGTCAACACCTTTTATGGCTTTGAAGGAGCTTTATAAGTGCTTCTGTCATAGATACCACCAAGGCTAAGTTCCGTATCGACGTCTTCGGGCGTTAAGACACTAGATGAGGGCGCCATGAACTTTGACTCGTGCACCTTCGATTGCTTAAAGGGATCAACAGCACTGCTTGGACCGTCAAAGCTGAGTCTCGAGTTTTCAGTGATAAAAGTCTGGTCGCCTGATTTATCGGGGGCAAATGCACGGCTTGGACCGCTAGAGCTGGACTTTGATTTTTTAGCAGGGGCGGAGTGGTCGCCTGAGGTTGTCGGTTCCGTCAAAAGTGGCATGACCGACTTTGAACTCCGTACCTTTAATTTTTTGGATGGAAAACTGGCTGTGTCAGTGTTGCCGTCGGAGGTACGTTTCGATCTTTTTTTCAAGTTAGAGCGTCCACCTTTCGACGTCGATGCCGCAGTAAGTGGCGTAGACGGATATGGACTCTGCCCTTTTGGATTCTCAGCTACAGCCATAGCAGCACTCGTGCCTGTGTTGCCAACAGGATTGAGCTCCGGGTTCAACGGCGCGGGATTTCGATCAGGCCGATTTCGTGCGAAAATGTTGTACATCCGCACCAATCGTTGATAGTGTAGATTCAGCAAATAGTCCAGCACGCCGAACTTCAGTGAATCCGGCAGATTTTCCCATTCAGGCCACACTTTTTTCGTAGCCTTCATCTTCCGCATGTCTAAGAGCACACGCCGCTGCGCGTGTTCTATAAGACTTTCCTTGTGGCTTCTTCTTGGATATTTCGCAAGTTTCCAATTCATCAAGCCCCAAAGGTAAGATGTCTCTGCGCGCGTTGGCTTAACATTCTTATCGCAGACGGTCAGAAAGGCTTTATGAACCGAGTCGATCATGCCGTGGTGTTCATCATTCACGACCATTGGCTTCAAGCCAGTGAGGTTAAATTTCCACTTTTTCACACTGAGCATCTGATTGCTATGGATATCGTGAAAAGCATCGCCGGAAACCGCAGTCTTTGATGGATTCCAATGTTTCTCCAATGCTTCGACTGCGGCTCTTGTAGCCCTTCTCAGCTTCTTATACTCTCTAGCACCTTGCATCGTCTCTTTAGCCTCTGCCGCGTGAAACAACTCCTTTACTAATCTTGCTTCATGTGGACTCTTCTTTGAGGCCTTTTTAATGTGTGGCTTCATTTTTAGAACCTCTGCAGTACGTGGCATCTTTTTTATACCCTTCTTGATCATGCGCGCTAACACAGAATAGACAGAGCGCTCTTCATTCGCCACATTGTTGTGGACGTCACGGCTTCCGCGGAGAAATCGTGTTGACAGCGACTTCATGACAGCATTATCGTCTGTTATACGATCATGATCGTAGGCTTGGAGCTGGTGGCCGGATCCTGCAGCTATCTGGCTGCTGGCTACGACGAGAAGAGCAGTTAAGACGGGATACGCGCTACGCATGGAGTTTTTGTTTGTGTCCACCAACGATTTTTATATTGGTGGTGCGCACTACGATACAAAAAAAATACATAAGTAGGACTAATCACTTCTAAGAGTATGTATTGTCGAGAATTAATTGTGTAGGAGTTACATACTTCCGCTTCGGAAAAGGTTGGGGTGACGCCCTCCCCCCAAGCGCGGGGGCTAAATGCTCGCGCATTTCGGGCAGGTGCTCTCGGGCATCTGCAGGTCTCTAACGAGTCTCACCCTTGACGCGACGGTCTCCAGCACCAGGGCGCCACCTGGGTTCTTACCAAGTCAGAGCTAAACAAAATAATGGAAGACCTCACGACCTCGGTGCTGGACGCACTGCCCGCCGAACAAGACCCGACGTATGCGGACACCACTCTATGCCGTGGACTAGCCAGACTGAGCCTAGCATGTGCATAACTTGGCAACGCGATAACGTAATACAATACAATACAATACTTCCGCGGGATAATGCAGCCGCACCAAGATACATTAGAATATAAAGTACGACTATTGGTACAGAAAGTATCCCTTTTGATAGAAATCCGAAAGAAATTTGCAAAATATATAGATAATCATAATCCGATCGGAGAAATAAATAAAGATTTCTATACAGTAAAATACAGCCAAGATTTGCATTATGATGTAATAAAGAGAATAAATCACACGACAAGGCTCCTGGCCGTTCATTACTTTTTACTCTTAATCTCACTCACGTCAAATGCCCACCATTTCGGGCTGTTTTCTCCCAGCTCTCATTGAACACTAACAACGATTATGGCCACTCACGCCGTATGAAGTACAATCGCACATATTCCTCTTGGGTGCCCTCAATAATCTTTACTTCAATACCTATTGGCTTGTCCATTTTATTCATATTAATTGGTGTACAACACAAACCTACGACAAGACCCAGTCAAATAGTAAACTTTTGTTCGAGTCTAGCGCTGTAAGCCTGCGCAAATAAAATTGGTTTCCACGTTGAGTCAAAACGCTAACTAGCTTCGTCCAACTCTTTACTGTAACGTAAGCAATAAATTGCACGTACACATGAAGCATCACATCCACATGCTCTGTGCATGAACACTTGGAATTTTTTTTATATCAACTGAACGAAACTCTCACCTGGTACGCGACCATTATGCAATTCACTTCTCGCAATGAAAACATCTGCAGCATGTCATGCCACCAACACGTTATTGAAGATCTCAAAGCAGTCTCGAATCTTTCGTTGGATTTTTTAAAGAGTTCGTTGCTGGTAATCATATTGAATCGCGTTGCCCACTTTGTCGACACGTATCAATCAACGTCCAAACGGCAATCGATCACTGGGAGCAATCTTGCGCTCAGAAGTGACCTGCTTATTGATGTCACGTTGCTTAACAGCAACGACCATATCGAAGACGAGAAGAGTACAAACGCGACCAATTCTTTTTATCGCTTTCGTTCGGCCATTTAAGCGCTCTTTATTGTTCTGAGCAATTAAGTAGAAGTGTCGCCAAAAGCCTTTAATTAGCACACTCTCGCTAATTCCCACGCGGCAACGTTGACACTTGGTGACTTGAATTTCTGGTAGTGAAAAATCCACATACGACAAAATTAGCATCACAGCAGGACACATTTTTCAATAGGATGCACCAAAGCCCAATCCATTGACTTTTATTCCAATCTGCAAGGCTGGAAAATACGTCGATGGACATTGAATACTTTTACTACATTAGATCACCAGATGGCGATTAAGTTTCTGCAATTTGTAACCAAACAGCCAGTCGGCCAGTGTCTCTGATTGTTGCGTCTACATATGTAATTGAACAATCAACTTGGCAGCGGTGCAAACTGTGCAAACACCAACAAATGGACTAGCATCTTGAGTGCACACAGCTTTGTACCGCTTCAACTCGCTAGTAGCAACCTTGTGCGTTCTACGTGATATGTGCAAACCGCAAGCTTGGCGTCACGGGGGCGCGAGAACGTACTAGCAGTAGTACTGTATATTAGCATCTTTTTTTTTCGCTCAAAATTGCTTGAGATAGTAGAAAATGGGCTCTCAAAGCATATTACAGGAACTAGTTACGTCAGATGCAGCCAATTCTCAAATTTATTGAGTTTCCTTCCTGTGACTCAAAAAAGCTCTCCTGATTTTCTACCATGCTTTTGTTTCTATTTATACTGTGTTTCTCTATTTTCCAAGCCTCTAACTAGTACGGTACCACACTAGAGACAAATTCCGGTGCCGATCTATAGCCCCGTCCACAAATTGCAGTGCTAATCAAGCTACACCGATGACCGTAATTAGTGCGGACCACACTTTTTCTTAACCTCCCATCTTTAGGTCGCTCACAGATATTAGTGTGGACCACACTGTTACTGATTCCGCACTAATATGGGCTTGGAGATATAGTATGAACCGCACTAATTCTGAATGCAGAGAATTAGTGCGGATTCATAGTGACCGAAACAGCGCATTATGTACCAAATGTATTGGTTACACGATTTAAAGCCCAGGGGCTGGAACGGGAGTGCCATCGTAGTGGATGCGTTATTTGCCAATAATTCGTTGCAGTTCCGGAGTCAATTTTGAATTGTGCCATCGACCAGTCGCCGTTTTTGATCATGCGCATCTTCTCGTCCTTCCACAAACGGGTCCATTCGTCCTTGATTTTTGAAATGACGAAAGAGTCAGCAGGCTGGACAAGATCGGTCGCGCAGGGTGGAAAGCAGCGCAGTTCAGTGTTGGTCTTCAAGAGAACATCGCGTAATTCTGGACTGGCGGTGTGGCCGCCGCAGTTGTCCACCACCTTGTGGCTTTGGTATGATTGGCCTGAATTTAGTGTCAATGCCAATATCATTGTTTCGAGGAGACAACTCGCCATACCTTGTAGTTTCCGCGGAACTCTGAGGGGAACTTGGCGATCGCCCGAAGGACTAAGCCTTGTTCACCTTTCTGGTCTGCATCGGTAATCATCCAATTAATTACGGTGACCCGCAACGATATCGATACGACCTGTTGAAGCTTGCGCTTGCGCTTGTTGGCGATCTGATCATCCTGCACGTGATTCTCATCTTCATCCTTTTCTTCCTCCGTTCAACATCTTCGTTATCACCAAGTTTCTCGTCATCGTCATCGACTGCTATGACATTAGCGCCGGCAGCACGTGCGAAAGCAGCGATAATCGGCGATGGAGAGCTGAGCGCCTCGACACTGGTCAAAACCACCATAATTCCAGTCCAGATCAGTCGGTTTACTGTACTGTAGTCGTCTAGGATTCTGTAAAGTCCGTGCAGAGTCCGCACTATTTCAAGTCGTCAAATTCACGGTACATATATTAGTGTGGACCGCACTAATTATCAATCCACACTTATTCTCCATTCGCACTAATTGCGGTCATCAGTGTAGTCTTACCGTATGGAAGCACAAAACGGACAAATGATTACCGACATACATCAAGAGTTGCAATTTTAGATTTGACTTTTATTTGCAATAAATTGAACTTAAAATCTTTGAACGTCTTACTGCTGCGTTTTCAATAAACCTTGCAATTCGTGTTAACGGCGATGGTATAGGTAAGCGTGATCTTTTCTCACATCCCCCACCGAATCTTAAATTAAACCCAGTAGAAGAGAAATGAACTTTCTCACCGACACGGGGCCCTATCAGAGCCTTTCTTTCCTGAGCCTCTCTCTGGCGGGCAAATATTTGAGGCTTGCCGCCCAAAGTTAAAAACAGTCTTTTCAGCAAATGTAGTCTTTTGTGTTGGCGCCACCATTGTTGCTAATGCATTTAAGCACAAAGATCGATTTCGATGCAAAGGCACTATTGGATGCCAAGGCAACTTTTTTGGAAGTCGTCAAGGTCATCGTTGGATGTTTTGTGCAATCGTGCCTATTTTTACTGCCTATTTGGTTATCGTTGCTTATAAGTGACTTTCGTATTAAAGTAAAAAAAATGATAGCCTACTTTTTTCTCCATTGCATACACCTCCTCCTTCAGACGAGAAATATAACGAGGAACAATGGGTGCGCTGCGACAAACAATCGCCTGACTCTTCCTCTTTCAAGGCTACGGAGAAGCCAATGTCGAAATCACTTCGCTGCCTGAAAATCACTGTAAAACTTGTTAGACTTAACGCCTTTGATCTTTATTGACTTGAAAATGCTGATGATTCAAAAGATGCTCGAAGCTTCACTACCGTTTTTGTTTCGTGGCAAGTAGCCTATTGTAATGATCGTTCGTCAGCGCGAAATCTCACATACAACCACTCTTGATGAGTTGCAGCACGCACAATCGATGGCATAGTCTGTAGTGTTATATGTGTCGCTGAATAACTTGCCTTGTCTTGTCAAGAAAGTATTGGTCTCTAATGAACGCTTTCGGCAGACGCTTCTCTCTTCTTTAGGGTGAGTAAGCAAATACAGTCCAGAGGCTTGCTCCAATTTACGCAGACGCAAAGTACAGTATATCTTTGAGGGCACATGATGATCCGATCGGCGGTCATCTTTGCAGGAAAACGTTAAGTTCGGTCTTCAAAGAATACTGTTGAGCCCAAATTTACGAGAAGGTGGGCTAAGGACTTGCGAAGTCTTCAAAGTGTCAAACACGCGACTCCTCTTTACGGCTATCAGTCCCGACAGACTTACATAAACGTATATCTGACTTCGCAAAAGATTGGCCAAGTACTTTCTGATATGGAAACGAAAAAGCTTGCAATTGCATCCGCCAAAATTGAGCAAAGAAAAATTATCGGATAAGTATGGAAGATTATTTTAAGTTTAAGTTGTATGGGTGATAACGCTATGCTAGTGGTAGATCTCGGTCGCGAGAAAGTATTTGTATGCGGATTCAACCATCGCCAAATCCGGAAAATTTTATAGCAATAAGAGTTAGGGCATAGGTGGTTACACACTATCGACCTACATAAGCTGATGTCATTCTTATAAATTTTTAATGTACGACGACTTTAGTTCTGAATACTAGGTGAGCTCTGAGGATCTCCTAGCGCCTCCGAAAAGCATTGTCTCTGTACTTAATCTTGTTGGCAACGCGGGCGGCCACATGGCGGCTGTTGATTCCATTTTCGTCACTAGTACCAGCCACAACGCGAGAGGTTGCGCATTTAAACGGCTGCGTGCTCTAAGTGGTAAGCTCGGCTTAGAGCTCACTACAAAGTAAAGCCACATTCAAGCGCGGCTTGCACTTTTGACGCTGAAACGCGCAGCCGATGATGTGACCGTAAGGCTTACGGGTAAATGCTCAATGGAGACATCCTTCTATTAGAATCCAGATGGGTCTGGGGTCGACTCGAAAAAATCGCAAGCTGGCCACCACAATCGATACCTTGAGAAATCTCAAGTGTGTACACTCGGTCACGCGGTCCATGTGATGAATGAGAGGGCTGAGGTTGAAGAGGCCCCCTCCGCTACTCCTTGACCACCACCTTCTTTGTATAGGACGTAGTGTAGCAGCAATGCTCAAGAGCTGTTTGCAAAATGGTGTGTTTATCTTGACAAGACCTTTTAAACAGCTCTTAAACGATTACTTCAATGCCGCTTCGATTTGAAGTCAGAAACAATTGGTACTTCGTGTATAAGCCGCAATCTTCTAGCTCTGCGTCGAGGGTAGTATTACCGCAATCGAAAATTCAGGTCTCAGCGCCTGGCTCGGTAATTAACCGAAGTCAAATCATCTTGACAGTTAGTTGTCTTCGCCTTAAGGAACGGAAAAGCTTTCTCAGCTCACGGACTTTAATGCTTCGTTCAAGGTAGTTACAGGTTGTAGTACGCTTCTCCCCTTAGCATTTCTTCTTGCATAACCGTGGTGATGACTGCACTGGTGAGCTTCTCATTCATAAATTTTTTTATGATAACAAATAGAATCCTTATGTGGGATTTGATGCAATACATAAAGCACGCATATAGCCACTGTGAGGTTGCGCTAGAGTAATGACTCAATACAAACTACGGCATTCATAAATTTTTCCGAGGTGTGCATTGGAGTCACTCAAGACAATGTGATTTGAAAGGCTGCCTTCACGGGGTTAGAAAAAATTAAGACATGTTTGTAGTATCTCATTTACAGTCCAATGGCAAGGTCGAATACGTAAATTGCATCGGAAAAGATGTGCAGTGGGATGTACGCTCGGATATGCCAAGGCGCGGAAGAACTATGCTTCCACTCGTTAAAATCGTAGAAATTATTTATGGATGCTTGAACCAACTCACTACCATCTTATTGTGTGGGCTAATCAATTCTCGTGCTTTTTTAACAACACCACATTGTGAGTAAAGTCTTCTTGTCCCGATGCTCGTGCGTGGCAAAATAACCCAAAAGCTTAAATTCACAAATTAGATACTCCGTCCAGATAGAGATGATATATCAAATTTGGATGATAAAAAAGCTCTAAATGCAATTATTGCTATTTCTTGGACCAAAGTTAGGTCATTTCGTGATCGGACCATTGAAAACCGTAGATCTAAGCGGTTTAGCGCAAATGCCGGATATCCCAAAGAGAATGCGAGCACATACTGTGTTCTGTATGGACAATGAGATCCGGATTATGATCTGGGACTGATGAGCGCTGCAATATACGGTTTTGTGTGCGACGTTGAGTCATCTTCTAATTAAATCCTTGAAGCAAATTAGAATGCGAGAACATATTGTGTTCTATATTGGTATCTAAAAGTGGATATGTCTGGGTCAAGTAAACGCTGCAATCCAAAGACATTTTGTGCGGTATAAAGTCTTCTCTCAATCGGATCGTTTGCGGTCATAGTCGTAAGAGGTTCAGCGTAGACGTCTGACATCTTTAAGAATTGTGCGAGCACATATGGTGTACTGTATGGGCCTTCAAACGTGATTTATGACCGAAGACATATGAGCGTTGCAATTCAGCAACATTTTGTGTTATCTTTATCCTTCTTTAGATTTCTTTATCTAAAAAAAAGAAGGTTGTAGACGCTGAAAAATTTATAAGAACGCGAGCACGTGAAGTTTTTATTTGAAAGTAGAATATGACCCGATTTAAATGAACGATGTAATTGGAGGACATTACGCGTGACGAAGGTAAAACTGCAATGCAGGGACATTTTATGCGATGCATTTCTTCTCTATTCGCAAAAGTGTAGCCTTGCGAATACACTCAATTCCAAGGTAATTCTTTAGGATGTTAGGCTGGTTACGTAGTTTATATTTTTTGATTGACCGGGCTCGTTTCAAAATCTTTTTTACATCGATGGATAACTCTTTCAATTTTGTTTGTATGACCATGAATGTGCTTTCATCCGCAATTTCAAACTCAGGCACTCCAAAGTCGAGACTCGACCTCTCAAGGTAATATCTGACGCTTGGAAAAATAACTCCACACTCTTCACAGTTTCGACAAATGTCAATTTGTGAGGCGAGTATAACTAAAAGCGCCACAATTACTGGGCTATGTGCCTTGTTTGTTGAGATTGTCTATAATTTGTTAATCGTTTTTGCAGTAATAAAGTTTTCATTAAATGTACAAACATTCTAGCTCCATAGTAATTCCCACGTCGACTTTATATATGTCTATTTTCCTTGGAACTCTTTTACTATTGTAAAACGTAGCTTTGATAACTAAATTGGTACAATAACGACTACGATACTTCAGCAATTTTTGTATTTTTTGTATTGTCCGATCAAAGGTGATCGTCGTCACGAAAAGGTTGATACCCCTAATTTCATAAAGAATCGGCGATGAAGGTGTACGGACAATTAGAGCAGAAACTGAAGAGTAGAACGCATGTTTGAGCATTAATACCTACCATCCAGCTGACTCCCTTACTCAACACAGACACCACCTCATTACGTAACAGAATGCTCCAAAATGTCACAGTCATCGCGACAACCAATGACACATCCCAGTGATCGTGGCTGATACTACACACCTATTTTATCAACTTTAGCCGATTATATGAAAGGATAGGACACTCACCAGGGCAAAGGCTCCAGACAGTGCATGTATGTAAGTCTCCACGATCATTAATTAGCACCACGACTTTTGTACGTCTACTGCAAAGTTGATTCGGCGACAGATGCTCTCACGACAATCAATACAAGCGATTGTTCGTGGCGATCGAAATATTAATTTATATGTGCAATGGACCGTTGCATATAGCTGAAGTGAATACTGAAAGTTTGATTTTGCTAGAAGAAGCCTAAAAGTAATGGTAAGCGACAACAACCATATAAATGACAATACCATTATACATAATGAGATCGTTGAATTGATAGTCAATACAGATTAATCTTCTTTATCAAATTTAGATCGGGAATTTAGTCGCTGATTATGCTTTTTAGGCAAAACAAGACGCATGGACATGTACAAAAAATCATGTCTTTATAGTGCTATCTCTGCGCACTCCAATCTTTCAAGGCCAAAGATAGTGAATAGTCGCTCACAAAATGATCGCTATCTTTCTGCACTTCTCGTCTGCAGCACGGCTGTCGTAGCATGCTGCGTAGAGGAAACAAGAGCTCAACTTTTCGACCCTTGATATTTTTTTAAGCCAATACGAAACGCAGGTCCTTGCTGCCTGACCTTAGACTTGATATAACTCTTACATAAAGTATACTCAAATTTTATGAAGGATTATCTGTAAATACCCTGTCGGGCAAAAACCCTCCATTTACACGGTCTCACAGCTCTTTATAAGTCACAACGTTGAGATCAAAGCCATTCACTACTAGTGCAATGTTAGAGTTTATCACAGACAACATAAGACACGAGACAGACTCACAGTGTTCAAAGTAGTAGGTTCCAGTATGCTGTACCATTAAATGATATTTCATTTGCCTCTGGTGCACTCGCATCACACCCTCTGCTCAATGTGAACAATGTCTAAGGTGCATGACCTGCTAATCTGAATCAAGAGGGAGTGCTTCCTTCAAAAGCGTCCGCGACCTGCTCGTAAGACTGCGGCTTGTACCACCAAGTTTAATTTGTAAAAAGGAATTTTTTGGATGATGTTCTGCATACGCCGTACTCACATGAGCAACACACACATAAAACGTGCGTCGTACATCGTGTGCACTCGAGCAATTAGTGTTCTCACTGCGCATCCTACGCACTTCGCACTTGTTCTACCAGTCGATCTATTGTGTAGGATTATTAATGCTTGTGTATGGAGGTACGAGAGATTGTAATTTGTATCAAATGTCAATCTAATTCTACGAGCGAAGTACGAGCTCTTGCCCGGCGAGTTGGCTATGGTCGCCCGAGATGTTGCTCAAGGCTCCCTGGGTATCTATGGCATTGAGGGTCACTCTCGAAAAGCACGTGAAGCTATCGCTCCATATTTGTGCGACATCTGGGTGCTCGATGACATGCCTCAAAGAAAAGTCTAAGAAACCCGGCATATTTAATATGTGGGTGCGGTTTGTGGCTTCGCGCCGGAGATTTGCCATTTAAATTGACCCGGATCGCGTGCGGCGCGACGCACTTCCTCTTCCGACTCAGCAACAGTGAACAAGCCGCTCAGCACGATGGCGCCGCCCAGCTGTACCCACAAGAATAGCGCTGCGGATGCGACCACGACGGCGTCCCTGTAGCTGTCAAGATGGCCAACACGGCCCATCGAAGAATGTCCCCGAGAGCGAGCGCCCAAGACGCTCGTGTGTCGACTACGTGGATGGCGACCACTTTGAGTCACCACTTAAGCTCAAGCCAATTCCTGCCCAGAAAGAAAAGTACTCCTTGCCGGTACCGCTTCCTGAGCCCACACTCATATTCACGTCTCTCGAAAAACCTGGCGATGTTTTGAGGCTCCGTAGTTATTCTCCAGAAGCCATCGAATCCTGGGTTGGGCATGCAGCCACAGCTGAGACTCGCGAGGATTCATCGTCTTGGATCGGTGAGCTTGACACGTCCAAGCGGTTGGTCATCAAAACCGCAGCTCGCGCTGCAAAAGGAATCTGCGTGGCGCTGTGTGGGGGCAAGGAGGAAGCAGGAGGTGCATTATGGGGGCGGATCACGTCTACTGGTGGTGGCTTGCGAAACCCTGAGGGCGATGCCCAGGTCACACTTTTCGAGACAATTGCGCGGTGCTATCAATTGGCCAAGAAAGGATCCACGGAGAAGCGAGTCCTGCGGGCGTGTCTTTCCTGTGCTCCACGCGATACGATTCTTCAGCTTCGCGAGATTGTGCCAGTACTGAGGTCGGCCCCAAAGTCGTTTCCAAGAGCTCGACAAGATCTCGAGAAGCTCACCAGTGGCCTCAGTCTTTACCGAGCACCTTGGACCGTCCAGTGCCATCCCCCAAGCATCGTCGATGCAGTACTCGCCTCCATATTCTGCCCGGACAAGGTGTCATTTCTTTCGTGGGGTTTGAAGATTTCGAGTAAATGGCGTGGTAGTGGTTCTACCTGCTATCATGCGCAGACGCAATCGAGCATCGCTGTTCAAATTTTACCAACACGAGTCGTCGACCAGCAATCCCAAAGATGGAACTGTCTCGGTCTCTACATTTTATCGCATCGCCAGTGCTGTGACTGCTGGTGACGCTCAAGAGCGAAGAGCCGTCGATTTTGTCGTTGGGTTCTGGTGAATGACCAGTTCGACGTTCTCAAGTACATGGTTGAGCGGAAGATTACTGATCCTTCAGTAAAGGAGAAACTTCTCGTTGAGATGGAGTTCAACTAAAGTACGGCTTCGACGCACGCATCAAGACTGCAGAACGGAGATGTGCGCTTCATGATGTCAATTAGGTCTCGACGCCACTGCCGAGCACAGAACGACCGACATCTGCGCGGACTGCACGTCTATCCTTCAATAATCCACACGGTTGAAGTCGCATCTCGTGGCTGCTGCCGTTTGCTCGTCGGTGTTCACCGTGATCGACGACTGTGCACAGGAGTCCAAGTTGTTTTTCGGGCATCGCCTTCGCGTTGTAAATCAGCAACAGGCCATCGCACACATCGTTGCTGGTATGAAGGAACAGTGTACCCAGCAAGGGTCACCAGACGAGGCGCTCATCATTGTGGACTCTAAACTGAAGCTGGAGCCTCTTTATCATCGTGAGAAGACGGTGGATCTTTATGGCAAGAGGGCTATGAGTTGGCATGGAGCCCTCGTTCAATACTTCGTATTGGATCCTAAGAGTCAGACCGCGGTCGACCAACGGCTGTACTACGACCACTTGTCGATGGCTGACACAAAGCAAGACAAAGAAGCTGTGGCATTTGCGATCGAAGCTATTGTGATTCGTCTGAAGGTTGACTTGCCGCACATCAAAAGGATCGTGTTTTAGTCCGACAATGCTACTTCCTACCAAAACACGTTCATCCTACTCCCGCTTCCGCTGGTCTCGGCCATTTACGGGATTCAAATCACTCGCTTCGTGCACACCGAAACACAAGACGGTAAAAGCATCTTTAATGCGCATTTTGCCCGGGCGATGCAATTATTGTTGGCGTGGGTGCGAGAACGAAACAACTGCAAAACGCCAACGCAAGCCGTCGTTGGTCTAACGAGCCGAGGTGGGCTACGCAACTGTGTCGTTAAGATCAAGTTGCTCTCCAGAAGCTGGTGAAGGCAGTGGAAGTGATCGAGAAGGCTGTGCGGCGATAAAGCGCTCGAACGACATTCAGTTCGATTTTCTGCTCAGCCACGGATGGGTAAGCTGTATGCCCTCCTTTCACGATGACGGTGTACGAGTCTTCGGGCATCGAAAGTGGACAAACGCTGCTCATCACGCCAAGCGAGCGATCGGTCATGGTAGTCCCACATGGAAGCGATCAGGAGCTCGCATCGCAATCAGATTGCACCAGCGACGCCGTCCCACATGAAGAAGACTATCGAGCCCCCAACGATTACGATGACATCAACCCTGATGATGTCGACGAGTATCTCGAGGATATGATCAAAGTAGGGGAGAGGATCGAAGGAGGGGATATGGACATTAAGGAATTGCCAGCGACGACACACAATGTCATCGATCCAGCAGTCTACTTCGGGCCACTTACAGGCGTGAAGATAGCAACTCAAGGGCAAATTCGCCTGCGGACTCGGCGATGGAATCGTACCCCAGAGGCGTCAACAACGATTGGCTCGTCCGATGCCGACTTATCTGCTCGGGACGCTGTGTCGTATGCTGATTTGCGTACACTCGAGATGTAGCGGATCGGTGATCTTACTGTGCGTGATCCAAGAATTGCATCACTCGTGACGGGTGCAATCGGTGACAGTATTATCACGCATGAGTTCAAATCATGCTGGGGTATGCGGATAAAGAAAGGGTCCACGTATGGGAGGCGATATGCAGCTGAGTTTCGCGCAGAACTGTACAAGCTATTTCTCCAAGGAGAACGGCGACAGTCAGATAAGCTAGGGCCTCGAGGAATGCTTGAGATACTGCAGCAACATCATCCAGACCGATATGATCTCTCCAGCGAGAACGGAATCCGACAAGAAATCGCAACGTTTCGGATGAGTGTCAAGCCACGCGCTCCGACTTCGATTGTGCCTAGTTCATCAAGTGAGCAGAGTTCAGTGCGTCCTAGAGCTGCAAATGCGTTCTTGAAATCGTTGCTCTACCGTGATCCAACCACAAAACCAAAGCATGCGCTTGCTGTGTATCGCTCCACGTACAGTGAGGGTGGGCTATCAGACAGTCAAAGTTCAGCAGTCTTAAGAATCGACGGAAGCATGTCTCGTAGGCAGTATTATACGTGTCGTACACAAATGTTGCATAAATTAATGGTGACTCTCGAAAAAAAATGATATCTTTTAACTGGCAGACATGTCAATCATAGTTTTCGGAAAAGGTTGGGGTGACGCCCTCCTTCCAAGCGCGGGGGCTTGATGCTCGCGCGCTTCGGGCAGGTGCTCTCGGGCATCTGCAGGTCTCTAACGAGTCTCACCCTCGACGCGACGGTCTCCAGCACCAGGCCAAACCCCCTTCCACGCCCTTAACCGCGCCAACCGCATCCGGATTGGCTCCTTTAATGTGAATTCTCTAGGTTCGAAGCGCAAGAAGCACGTAACACTCCCCGAAGATCTCCGGCGCTACCGCGTCGATATCCTTGGCCTCCGAGAAACCAAGATTTACGATAGAGGTGAGCACCGCATTGATGACTTCCTTCTAACCCTAAAAAAAAACGAAGCCAAGACCGAAGTCACCGAAATCCGCCGCCACTGCAACCCGTCGGGCGCCACTCGACACGCCTGATCCCGAGAAGAAACCTGGCACCACACTAAGAAGCTCGGAACACTCTTCGGCGATATTGAAGATCTATCCCGACGCAAGTCCCTGGCCACCCTCGCGCTCCACCGCCTCTGGTCCGTCTGGCTCCGCCCCACGTTCATCTCACCCAAGACACGCATTCGATTGTACAACACCTACGTTCTACCGATTCTGCTGTACAACTGGGCTCTTACCAAGTCAGAGCTCTACGGCCTCGAGAGTTTCTATCGCCGCCAGCTTCGCTACGCTCTTGGCTATCGCTACCCCCGACCCATTTCGAATGCAAGACTCTACGACCTCTGTGATGAGCGGCCGCTGAGACTACGACTGACACAAGCTCGCTGGCGCCTGTTTGGCCATATACTTCGCCGCAATCCCGACATTCCAGCTAACCTCCAGATGCGTGCCTACTTCTTCTTCACCGCAGCAAAATGGCGCGGACGTCCCCGCACCACGCTCCCCTCGACACTCGACCACAATCTTGTTTCCCGTGGCTCCGGCTTTCGACTCCGGACAGCACAAGACCTCGAAGTGGTACGTACCCTTGCACAAGACCGAAAGAAATGGAAGACCCTCACGACCTCGGTGCTGGATGCACTGCCCGCCGAACGAGACTCGACGTATGCGGATACCACTCTATGCCGTGGACTAGCCAGACTGAGCCTAGCACGTGCATACCTTGGCAACGCGATAACGTAATACATTACATTACATGTCAATCATAGGTTCGTATGGCCTCTTCAAGGTCGCATATCTCCACGAAAACTGCTTCGATTTTTATACAACTTGTACGAGCAGATCCCTGAGATTCCTATCAACGTAGCGGACGCTGGTTCCATACTCGTTTCGCTTTTGCCGATTTCATTCCCCATACCAAAAAATACCACTTTTTGGTACAGTTGACTCAGAAATCCACAGTAAATAAGAAAATTATAGGGACAAAAAACATAAATCACTTTATAATTTGATATTTATTGCTTACATCGTATAAGCGTAAAGCAGACCTCTTTTGCCTGTCGATGAATTCGGCATGCATCAGTCTTTGTTGACGGGTTAAGCAGAGTGGCTCACTTTGCTGCCGTACCGAAGATAATTGACGAGCAACGCTACTCCTTGGTCACAACTTGGACCATTGTCATCGATCGAGCCTCGGGATACTTTAATCAATGTACCTGAACTTAGATTTGACTTGTCGACTGATAACTACCCACAGACTGATAGTCGAGCCGAACGAGTACATTGTGTCGTCGAAGGTGTGTTCGCAGTATGATATGGCGCTGGAGCGAACAACTGTAAGCGAACAGCTGTAAAACGACACATTGCATCAAGCAACGCTTTTCTTCGTTTCCATTGTAAACTTACAGCTAATTCGTCACGTATAAGCTTTATTGTTTTTCTTTTAACTCGCTTTTACTTGAACTACATAAACCATACCGTAAGTGTTCCGCTTAAGTCATCATGTACCTTATTTATATGCTTATAAAATTATAGCACGGTGTCTATAATAAAGGATAGCTTCCGAAGGTCAGCATTGTCAAGCGAGGCTGAGCATAAATTGTAAGGTTTAGCTTTAATCTTGACATATTTTTTCTATATTTATAGCGTACTTATTGTTGTCAGACTCTCAAATAGGATAGAGACTATAAATTTCAAATCATGTGGCTTGGAATGTAATGTAATGTATTACGTTATCGCGTTGCCAAGGTATGCACGTGCTAGGCTCAGTCTGGCTAGTCCACGGCATAGAGTGGTGTCCGCATACGTCGGGTCTCGTTCGGCGAACAGTGCATCCAGCACCGAGGTCGTGAAGGTCTTCCATTTCTTTCGGTCTTGTACAAGGGTACGTACCACTTCGAGGTCTTGTGCTATCCGGAGTCGAAAGCCGGAGCCACGGGAAACAAGGTTGTGGTCGAGTGTTGAGGGGAGCGTGGTGCGGGGACGTCCGCGCCATTTTGCTGCGGTGGAGAAGAAGTAGGCACGCATCTGGAGGTTAGCTGGAATGTCGGGATTGCGGCGAAGTACATGGCCAAACAGGCGCCAGCGAGCTTGTGTCAGTCGTAGTCTCAGCGGCCGCTCATCACAGAGGCCGTAGAGTCTTGAATTCGAAATATGTCGGGGGTAGCGATAGCCAAGAGCGTAGCGAAGCTGGCTGCGATGGAAACTCTCGAGGCCGTGGAGCTCTGACTTGGTAGGAGCCCAGGTGGCGCAGTTGTACAGCAGAATCGGTAGAACGTAGGTGTTGTACAATCGAATGCGGATCTTGGGTGAGATGAGCGTGGGGCGGAGCCAGACGGACCAGAGGCGGTGGAGCGCGAGGGTGGCCAGGGACTTGCGTCGGGATAGATCTTCAATATCGCCGAGGAGTGTTCCGAGCTTCTTTGTGTGGCGCCAGGTTTCTTCTCGGGCTCGAGCGTGTCGAGTGGCGCCCGACGGGTTGCAGTGGTGGCGGATTTCGGTGACTTCGGTCTTGGCTTCGTTTTTTTTTTTTTTCAGGATTAGAAGGAAGTCATCAATGCGGTGCTCACCTCTATCGTAGATCTTGGTTTCTCGGAGGCCAAGGCTATCGACGCGGTAGCGCCGGAGATCTTCGTGGAGTGTTTCGTGCTTTTTGCGCTTCGAACCTAGAGACTTCACATTAAAGGAGCCAATCCCGATAAGGTTGGCGCGGTTAAGAGCGTGGAAGGGGGTTTGGCCTGGTGCTGGAGACCGTCGCGTCGAGGGTGAGACTCGTTAGAGACCTGCAGATGCCCGAGAGCACCTGCCCGAAGCGCGCGAGCATTCAGCCCCCGCGCTTGGAAGGAGGGCGTCACCCCAACCTTTTCCGAAAAAAGCCAAAGAAGTATTAAAGAAAAGATTATCTAAGGCACCCAAGAGAAATGTGTGCGATTGTAGTTCATGCGGCGTGAGTGGCCATAATCGTCGTTAGTGCCCAATGAGAGCTGGGAGAAAATAGCCCGAAATGGTGAGCATTTGACGTGAGCGAGATTAAAAGTAATAAGCAATGAACGGCCAGGAGCCTTGTCGTGTGATTTATTCTCTTTATTACACCGCTTTCATCATAATGCAAATCTTGGCTGTATTTTACTGTGTAAATTACGACGTGTATAGAAATCTTTATTTATTTCTCCGATCGGGTTATGATTCTCTATATATTTTGCAAGTTTCTTTCTGATTTCTATCAAAAGGGATACTTTTTTAATATTTTCTGTACCAATAGTCATACTTATATATTTTATTGTATCTAAGTGCGGCTGCATTTTTCCGCCGAAGTATGTAACTCCTACACAATTAATTCTCGATAATACATACTCTTAGAAGTAATAAGTCTTACTTATGTATTTTTTGTATCGTAATGAGCACCACCAATATAAAAATCGTTGGTGGACACAAACGAAAACTCCATGCGTAGCGCGTATTACGTCTTGACTGCTCTTCTCGTCGTAGCCAGCAGCCAGATAGCTGCAGGATCCGGCCACCAGCTCCAAGCCTACGATCATGATCGTATAACAGACGATAATGCTGTCATGAAGTCGCTGCCAACACGATTTCTCCGCGGAAGCCGTGACGTCCACGACAATGTGGCGAATGAAGAGCGCTCTGTCTATTCTGTGTTAGCGCGCATGATCAAGAAGGGTATAAAAAAGATGCCACGTACTGCAGAGGCTCTAAAAATGAAGCCACACATTAAAAAGGCTCCAAAGAAGAGTCCACGTGAAGCAAGATTAGTCAAGAAGTTGTTTCACGCGGCAGAGGCTAAAAAGACGATGCAACGCGCTAAAGAGTATAAGAAGCTGAGAAGGGCTACAAGAGCCGCAGTCGAAGCATTGGAGAAACATTGGAATCCATCAAAGACTGCGGTTTCCGGCGATGCTTCTCACGATATCCATAGCAATCAGATGCTCAGTGTGAAAAAGTGGGATATTCACCTCTCTGGCTTGAAGCCAATGGTCGTGAATGATAAACACCACGGCATGATCGACTCGGTCCATAAAGCCTTTGTGACCGTCTGCGATGATAATATTAAGCCAACGCGCGCAGAGACGTCTTTTCTTTGGGGCATGATGGATTGGAAAGTTGCGAAATATCCAAGAAGAAGCCACAAGGATAATCTTATAGAACACGCGCAGCGGCGTGTGCTCTTAGACATGCGGAAGATGAAGGCTACGAAAAAAGTGTGGCCTGAATGGGAAAATTTGCCGGATTCACTGAAGTTCGGCGTGCTGGACTATTTGCTGAATCTACACTATCAACGATTGGTGCGGATGTACAACATTTTCGCACGAAACCGGCCTGATCGAAATCCCGCGCCGTTGAACCCGGAGCTCAATCCTGTTGGCAACACAGGCACGAGTGCTGCTATGGCTGCAGCTGAGAATCCAAAAGGGCAGAGTCCACATCCGTCTACGCCACTTACTGCGGCATCGACGTCGAAAGGTGGACGCTCAAACTTGAAAAAAAGATCGAAACGTACCTCCGATAGCAACACCGACACAGCCAGTCTTCCATCTAAAAAATTAAAGGTACGGAGTTCAGAGTCGGTTATGCCACTTTTGAGGGAACCGACAACCTCAAACGACCACTCCGTCCCTGCTAAAAAATCAAAGTCCAGCTCTAGCAGTCCAAGCCGTGCATTTGCCCCCGATAAGCCAGGCGACCAGACTTTTATCACTGAAAACTCGAGACTCAGCTTTGACGGTCCACGCAGTGCTGTTGATCCCTTTAAGCAATCGAAGGTGCACGAGTCAAAGTCGTTGGCGCCCTCATCTAGTGCCTTAACGCCCGAAGACGTCGATACGGAACTTAGCCTTGGTGGTATCTATGACAGAAGCACTTATAAAGCTCCTTCAAAGCCATAAAAGGGGTTGGCGCGAGTGGCATGACGGATGATTCTATATTCGGTGAATTAGGTTTTAGGCGAATTATAGACAATAGTGTATAATCACTTTGATATTAATTCGGGTTTCGTTTTAAATGCTTATTTAAGCTTTATCTCTCAATGGGGAGCAAATTGTTTATAGATATTTGCTCCAGGTATGGGTAGTACACCGGAACCTGTCCGCAGACGAGAGCCGTTTCATGGGATAGACACGCAGAGCAAACGACGTCATGTGGCCGGTCCAGTGGTGCGGAGGGGCGCTACAGAAAGCTGGTGGCGGCTCCTGGTACAACTCTAACACTGGGTTGTATACTGAGGTATTGTAGAGAGTATCGAATTTGTTGAAATTTTCTGCCCAAAGTACAAAGTGCATTTAGTGCATCTGAAGAATGACAGGCAACACCAAAACTAAAGCGAATCTTATGAATTATAATTTTACCTTTAAAATGCACACGTCGATTCTCTCAACACCATTTCACCAGAACATCACATATCCCCTTTGTGCAAGGTCTCTTCTAACCTAATTGAAGATATACTGGATGCTACGAGGTTGACAACTATGCAAACCTTTTAAAAAGATAAAAATCGAGTGCTCGATCGACATTCTGACTTGTTTGGATAACGCCTAAGGTGCAGCCCTACCTGTTGCCAAGCATTTGAGCTCTACGAGAGAGTCTACGATCGAGGGAGCAGGTAATATAGCCTCCAGTGGCCTGAACGGAAGAAATTAATGCGGAGTTTAATCTGATGAAGAGACCAAGGCGCTTTTGATCATCGATAATTAAGTGCGCGTGGCGCTCGAATGTGAATTGCAAATCACCCTAATTTTCGAACGTACTTAGCTTTATTTGCCTTTAAGAGACTTCTATGTGAATGATTTTAGCATAAAATAATAAATTCGTGGAAACATTGAAGAAAAAAAGCAAATTATTTAAAAGCCAGGATCATCATTGCCTGGTAACTTATAGACAAAACAATCAAATCGGTCTTGAAACTGCGGTATTCTGTAAAAGTCAGAAAATGTAAACTTTCGTAAATCCAAAAAATTATAAAAATATCAATGCAAATGTTATTCTAAGCTGGTACACTCGTAGCTAAGAGACTATCTGCTTTTACGACCTATTCTAAATAAATGCTGTTTTGTTTAAGCTGTAAGGTTAAAGCTATGTGCAAGGGTTCAGGCGCAAATTTCGGCGACAAACTAAATCACGAGAGCCAAGCCGGGGTTTTCTTTTGATAGATATAAAAAACGGTTTTTATTATTTAACAGCAGAATCATGATTTCGTGCTGAGTGCTTTTGTTCTATACGTAATAGAATTGCTATAAAACTTTCTACCCAGATTTCTTACATTCCAAATGCTGTAATGTATATCAATTTATTGATAAAAAACATTTGGATTGGATATTTTGCAACACCTATACAAAATAGCAATGTCTTCTTATATGTATAAGCATTCTTACTTGAACCACGTGGGGCTCTTATATACGTTTCTTCGCTCTGAATTTTTGCGCTCAAAGCATTAATTGTCCTGGATTACACAGTGAATAAGCAGTGGTTTTTGTCTCCGCCGCACTCTCTTTGATTTTATTTAAGCTACCTATAAGTCTTCTTTGTTTTTCTCGGACCGCTAAAAAAGCTTGCACGGCAACCCGAGTAAGCCGCAAGGCTTATTTACCTCAGATTATCGTCATCATCTTGTGTCATTGGAGTTTGATATTGACAGTTGTATCGAGACATGAACCAAGCTTGCTGTGCAAGAATGCCATGTGAAATGTCAGCTTGAAAAAATCTAACCATCAAATGACGACTTTGCTGCTCGTATATCGCACGAAATGGACAAGACCCATATCTTCAGTTCACCAATCTTGAGTTTGTAGGGTGGCGATGGTGAGTGATCTTTTAAGCAAAGATTGTTTCCTGCTTGTGAGCATGCGGCTCGTTCCACCAAATCGAAAAATCCTTGAGCGGTGATGTTCATACGCCATGCTTATTTGAGTCGCACACTAGCAAGTCCGTGTGCCATGCATTGAGGAGTCGCGAGCCACCAGTGCACTATTCGCGTCATGCATACTCTACAATTAAATGCTTAGGCATGATGGGTCAAATCATAATAATGTCAAGCCTGATAAAGCTCTAAAGCCCGAAGCGCTGGTGGGCGAAAAAATCTTTTTACCTTAAATCCACAGACGGACCGCAAGCTATGCCCAACTAAATTGTTGCGCTTTCAAGAGGCAAACTTGGGTATGAATGGGTTGGGCTCTCAGCCTACTTAGAAGCCCAGTGTGGGGCCAGTGCAGCTCTTGTTGTCTTCGCACAAAGTACTTTGTAGGGTCTATCAGAATTGACTCTAGATGAACAAAGTGGAGACCTGGTGCCGGGACCGCATTAACTAGTAGCTGTGGTACTCGTGCTTCACAAATTGCCTGAAAATGAAATTGAATATTTCAGCGCTACAAAAAGGGTGCAAGAAGCTGCACTCCCTGCTTGCGTCTCGTAACCTTTAGTAAAGGATTTGGTACCAGTCCGCTTGAGTCGTCGATCGTCTTTCTGCAATCTGTTATTGACAACACCAAGCTCCGGTGTGAACAGCTTTCACAGCGGTCATCATGGCCCTTGAGACGAGCTCCGCTTGTGGCTCCCGCGCCTCAAGCTTTGGTGATTAAAAGTGGATATCGCTGATCGCCATAACTAAAAATGCCTATGTGTTTTGCTGACGAAGTACCGGAAATTTCTAGATATCATTCAGCTAAAAATATTTTTTACGGATAATATTTATGGCATTGTCGACAACAACGCGCAATAATATTCTTCACGTAATAGTGGCGTTTACCCCCTTTATCACTTAAAGAGAGGAAGACGAAAATCACCGCATCGTGCGGCGTCTTAAGTGCTCTTCGCCTTAATCGTCCTCGCGAGTGCTGTCTCACGGATGAAATCATCTATTTGCAAAGCAAAATACGGCTGTCTTTGCTTGCCAAGAAATACACCGTGCACCACGGTATTACGATTTCCAGGCCTTATCCGGTCACCATTTGAGCATCGCGCCGCAAAAAAGACGCTTATTTTGCACCCTATAAAAACAGAGGTCGTGACATTCCGTGACTAGATTAGATTAAGGCACAGCTTTGATGGACTTGCCTCGCTCAGCAAACTAGGGTAAGGTTCGTCTTCCAAGGCAACCGAGCTTATCTGAACTGAGTCATTGTACGCTCGAATAAGCTCACATGGAGTGCTGTCTGATCTCTTCAAAGTTGCTAAGAGTATACGCCGCCAAGCTACGACATTGACGCATTCAGCAAAACACAGGCAAACTTTTTTTTGCCTAAGCAGCATTTACGTATGTATAGGAATGTTTAGCTCTTGTTATCGACATCTTGATATCAAAATTGTGATCCTTCCCGGCTACCCCAAATTAAGCCTTTAATTTCAGTCGTTGTAAGACAACAAGACCTTTTTGACACAAAGACTCACGCGTCTTAAGATAATAAGACAGTTTTGGCACAAAGACTTCAACCCACTTACGCATTGTAAAGGGCTGATCTTGTCAAACCGTTCGACTTTTTCTCTATCATCATGCAAATACCATAACATAATTGTTTTATTAGAGCACGATAATTAGCTGTTCCACGTACGCTGAGCGCATTTGCAAGAACCTATGCGGTCTGGTTATGCGATTTAAGACGACAAAGTTCGCACGAAATGCCTCTAATGTAGCCTTAACGGGCATTCATTGCATGAATATTCGATAAGGTTTTACCCATTGTAAATGTCTTTATAATCAGCTTTTGAGTCATTGTAGAAAGCGCAAATTTAAGCAAGTATTACCTGCCGTGCAGCAAGCTCTTTTTAGTGAGTAATTTTAATACGTGTTTTGACAAGATACATCTATTTCTCATGTAGGAGTTGCAAAATTGTTGGTCTTACAAGCTTTTGTGGAGGGAACAAATGCATCTCAAACATTTTTTTCAATTAACGCGTAAATTTAGCGTGGGGTTTTCAAATATTTATCACATGTATTGGCTTTGTTGGACTTAAAGGTCTATTTCACGGTCTAGTATTCGGCGGAAATCCCCGACAAACACGCTTAGTAGATTAATGCTTAATGTAAAATCACATGGCGGCGCGAGTAGGTCAAATTTTTTAGTACATACATTGCTTATTATCCTAATTATTCCAAGCAAAAGCCTTCGCACAAAGTGCTACAAATGTTTGAAAAAAGCAACAAATGCGCAACTAAGGACACTTTTTTAACCAAGTACTATATTCCTCACCGACGAAACCGTAAAGTCTATAATAATGTGCTTTTTAATTCAACAATGCTTCTCATCAATTTTTGAATAAACAAGGTTGCAGTACAGAATGCTCAGAGCATTTTATGTACAAAAATTTTTCCATGCAAACAATGATTAGGTCGTTTTATCTGATAATCACACTATGAGAAACCATTAGCAATCATCTACCGGCTGAAATCTGTGACTGTGTTTGCCGCAAATTTTGTCGAAGCAAGAGAAAACAATAGTTTCCCATAGGAATAAGCGCGTGGGCAGGTTGCTACTAGTATGTCTGTAAACCAGACTCGTGTGACGATACATCTTGTCAATCGCAGCTCCTTATTAATTCTTAAGGACGTTTCCAGTGCAGGAAACATCATCATCATGTAAGTCGAAGCCAACAAAAGCTGTCATAATGCAGCTGCGTCAACACAGTTCCTGGTATTGGTACGTCGCGAAAAATTAAATTGCTTGGAAATCAATTTGGCATTTTCGATACACTTAAGCTCGCTGGTGATGGACTGTATTAACTTAACTAGCCCTCGCAAAAGCAACTTTGTTGGCTCTTTTGTAGATAGCCTCTCTACTTTTTATACTTTTACGCGAGTATGAATTCCGTCTTAGATGTGCAAGTTAGAGACAAAGGAGATTTTATATGCACTCTTTGCACACTTACTCACCATAAATCTTATGACGGACTTGAATACGATTTTCCTCGCGTCTTCTCTCGCTTGATATTTTAAAAATTTGAAGCACATTTATCGTATGATTCTTTTGTAATATTTAAAAAAAAATTCTTGATATTCGTGAATACATCCTTAAAAATTTTGAGATTTCTTTTTTTCGTTTTTGAGTTTTCTTTCATTTTTCCGTTTTTATTTTTTTCGATACTGAAATAGATTCCTGTGCTGCTCGGAGCATCGTTTCTTGCTTTGTCCTGCTTGATAAGTCGACAAATCGCACGATGTAAATATGCTTCTTATAATTATACCAACCGATTATGCCATCCGACACAGAGTTTGCTATTTGGCCAGAAAAGGTGTTTTATCATGGAGTAAAAGAGGAGATGATTCTAACACCGTAATGCGATACTATAAGAGCTCGGCGGATTGATGTCACTAGCAGTCAGTGGCAGGTCCGAATCTTGAGCTGGCGAACTCCATCGCCGACAATCGCTACATTTGTTACAAAGAAATGCGATGGTTGCCAAGCTTTGAGATCTTTTTCGACCATATTTTTGAATATTGAGCGCGTAGTCACTTTGTTTCAACAGTGTAAGCCTCTGCAATAACGGTTTTTGGGCACCGTGTGCGGACTGCGCGAATTTGCACCCACTCACCTTCTCCACCAATTTAAATAGTCGTTTTCCTCCTCGTGACGGGTTAAATATATTTACCAATCTGAAGTTGCAAAAGACGTGTTAATAACCTGCAGCTCAGATCATGTTTCTTCTTTAATTAACCTGCTATTTGAAATTAAGTCGAGTGACGTTCAAAAAAGATTGTGGGAGTCAATAATACTAATGTGACGGCGAGACAGAGATATCAATGTAAAATGCAAGTGTGCTACATCTTACAATATCAACGTCAGAGCCATACTAAGTCGGCATTATCTCTTGGTCTCGCTGTGCTGACGATTTGCTAGTACACAATTAGTCGACTAGAGGTTGTGGCACATTACGCCAAAAATCAAGTTCTGGCCACTTGGTGGATCGGTCTTCAATGACTGTGCCTAAGTCATATAACCCGGCGTCAACACTTCCCCTTCTACCTCATCCGGGCGCGCCAGCTACTAGTGGCAATTTCAACATTGCTCGTGTCTTTGTTCGTTCATGTGTTCAGATTGGACGCATTCTTTTTAATATGTTTAGCGTCCTTTTATTGCTATGACCTGAAATGTTTACATAGAAACGCAAATTTGGTCTTAAAAGGGGCATTTTATGCAGATCAAGCATCTCATAATGACACACCTCTACGTTTCAGCTCCCAATCTCTGTTCCTTTCCATATTGTCGGAATATTGCAATAAGGCACTTTGACGCGTACATGTCTCAATACACGAAGTCTTTGTGAAGACTAACGTTAGCGTACAGCGTGGTCATCTCTTGTTCCTTGTTTAAAATCGCATTGAGGTGAAGTTAATGGAGCGCAATCGCTACTTAACCCATTCAAAAAGCAGGCTTTTAAGTGGGTATTAGCAATATTACCGACTGCAAAATAACAAGTAGGTTCTTAGCGTTCCAGCGCCTTGGCACGTGTATGCGTGCGTTGTGCAGCACATTTGGCATCTGTTTGTGAATAAATTAATGTAGATACGTGGAATCTTCGCCTAGGTCTGTATAGGTAACCACTCAAATCGCACCGTCTTGTTTGGAGACAACGTATCTTTCTCATCGATCGATGAGCACAACAGCGTAGCCTTGCATCGTGCGTTAAATATTACATCGAACCCCACAAACATTCTTCGCTCGATATCATTAGAGGCCATACACAAGGGAAACCACCGCCACTGTCACGACCATGGTTTATCAACGAGTTCGATCGTATTTATATCCGACCAAGACGGCCTATCAGCAGTCGCTTTAAATGCGTTAAAGAGCTACAGCAAATTTTGTAAAGAGAACAATAGTCACACCACTTTACAAGAAACTCTTTGCATGCATGATAGCATCACCTATTCACAACGTTCTGTAAAATAAAAGTGGCGATCAAGGAGTGGAGGAGGGTGTCGACCAAGGCTTGAGTTTGCGTCTTCATCAAGCGGGCAAGCAGCTTCTACGTAACCAAGTGTGCACCACTAAACTTCTTCTGAAGATTGGCCGTAGTTGTCAGCCCGCGGCTTCTTCGGATCGACCTTGGACGTTTGCGGACTTTAAAGAGAGCACTGACCTCTTTAGCCATGTACTCGCAAACTTGACAGTTATGTCAGCCGCTGCGCATCTCACCACGAGCCTGAGAGCTGCGTCGAGAAGTTGCTGCTCTTTGCAGTGAGCTCTAGAGACCTGACTCACTCCTCATGACACACGACCTCATAAGTGAGTGACCTCTAAACAATATGGCTGATAGAAAGGTAGATATGGGTAATAACAGCCGCTGTGTGACCATTTATCTTACCATAAAGGAGACAACGCTTCGAGGAGGTGCTAAAAGAACACATGTTGGTTTGAGCCTCGGGGGTCGAAAATCCTCCCAATTCGCCTCAAATAAATTATTGACTGTGTCGACATTAGTTTGAGATAATCGATACTAAATACATACCCGTTCATGCCTCAACTGGCAACCGAAATATTGTCAAACTCCCAGAAAATGGCTTACAACAGCCACACACTCCTTTTGGCCGACTCGGAGGGCGCGGCTATTGTCAATGACCCTTCAAAGCACTTGGATGAGCCGATGCTTTACTTTATCCTTTTATTCTAGGATAGGCAAGGTTCATGTGCTCTTGCTTATTACAGCCATAGCGACCAAAAAAAAACTCATTACTAAACTCATTTTCTACTCTCACTTTCTACTCTCACATCCTTCTACGCACCCATATCCTACCTAGCACCCACAATGAACAGCCTAGCTCTCCCTCCTGCACTTTCTTACCAATCTTAGAGGAGGCGAAAGATGCCGTTTTTTCATTCTTTATCAGAAGGATATGCTCTTGTAGTGTTACACACCAGAAAGGTTGGGAATAAAAGAGATGGCGCCGTTAATGCCCTTATCCTGAACTGCTCTAAAGGACGACGTACGAGAAAGGAGCAAAATCCGGATCGAGAAAGGGTGCGCGTGGAAACGATCAAGGCAACTGGTTGTTTATTTGCCGCAAGCATACGGCTAGAGGGCTAACTTTGGCAGGTGGAAGTGGACAACGGAGAGCACAATGATGAACCATTTGTGCACGTTTTAGCGCATTCACAAGGACGACGATTGACGGAAGAGCAAAATGCAGCAGTTTTGATTCTGGGACGCGCCGGGGTGACTCCTGGGCGCATCGTCTTCTCGCTGCGCCAAAGGTCGCGCTCCCACAGCCTGATAAAATCGAACCTTAATAAAAAAAAAATTTCGAAATACATGTTTAAAGTGTTTAGATAAGTGCGGAAATGCTAAATTTGACCAATTGATCAACGGGTGAGTGAAAATTAAAGAAAGGGTGTGTAAAAATTAAAGTTTTCCTACGAAAATTATAACAAAAGATTAGACAATAAAACCTTGCTTCAGGTTTGGTTTGTAGTTTAGGCAGGTATTTTTTACAAAACCTCAGTATACACACCAGTGTTTTAAGCTGTACCAGGAGCCTTTGGCGGTGAGCCAGCGCACCACTGGACAGGTCGTTTGCTCTGCGTTCATCCCATAAAAGCGGTTATGTCTGCGAATTTGGAATGGCAGGTTCCGGTAAACTACCCCGTACCTGGAGCAAATATCTAAAGGCTTAAATTAGCAGTTATTACGAAACCCGAATTAATTACGAAAGTTAGAATAAAGTATTGATTACAAACGTAGGTGCTGTATAAATTGCCTAGAAGCGATTCACCAAATGTGGAATCATCCGTCATGCCACTCGCGCCAAACCCTTTTATGGCTTTGGAAGGACTTTATGAGTGCGTCGGTCATAGATACCACCAAGGCTAAGTTCCGTATCGACGTCTTCGGGCGTTAGGGCACTAGATGAGGGCGCCAACGCCTTTGTGCTGTGCTTCTTCGATTGCTTAAAGTAATCAACAGCACTGCGTGGACCGTCAAAGCTGAGTCTCGAGTTTTCAGTAATAAAAGTGTGGTCGCCCGGCTTTTCGGGGGCAAATGCACGGCTTAGACCGCTAGAGCTGGACCTTGATCTTTTAGCAGGGACGGATTGGTCGCCTGAGGCTGTCGGTTCCGTCAAAAGTGGCATGACCGACTTTGAATTCTGTACCTTTGATTTTATAGATGGAAGACTGGCTGTGTCGGTGTTGCCCTTGGAGGTTTGTTTCGATCTTTTTTTCAAGTTTGAGCGTCCACCTTTCGACGTCGATGCCGCATTGAGTGGCTTAGACGGATACGGACTCTGCCCATTTAAGTTCTTATCTACAGCCATAGCAGCACTCGTGCCTGTGTTGCCAAAAGAATTGAGCTCCGGATTCAACGGCGCGGGATTTCGATCAGGCCGGTTTCGTGCGAAAATGTTGTACATCCGCACCAATCGTTGATAGTGTAGATTCAGCAAATAGTCCAGCACGCCGAACTTCAGTGAATCCGACAATTTTTCCCATTCAGGCCACACTTTTTGCGTAGCCTTCATGTTCCGCATGTCTAAGATTACATACCGCTGCGCTCGTTGTATAAGACTTTGCTTGTGGCTTTTTTTTTTAGAATTCGCAACTTTCCAATTCATCATGCTCCAAAGATAAGACGTCTCTTCGCGCGTTGGGTTAAGATTATCATCGCAGACGGTCACAAAGGCGTTATGGACCGAGTCTATCATGCCTTCGTGTTTATCATACACGACCATTGGTTTCAAGTCAGTAAAGTCAACATGCCACTCTTTCACACTGATCATCTGATTGCTATGGATATCGTGAGAATTATCGCCGGATTCGGCAGTCTCTGATGGATTCCAATGTTTCTTCAATGCTTTTTCTGCGTCTTCTGTCGCTGTCTTCAGTTCATTATACTCTTCAGCGCTTTGCATCGTTTCTTTAGCCTTTGCCGCGTGAAACATCTCGTTTACTAATTTTGCTTCATGTGGAACCTTATCTGAGTCGTTTATAATGCGTGACTTCCTTTTCAAAACCTCTGCTGTACGTGGCATCTTTTCAATACCCTCATTGATCATGCTCGCTAACACAGAATAGACAGAGCGCTCTTCATTCGCCACATTGTCGTCACGGCTTTCGCGGAGAAATCGTGTTGACAGCGACTTCATGGCAGCACTATCGTCTGATATACGATTATGTCCGTAGGCTTGAAGCTGGTGACCGGATTCTGCAGCTACCTGGCTGCTGGCTACGACGAGAAGAGCAGTTAAGACGGAATACGCGCCACGCATGATGTCAAGGGAAAATCGCTTGTGTCCACCAACTATTTTATATTGGTGCTGTATACAATACTATATTAATAAAACCTCGTGATAGCGACGACGCCGAAAAATACATAAGTAGAACTTATTACTTCTAAATGTATGTATTGTCGAATTAATCCAACAGTGTTGTCACCGAGCCATACGCAGGCACAGTCACAGGAAGTTGACTTATCAGTTGGGTTAAAATTGCATTTAAGACATAAAGTACCGCATCTCCTGTCTCGAGAAGTTAAGTAGTCATTCGTAGACTGATGCGATTAAGTACTCGGAGCTCAAGAACCGTTTGGCCAAGACCTGAAAATTTGAAATGGCGTCACTCGACACATGTCTTGGTGAAGATAGTCAAGATCGTCGGCGCGATGGCTCACCAAATCCGGGGCAACATCAGACGCGAGCTACATCGTAACAAAGAGCACGCAGTGTGCCTTCTCTTGTATAGATTTCTAGCACATGGAGTGAAGAAGATCCTTAGTCATAAAGCATATAAAACTTTGCAAACCTATTTCGGCATGTTTGCTTTGACGTCAAGGACGTTTTGATCCTGGTGATGGCATCCTTGACAAGTCTATGTTTTTCGTCACTGATGTTGGAGGCATTAAGGCCATGATCAGACCCTATCTAAAGGTTTTCATTGCTCGCTATGGAACAGATTCTCGCGAGGCATCAAATAGCAAATTATAGGTCGCAGAACAACATTTCGCTGGCAGTTGACAACAAGTTTTAAGCCAAACGACATTGACTTTGCTGAAGTTTTTGTGTGTGCGTTAGGCTTACAGATTTTGTATTTAGTGCGTGAAAGTGTTTAGTATTGAGGCGCTGATAGCATAAATACGGTTTGCGGTTCAAGCACCGAAATTTCGCTCTTTTGATTCGCCAAACGATTACGAAAGCTTTAGCAGTCTGGCTTTAAATGTAATACGTATCCTATGCTATGTGCTTTTGAAAGTAAACCCTTTGTGCCATAGGTACCAACGGGGCTCTGAGAAACATATCGGGCAACCGTAGCCGACTTGTCGGGCACGAGCTCGTACTTCGCTCGCAGATTCGCGTGCATCGGGCGTCTCACTATCCTCATGTTCTTACCATTACGTCAAAAAAATGCAGTTGCTTTGCATTATTTCTGCTGTCCAAGATCTTCGCGACCAACTCAGTGTCCTAACGACGCAAAAGAAGCATCAGATTTTCTCAAAAGCAAATATATTTCTAACTGAACACTAGACTTGAAATTCTTAAAAATGAAACAAAGGGCTATTGACTTTGAGTGCAAACCACGTTACCTCTATAAAATAATATCGACAATATCGCTTTACTGCTTTAGTGACCAATACAAATGTTATAAATCAACTCACTAGTACGTTGCTATTTCCACCATACAAAATCTTTGCCGGAGAAGTATTTTAATGATGCATACAAAGTTGTCTAAGGTAATTCTCGGCTCAACCATTACTTCTGGTTTTGGTTCAGGAACTGTTAATGAGTAGTAATTTTGTTGATTAAGTGGGTGTGGCTCTTAAGCATCAATATACTCGACATCCATTGCGTGGCTCTGTGCATATTATAACGACACATAGTTATCTCATAACTCGACCTCGCAACAATCATAATGAGATGCCCGTATTTGTATGGATGCTCCCGGCAGAGCAATTGTTCGGCAACAAAACAGACGCATTTTATAGGGATCATACAATATAAAACGGCACCAGAAAGTTTCTCTCTGGCCTAATACTTTTACAAAGTACCCGTCATTCATTTCTATACAGAAGGACAGTCGAAATTCCGTGGACTAAATTTTGAGTTTCCACTCGACACGAAAGATGGCCGTCGTGTAGAGATTTTGCTGAACGCTAACCCGCATTGATGAGCTTGAAAAACTCGTATACTTTTCTATGGTGTATAACAAAATCGAATACTCTTCACAATGACCAGATCGAGGGTCTTGAAAATCCACTTCGCGGTATTTGTAATTTTAGATGGAATCCACGAGGTCTTAACAATCTGAGTGGGATGGGAAAAACTTATCTTTGTTTGAGACTGTTATCCAGTGTTTCCCCCGATCATTCGATTTCCCATGTCGATTGTGCAATAGTCTTTGCTTTTATAAAATTAAGCATCATGTCAATTTTACCTAATTTGACTCTGAGTGAGTTGGCAAGTTTTATAAGCTGATCATCCGTCGTTTTAAACAATTTAATAATTCTCTTATCACTCATGATGCTTTTTATTTCGGCAACAACAATAAACTCACCATCAATATAATTGTATTAATTATGTTTTCCTCTTCTGATTCTTCCGTTTCGAACATTAAGTCGAGCCAGCCCCAGCTGAGACACTCTTCAAGGACAAGAAATGGACTAATATTCAGAGATTAACGTCTAATGCCGGTCAGTATTCGGGAAAAATCCGAAATAATTTCTCAACAATCTCTTTGCAAGCCGCATTTGTGAACTGAAAAGAAGCTGTAATCGAGCTACCAGTGACGATTTAAATTTTTAGTGGTGGCGCCAGTTCGGTCATTTCAACTGCTACCTGTACTGTTGATCAATTGGTACCAAAGGCCGGAGCATGACAGGTCATCAACAGTGTTCAAGTTCTTATTGACGGAACCGCTGGGAAAAAGAATCAAGATCACGAAATTGTGAATATAACGTGCAAGGCTATTGCTGAAACCATTTATAATTTGTATGTCAAACATGGTCCAGCCAGCAACTTTGTATTGGATGAATATTCTACTCCAGCGATCCAAGGTTCTAGCGGGGAAGCACAATCGCTCGATTTTTCGCTTTTTATGACAGCTACCTAAAACATTTGGTGACTTTAATTTAGCTTATACCTACTCGAATTGGGGAACCGCCGAACGATCGCTATCAACTGCTTTTGGTCAGCAAAGCACGAAGCTTGCATTTGATGTGATGGGAGGTAGCGCAAAGCTTACATCAATATCGAAGCCTCAAGTCTATGTGGCTCTTGCTGGCGCCGTTGTTGCTGATTCGACATTTTTCGTCGCACATTATCTGGCTTGCGTCGAGCTGCGGGATATCTTTGACTTTTTCAAATTGCCCAACGCAAAAAAATACGCCAGGTTTCAATTACCTCATTTACAACAGTTCATCTACCCTGTAAGTTACAATTGGTAGTGTCGACGTTGTTGCACCTGCTACGTTTGAAAGTTTGAGCAACAAATTGAATTTTGGAAACACTTGACCGGTACTTTGGAATTTGAGAAGTGGCGCAACAACAACCGCATTGGCAGGTGGTCTTGCTCTACCTCCATTTGCAGTCACACTTACGATCACAGCCGATGTCAATGGAATTTCAACATCTGGATCGGGATCCACTCCACCTCATCATTCTCTCATATCTTAGCTCCAGCCTTTTTGCCTAATCCAAGCGCCGATTATGCTTTGGCTTTTCCGCTTCTTTGAGCGAATCACGAAGAACTTACTGCTGCTCCAGGTGCCTCCTTCACTTGTTGGTTATGGTTACCATTTGTTCGTGCAAGCGATGTCAAAGTCGGACGTTGGTTGTGGCCTTGACGAATTTTCCTCGGCTGATTTGCTATCGGAACTCCTGTGGTAGTTGCAGTGTCGATTCGTGGCCGTGGATTTTGGTCGCCGTCTCTTGCGTGAAGATGGAGCCAATAAGAAAATTATTGTGTCTGTCACTTCCAATTATAACAACGCTTCAACGATCATTTACAACGTTTTTGCGTGAAGTTATTGCAAGCGTTGATACGGCTATGGGCACGATATCACAAGGACCAGTTCAAGGCTTAGTTATTCGCTGATGCAATATAATTAACGATATTTTTACTTTTCTTCAATATAAGTGACCCTTTTGAAATCAAACATGAGTGGCTTATTTTTGTTATTCTCGATCTTTCGTTATAGCTTTCATCTACAAAAACTCAAATTGCAAATTTTCTTGTAGGCGTATCTTTTGAACTAGTAATTAGACTATTGGCAGTAATTATAACGCCTTGTTTAAAATCTGCATTATTATCGTTACGAAATTCAACATCATCCATAGCAGCATTTGTCTCACTTCCAGATTGAAATCTTGTATTAAAACAATTTTGATTAAGAGCTAAAATCGTAGTAATATTTACACTTAGAACAGGATTTACGAATGGCGTATTCGAATATGTTAGACGATTATGATTTGCTGCATACATACGTAATCTTAATTCAGACCCCCCAGATCCATTACTATTATCGATAGAAAAGTCGGGGTGATTACTAGTTGAGCGATTTCTTGAATGACTCGAAATTGAAGTTCTAGCAATATCTGATCGATAAGTATCGCTATAGAAACATTACCAGCAACGTTGATTCAGAATCATTTTGTATTATTGGTCATCATTCTAAATAGATGATTCGTTATGGTTCCAAATACAGGCGATACATTGTTTATATTCATATAGACGGTGATTGGAATTCCAATTGTGTTTGACCACGACTGACATGTTGATTAAAAGCAATATTATTCAAAGCAGAAACATATAATATAGAACATTACAACTGATAGCAGCTGATAGAATATCAGTATTCATTAGCTGAATATTCGCAGTTGATATATAGCAGGTTGTTGATGTGAGTGGTGTAATTGTCGATATAGAAGCAGTTCCATCCAACGACAGCACCTTGTAAGGCTGAGCAGTATTAACTGTCGTCCCTGAAATAACGGAAAAGTTATTAGGTGATCTGCCAAGAGACAACGAACCAACGTCGAGATTACCAATCACGCTTAAAGCAGATACAGTTCCGACACCGCCAAGCCGCAAGTATCTTTGATCGCTTTCAGTTATAGTAAGCTATCGTTTAGATGCGCATTAGACGTAAATCTCTGAATATAGGTCCATTTCTTGTCCTTGAAAAGTGTCTCAGCTGGGGCTTGCTTGACTTAATGTTCGAAAACGGAAGTATCAGAACCGGAAGACATATTTATTACAATTATATTGATGTTGAGTATATTGTAGTTGCCGAAAAAATAAAGCATCATGAGTGATAAGAAAATAATTAGATTGTCTAGAACGATGGATAATCAGCTTATAAAACTTGCCAACTCACTCGGAGTCAAATTAGGTAAAATTGACATAATGCTGAATCTTTTGAAAGCAAAGACTATTGCACAATCAACATGGGAAATCGAATGATCGAGGAAACACTGGATGGCAGTCTCAAACAAAGATAATTTTTTCCCATCCCACTCAGATTGTTAAGACCTCGGGTGATTCCATCCTGAATTACAAATACCGCGAAGTTGATATTCAAGATCCACGATTTGGTCTTGGTGGAGAGTACTCGATTTTGTTCTTATACTATATACAGCATAGAAATGTCTATGAGATTTTCAAGCTCATCGATGCGGGTTAGCGTTCAGCAAACTCTCTACACGACGGCCATCTTTGGTATTGTGTGGAAACTCAAAATTTAGTCTGCGGAATTTTGACTGTCCTTCTGTATAGAAACGAATGACGGGTACTTTGTAAACGTATTTGGTCAGAGAGAAACTTTCTGGTGCCGTTTTATATTGTATGATCCCTATAAAATGCGTTTGTTTTGTTGCCGAACAATTGCTCTGCCGGGAGCATCCATTTAAATACGGGCATCTCATTATGATTGTTGCGAGGTCGATTTATGAGATAACTATGTGTCGTAGTAATATGCACAGAGCCACGCAATGGGTGTCGAGTATTTTGATGCACAAGAGCCACAGCCAACTTAATTGACAATAATTACTACTCATTAACAGTTCCTGAACCAAAACCAGAAGTAATGGTTGAGCCGAGAATTACCTTGGAATATGGTGGAAATAGCAACGTACCAGTGAGTTGATTTCCAACATTTGTATTGGTCACTAAAGCAGTTAAGCGATATTGTCGATATCATTTTATAGAGGTAACGTGGTTTGCACTCAAAGCCGATAGCCCTTTGTTTTATTTTTAAGAATTTCAAGTCTAGTGTTCAGTTAGAAATATATTTGTTCTGAGAGGAAATCTGATGCTTCTTTTGCGTCGTTAGGACACTGAGTTGGTCGCGAAGATCTTGGACAGCAGAAATAATGCAAAGCAACTGCATTTTTTTGACGTAATGGTAAGAACATGAGGATAGTGAGACGCCTGATGCACGCGAATCTGCGAGCGAAGTACGAGCTCGTGCCCGACAAGTCGGCTACGGTTGCCCGATATGTTTCTCAGAGCCCCGTTGGTACCTATGGCACAAAGGGTTTACTCTCAAAAGCACATAGCATAGGATACGCATTGCATTTAAAGCCAGACTGCTAAAGCTTTCGTAATCGTTTGGCGAATCAAAAGAGCGAAATTTCGGTGCTTGAACCGCAAACCGTATTTATGCTATCAGCGCCTCAATACTAAACACTTTCACGCACTAAATACAAAATCTGTAAGCCAAACGCACACACAAAAACTTCAGCAAAGTCAATGTCGTTTGGCTTAAAATTTGTTGTCAACTGCCAGCGAAATGTTGTTCTGCGACCTATAATTTGCTATTTGATGCTTCGCGAGAATCTGTTTCATAGCGAGCAATGAAAACCTTTAGATAGGGTCTGATCATGGCCTTAATGCCTCCAACATCAGTAACGAAAAACATAGACTTGTCAAGGATGCCATCACCAGGATCAAAACGTCCTTGACGTCAAAGCAAACATGCCGAAATAGGTTTGCAAAGTTTTATATGCTTTATGACTAAGGATCTTCTTCACTCCATGTGCTAGAATTCTATATAAGAGAAGGCACACTGTGTGCTCTTTGTTACGATGTAGCTCGCATCTGTTGTTGCTCCGGATTTGGTGAGCCATCGCGCCGACGATCTTGACTTTCTTCACCAAGGCATGCGCTAGGTGACACCACTTCAAATTTTCAGATCTTAGCCAATGGTTCTTAAGCCCCGAATACGTAATCGCATCGGTCTACGAATAACTACTAAACTTCTCGAGACAGGAGATGTGGTACTTCATGTCTAAACTAAAATTTTAACCCAACTGGCCCGTGACTGTGACTGCGCATGGCTCGGTGACAACACTGTTGGATTAATATTCTACAATACATACTTTTAATCTCGGAAAAGGTTGGAGTGACGCCCTCCTTCCAAGCGCGGGGGCTAAATGCTCGCGCGCTTCGGGCAGGTGCTCTCGGGCATCTGCAGGTCTCTAACGAGTTTCACCCTCGACGCGACGGTCTCCAGCACCAGGCCACCTGGGCTCTTACCAAGTCAGAGCTTAAAAAAAAAGGAAGACCCTCACGACCTCGGTGCTGGATGCACTGCCCGCCGAACGAGACTCGACGTATGCGGACACCACTCTATGCCGTGGACTAGCCAGACTGAGCCTAGCACGTGCATAACTTGGCAACGCGATAACGTAATACATTACATTACATTAATACATACTTTTAGAAGTAATAAGTCCTCGTCGCTATCACGAGGTTTTTTAAATAAAATATTGTTTACACCACCTATATAGAATGGTTGGTGGACACAAACGAAAACTCCATGCGTGGCGGGTATTACGTCTTAACTGCTCTTTTTGTCGTAGCCAGCAGCGAGATAGCTGCAAAATCCGAACACCAGCTCCAATTCAACAATCATGGTCGTAAAATAGACGATGATGCTGCCATGAAGTCGCTGTCTACACGATTTCTCCGCGAAAGCCGTGACGTCCACGGCAATGTGGCGAATGAAGAGCGCTCTGTCTATTCTGTGTTAGCGGGCATGATCAATGAGGGTATAGAAAAGATGCCACGTACTGCAGAGGTTTTGAAAAGGAAGTCACGCGTTATAGATCCCTCAGACAAAATTCCGCATGAAGCAAAATTAGTAGAGGAAATGTTTCACGCGGCAAAGGCTAAAGAGACGATGGAAAGCGCTGAAGAGTATAATGAACTGAAGACAGCTATAGAAGACGCAGAAAAAGCATTGAAAAAACATTGGAATCCATCAGAGACTGCCGAATCCGGCGATAATTCTCACGATATCCATAGCAATGAGATGCTTAGTGTGAAAAATTGGTGGGTTGACTTTACTGGCTTAAAACCAACGGTCGAGGATGACACACAAGACGACATGGTGAACTCGGTCCATAATGCCTTTGTGACTGTTTGCGATAAGAATATTAACCCAACGCGCGAAGAGACGTCTTATCTTTCGCGCTTGTTGAATTGGAAAGTTGCGAACTCTCCAAGAAGTGTCCACAAGCAAAGACTTATACAACGAGCGCAGCGGTATGTAATTCTAGATCTGTGGAAGATGCAGAATACGTGTAAAGTGTGGCCTGAATGGGAAAAATTGTCGGATACACTGAAGTTCAGCGTGCTGGACTATTTGCTGAATCTACACTATCAACGATTGGTGCGGATGTACAACATTTTCGCACGAAAGCGGCCTGATCGAAATCCCGCGCCGTTGGACCCAGAGCTCAATCCTGTTGGCAACACAGGCACGAGTGCTGCTATGGCTGTAAATAAGAAGTCAAAAGGGCAGAGTCCGTATCCGTCTGAGCCACTCAATGCGGCATCGACGTCGAAGGGTGAACGCTTTCACTTGATTAAGAGGTCGAAACGTACCTCTGATGGCAACACCGACATAGCCAGTCTTCCATCTATCAGATCAAAGGTTCGGAGTTCAAAGTCGGTCATGCCACTTTTGACGGAATCGACAACCTCAGGCGACCACTCCGTCCCTGCTAAAAGATCAAGGTTCAGCTCTAGCGGTCTGAGCCGTTCATTTGCTCCATATAAGCCAGGCGACCACACTTTTATTACTGAAAACTCGAGACTCAGCTTTGACGGTCCACGCAGTGCTGTTGATCCCTATAAGCTATCGAAGAAGCACAGTACAAAGGCGTTGGCGCCCTCATCTAGTGCCCTAACGCCCGAAGACGTCGATACGGAACTTAGCCTTGGTGGTATCTATGACCGACGCACTCATAAAGTCCTTCCAAAGCCATAAAAGGGGTTGGCGCGAGTGGCATGACGGATAATTCCATATTCGGTGGATAGCTTCCAGGCAATTTATACAGCACCTACGTTTGTAATCAATACTTTATTCTAACTTTCGTAATTAATTCGGGTTTCGTAATGACTGCTAATTTAAGCCTTTAGATGTTTGCTCCAGGTACTGGGTAGTTTACCGGAACCTGCCATTCCAAATTCGCAGACAACCGCTTTTATGGGATGAACACAGAGCAAACGACCTGTCCAGTGGTGCGCTGGCTCACCGCCAAAGGCTCCTGGTACAGCTTAAAACACTGGTTTGTATACTGAGGTTTTGTAAAAAATACCTGCCTAAACTACAAACCAAACCTGAAGCAAGGTTTTATTGTCTAATCTTTTGTAATAATTTTCGTAGGAAAACTTTAATTTTTACACACCCTTTCTTTTTTTCCTCACTTTGAAAAAGGCAGAAATCAGCAGTTAATACGAACCCCGAATCTAATATCAAAGTAAGTATAAACTATTGATTACAAACGTAGGTGCTGTATAAATTGCCTAGAAGCTATCCACCAAATATGGAATCATCCGTCATGCCACTCGCGCCAAACCCTTTTATGGCTTTGAAGGAACTCTATAAGTGCTTCGGTCATAAATACCACCAAGGCTAAGTTCCGTATCGACGTCTTCGGGCGTGAAGACAGTGGATGAGGGCGCCAACGCCTTTGTACTGTGCTTCTTCGATTGCTTATAGGGATCAACAGCACTGCGTGGACCGTCAAAGCTGAGTCTCGAGTTTTCAGTAATAATAGTGTGGTCGCCTGGCATATAGGGGGCAAATGCACGGCTTAGACCGCTAGAGCTGAACCTTGACCTTTTAGCAGGGACGGAGTGGTCGCCTGAGGTTGTCGATTCCGTCAAAAGTGGCATGACCGACTTTGAACTCCGAACCTTTGATCTGATAGATGGAAGACTGGCTGTGTCGGTGTTGCCATCAGAGGTACGTTTCGACCTCTTAATCAAGTGAAAGCGTTCACCCTTCGACGTCGATGCCGCATTGAGTGGCTCAGACGAATACGGACTCTGCCCTTTTGACTTCTTATTTACAGCCATAGCAGCACTCGTGCCTGTGTTGCCAACAGGATTGAGCTCTGGGTCCAACGGCGCGGGATTTCGATCAGGCCGCTTTCGTGCGAAAATGTTGTACATCCGCACCAATCGTTGATAGTGTAGATTCAGCAAATAGTCCAGCACGCTGAACTTCAGTGTATCCGACAATTTTTCCCATTCAGGCCACACTTTACGCGTATTCTGCATCTTCCACAGATCTAGAATTACATACCGCTGCGCTCGTTGTATAAGACTTTGCTTGTGGACACTTCTTGGAGAGTTCGCAACTTTCCAATTCAACACGCCCGAAAGATAAGACGTCTCTTCGCGCGTTGGGTTAATATTCTTATCGCAAACAGTCACAAAGGCATTATGGACCGAGTTCACCATGTCGTCTTGTGTGTCATCCACGACCGTTGATTTTAAGCCAGTAAAGTCAACCCACCAATTTTTCACACTAAGCATCTCATTGCTATGGATATCGTGAGAATTATCGCCGGATTCGGCAGTCTCTGATGGATTCCAATGTTTTTTCAATGCTTTTTCTGCATCTTCTGTAGCTGTCTTCAGTTCATTATACTCTTCAGCGCTTTCCATCGTCTCTTTAGCCTTTGCCGCGTGAAACATTTCCTCTACTAATTTTGCTTCATGCGGAATTTTGTCTGAGGGATCTATAACGCGTGACTTCCTTTTCAAAACCTCTGCTGTACGCGGCATCTTTTCTATACCCTCATTGATCATGCCCGCTAACACAGAATAGACAGAGCGCTCTTCATTCGCCACATTGCCGTGGACGTCACGGCTTTCGCGGAGAAATCGTGTAGACAGCGACTTCATGGCAGCATCATCGTCTATTTTACGACCATGATTGTTGAATTGGAGCTGGTGTTCGGATTTTGCAGCTATCTCGCTGCTGGCTACGACAAAAAGAGCAGTTAAGACGTAATACCCGCAACGCATGGAGTTTTCGTTTGTGTCCACCAACCATTCTATATAGGTGGTGTAAACAATATTTTATTAAAAAACCTCGTGATAGGGACGACACCGGAAACACATAAGTAGGACTTATTACTTCTAAAAGTATGTATTAATGTAATGTAATGTATTACGTTATCGCGTTGCCAAGTTATGCACGTGCTAGGCTCAGTCTGGCTAGTCCACGGCATAAAGTGGTGTCCGCATACGTCGAGTCTCGTTCGGCGGGCAGTGCATCCAGCACCGAGGTCGTGAGGGTCTTCCTTTTTTTTTAAGCTCTGACTTGGTAAGAGCCCAGGTGGCGCCCTGGTGCTGGAGACCGTCGCGTCGAGGGTGAGACTCGTTAGAGACCTGCAGATGCCCGAGAGCACCTGCCCGAAGCGCGCGAGCATTTAGCCCCCGCGCTTGGAAGGAGGGCGTCACCCCAACCTTTTTTCCTCTTGTTAATAAAAATTTGCTCCAAGTACTGGTAGTTCACCGGAACCTGCCATACCAGATCCGCTGACATAATCGCTTTTATGGGATGGACATAGAGAAACGACCTGTCCAGTGGTGCGAAGGGGTGCTACAGAAAGCCGATCTATTGCTGGCTTCCCGCCAATTGCTCCTAGTACAGCTTAAAGCACTGATTTGTATACTGAGGTGTTGTAGAGAATATATGCCTTAACTACAAAGTTTTGAATGCTTATGAAGAACGGTAGGCAACACCAAACCGAAAGCAAGGTCTTCTATTTTAATCTTTTTCATTAAATTTTCTCAACACCACAACATTCATATCGAAAATGTCCCTGCACATTGTGCAAGGTCTTTTCTGACCTAATAGAAGACACACCCAATGCTAAACTAAGCAGGTAGGTTGACAAGTATGCAAACCTATTGAAGAGATAAAATTACTTCCACGTTTCTATAAACGAGTGCTCGATCGACCTTCGGTCTTCTTTGGAAAACGGCTAAAGCGCAGCCCTACCTGTTGCCAAGCTTCGAGCTCTACGAGAAAGTCTACGATCGAGGGAGCAGGCAATATAGCCTCCAGTGGCCCAAACAAAAGGATTTATTGCGGAGTTTAATATGGTGAAGCTTAGAGAGACCAAGGCGATTTTGAGCATCAATAATTAAGTGCGCGTGGCGCAGCCGTTACTACTTCGCAAATCACCCTACTTTTCGAACGTACTTAGCTTTATTTGCCTTCGAGAGACTTATATGTTGATGATTTTAGAATAAAATAAAACAATTCTTGGAGAAGAAACAAAAGCATTTTGCTTTAAAGCCGGGATGACACTCGGTAGCTAATGCCTATCTGCTCTTACGACCTATACTGAATGAATGCTGTTTCGTTCGAGCTGTAAGGGTAGAGCTATGTGCTAGGGCTCAGGCACAAATTTCCGGCGACAAACTAAATCACGAGAGCCAAGCCGGTTTTATTACAGAAATCAAAAACGATTTTCATTATCTAAATAACCATAATTTTGTGCTTCGCGCTTTTGTTCTATACGTGATGGCTGTCTACCCATTCCAAAAATTGCTATTTATCTTTCTACCCAGATCTTATTACATTCTAAATGGAGCTGGAATGTATATCAATTCATTGATAAGAAGCATTTGGTTTGCAATACCTGTACAAAATAGTAATGTCTACTAGTATGTACATTAGGCTATATATACGTTTCTTCGCTCTAATCTTTCGCGCTCGAAGCATTAATTGTCTCGGATTTCGCAATGAATTAGCACTGGTCTTAATCCCCGCTGCACTCTCTTTAATTGCATTTGGGCTGACTATCAGGCTTCTTGTTGTACTCGAGCCTTAAAAAAGCTTGCACGGCTACCCGAGGAAGCCGCGAAGCTTAATTACCTCAATTTATCGTCACCATCTAGTGTGTCATTGTTGTTTAATACAGACATTAATATCAAGACATGATCAAGCTTACTGCGCTAGAATACCACGTGGAATGTCAGCTTGAAAAATCTAACCATCAGATGACGACTTTGCTGCTCGTAGATCACGCTAAAAGGACAAGACCCATGTCTCCAGTCTACCCATCTTAAGTTTGAAGGGAGGCGATGGTAGATGTTCCTCTAAGCAAAGATTGTACCCTACTTGTGAGCATGCGGCTCATTCCACCAAATCGGAATACCCTTGAGCGGTGATTTTATACGCCATGCTTATTTGAGTCACACACTAGCAAGTCTGTGTACCATGCATCGCAGACTCTCGAGCCACCAGTGCAATCAATAGCTGCACACATGTTCTACAATCAAATGCTTACGCATTATTGGTCAAATCTTAACAATGTTAAGTCTGATAAAGCACTAGAGCCCGAAGCGCTGGTGGGTGAAAAGTTCTATTTACCCTTAATCCACAGACGGACCGCAAGCTATGTACAACTAAATCGTTGCGCTTCAAGAAATAAACTTGGGTATAGATGGGTTGGTATCAGCCTCCTTAGAAGCCCAGTGTGGGACCAGAGCAGCTCTAAGGTCATGCTTGATGTCTCCGCACTATGTGCTTTGTACGGTCTATCAAACTTTTTCTGTAGTTGAACAATGCGGAGACCTGGTGCTGGGACCGCAGTAGCCAGTAACTGTGGAACTCGTGCTTTATAAATCGCCTGAAAACAAAAAAAAAGAATTTTAGCGTTACAAAAAGTGTGCAAGAAGCTGCCTACCTGCTCGCGTCTCGTGATCTTTAGTTAAGCCTTGGTACTAGTCCGCTTGATTCGTCAATGTAAGTAGTAGGTCGTCCTGCAATTTGTAATTAACAACGCCATGCTCCGGTGTAAACAGCTTTCACAGCGGTCATCAAGGTCTTTGAGACGAGCTCCGCTTGTTGCTCCCATTCTTCAAACTCTAGTGATAAAAAGTGGACATCGCTGATCACCATAAGTTAAGGTGTCTATGAGTTTTGCTGACGAATGACCATAAATTCCTAGCTACTGTTAAACTAAAGATGTTTTCTCTTTCGAAGGATGATATTTATGGCTTTAAAGACAACAACGCGAAAAAATGCTCTTCACGTAATATTGGCGTCTACCCTCTTTATCATTTAAAAGAGAGGAAGGCGAAAATCCACGCATCGTGCGGCGTATTAAGTGATCTTTGCCTTAATATTCCTCGCAACTGCTGTCTCACAAATCAAATCATGTGTTTGCAAAGCAAAATACGGCTGTCTTTGCCAAGTAATACACCGTGCGCCACGGTATTACGATTTCCAGGCCTTATCCGATCACCACTCGGATCTTGAGCGCTTAGTAGCATCGCGCCGCAAGAAAGACAATAAACTTGCACCCTATAAAAGCAGAGGTCATAACGTTCCGTGACTAAAATCAGATTAAGGCACAGCTTTAATGGACGTGCCTCGCTCAGCAAACTAGCGTATAACCCGTCTCCCGAGGCAATCGCGCTTATCTGAACTGAGTCATTGAGCGCTCGAATTAGCTCGCATGTAGAGCTTTTTAATCTTGTCAGAAATGTAAGGATATACGCCAAGCTACGAACCTGGCTTACTCAGCAAAGCAAATGCAAACTTTTTTTGCCTAACCAGCATTACTTTAGAAATGTTTAGCGCTTGTAATCGACATCTTTGATCCGAAAATATAGTAACCCTTTCTTTCCACCCATTTTGTCGCGCACGCGTCTCAAGACGATAAGACGTTTTTGACACTAAGACTTCGCCCCACTTACGCATTGTAAAGGGCTGATCGTGTCAAACCGTTCGAAATTTTCTCTATCATCACACGAAACCAGAACACGGTTTTATCATTAATGCACGATAACTAACTGTTTCACGCACGTTGAGTGCATTTGCAAGGATCTATGCGGTTTGATTATGCGAATTAAAACGACAAAAATTGCACGAAATGCCTCTAAATGTAGCCTTTACGGGCATTCAGTGCATGAATATTCGATAAGAAGTAACTTTTTCGCAATGTTCGTATAATTAGCTATTGAGTCATTGAAGAAAGCGCAAAATTTAGCAAGTATCACCTGCCGTGCAGCAAGCTATTTAAAGTGAGTAATTTTAATACGTGTTGTGACAAAATACATCGATTTCTCGCGGAAGGTTTTGCAGAAGAGTTGATTACACAATTTTTGAAGAGGGTATTAATGCGTCTCGAATCTTTTTTCAATTAACGCATAAATTTAGCGTGGGAACAATAAATGCCAAGGAGCTGGCTTATCACGCTTTTCAATTTTTAATGCTGTTTACACAGAAAAGGTTTAGATCTCGTTCGTGGGAAAAAGAAGGTATTTATCACATTTATTGACTATGTCGGACCTAAAGGTCGTCTTTACGGTTTAGTATTCGGCGGAAATCCACTACAAACAGACTTAGCAGATATGCTCTATGTAAAATCACATGGCGGTGCGAGTTGTTCAAATTTTTGAGTATGTGCACTGCTTTCTATCCTAATTATTCCAAGCAAAAGTTTTCGCACAATAATACAAATGTTTTAAGAAATCAACAAATGCACACTTGAGGCTATTTTTTTATTAAATATGTACATCCCGCTTGAACAAAACAGCGAAGTTTATTATAATAAGATTTCTTTTGATTTAAAAGTGCCTCTCATTAAGTTTGTATAAACAAGATTGCAGTACAGAATGCTCATTGTACAGTTATTTCTTCCATGCCAACAATGAGTAGCTCGATTTATCTGATAATCACACGATGAGAAACCTTACCAATCATCTACCGGCTAAACTCTGTGTTCGTGTTTGCCGCAAATTTTGTCAAAGCAAGAGAAAAAATAGTCACCGCATAGGAATGAGCGCGTGTGCAGGTTGCTGCTAGTATGTCAGTAAGCTAGACTCGTGCGACGATACGTCTTGCCAATTATAGCTCCTAATCTATTCTCGAAAACTTTTCCAGTGGAGAAAACATTACCACCATGTAAGTCGAAGTCAACAAAAGCTGTCATAAATCGGCTGCGTCAACACACTTCTGGTATCGGTACATTGTTGATAAATCAAGTTGCTTGAAAATCAATTTGGCATTTTCGACACACTAAAGCTTGCTGGTGATGGACTGTATATACTTGACTAGCCCTCGCAAAATATTTTTTTGGCTCTTTTGTAGATTGGCCTCTCTCCTTTTTTTTACTTCTACGCGAGTGTGAATTGTGTCTCAGATGTGCAAGCCAGAGACAAAGATAATTTGATATGCACTCTCAGTGCAGTTTGTCACCATGACCTTTATGACAGTCTTGGATACATTTTCCCTTTCGCTTGATATTTTGACAACTTTTGAAGCCCATTTAACCTATGATATTTTTAAATTATGTAAAAAGAAAAGTTATCTGATTTCCGTGAATACATTCTTAAAGTTTTTGAGATTGCCGTTTTTCAAATGATCATTCTTGATATTTTTATTCATTTTTCAGGTGTTCTTTTCGAGGTTATATGTTCCTGTGCTGCTCGGAGCATCTTTTCCTGCTTTGCCCTGCTTGGTAAGTCTACAAAACATTTGATGTAAATATGCTTCTTAGAATTACACCATCCCAATCTTGCCATATGTCACGGGATTTGCTATTTTGTCAGAAAAGGTGTTTTATCCTGGAGAAAAAAGGAGATGAATCTAACACAGTAATGCGATACTCTAAGTGTCAAGCGCATTGATGTCATTAGCAATCGGTGGCAGGTCCAAATCTTGAGCTAGTAAACTTCATCGCCGACAATCACGACCTTTGTCACAAAGGCATGCGATGGTTGCCGGCTTTATGGCCTTTGCCGACAATATTTTCGAATATAGAGCGCATAGTCACTAAGTTTCATCTGTGTGAGCCTCTGCAAAAACGATTTGTGGGCACCCTGTGAGGACTGCGCGAATTCGCACCCACTCACCTTCTCCGCCAATTTGAATATATAATTTTCTCCTTTTGAGAGATCAAATAGATAAACCAATTTAAAGTTGCAAGAGACGAGTTATTGATCTGCAGCTAAGATCATGTTTCTTCTCGAATCAACCTACTATTCAAAAACAAGTCGAGTGACGTTCAAAAAAGATCGTGAAAGCCAATAATTTTAATGTGATGGCGAGACAGAGATATCAATGTAAAATTTAAGTGTGCTACATCTTACAATATCAACGTCAGATCCATACTAAGTCGGCACCATCTCTTGGCACTCGCTGTGCTGACAATTTGCTAGTACAAAGTTTATCGACTAGAGGCTGTGGCACTTTACGCCAATCATAGTGCAAATTTCTGGCGAGTTGGTGGATTGGTCTTCAATGACTGTCCAGGCTAACCCGGTGTCTACACTTCCGCTTCCACCTAGCCCGGGCACGCCAGCTACTAACGGCAATTTCAGCATTGCTCGTGTCTTTGTTCGCTCATATGTCTGGATTGGACGCATTCTTTTTGGGATGTTCAGCGTCCTTTTTTTGCCAAGACCTTCGAAATGTTTTGATAAAAATGTAGATTGAGTCTTAAAAATGGCAACTTATGCAGATCAACCATCTCATAAGGACACACCTTTACGTGTCAAATCTCACTATCTTTTGCTTTCCATATTGTCAGAATATTTCGATTGGTAAGTTTCAGCTTTCGAAACCACTTTGCCGTGCATATGTCTTAATACACGCAGTCCTTGTGAAGGCTTGTGTTAGCGTACAGCTTGTTTTGTGTCTTGACTAGAATCGCAATGAGGTGATGTTATCAGAGCGCAATCGCTAGTCAACCGATCAGAAAGCAGGCGTTTGAGTGGGAATTAGCGATATTACCGATTGCAAGCATAACAACTGGGAGCATAGCGCGCGCTTCAGCGGCTTGGCACGTGTGTACGTGCGTTGTGTAGCACATCGTTGACGACACAATTTATGATTTCGGCCTGGCATCGGTTTGCGAATAGTTCAATGTAGATACGTGTAATCTTCGCCTAGGTCTGTATAGGTAACCACTTAAATCGCACCGTCTTGTTCGGAGTTAACGTATCCTTCACATCGATTGATGAGCACAACAGCGTAGCCTTGCATCTTGCGTTTAGTACTACATCAAACCCCACAATTAACTTCGCTTGCTACCATCAGAGGCCATACATAAGGAAAATCACCACCATTGTCATCACCATGGTTTATGAACGAGTTTGATCATTTTTATATCCGACCAAGACGGTCCGTCAGCAGTCGCTGCGAATGCGTTAGGGATGCTACTGCAAATTTTGTAATGAGAGCAATAGTCACACTACTTAACAAGAAAGTTTGGGATAATCGATACTAAGTACACACCCATTTATGCCTTAACTCGCGAGTGAACTTTGCCAAGCACCTAGGAGATGGCTTACAACAGCCACACACCCACTTTGGCCGACTCGGAGGGCGCGGCTTTTGTCAATGACCCTTAAAGCACTTGGATGAGCCGACGATTTAAGTTGTTTTTTTATTCTAGGATACGCAAGGTTCATGTGCCCTTCGTTACTATAGCCAAAGCGACGGACGTTGCGCTAATTGATTCCGCTTTAGTCGATTGAAGCTAAACTTGAGTCATCAGGACAGCGAACACCTTCACTTCCATTTAGAGCTCCCGCAGAAAACTTTCTCGTCCGGCGATCCGGGCGCCTCTTTCATCACAACTGCCTGCCCTTCAAAGTACTAAGTGCGAGGCAAACATACTCTTAGGTCATCAGCGTATCAATTTATTTTGACCTATCCGGATTGTGCCATTCCACTCTCTTTATCATTTTCTCTAAATTTTATATGCATTTGGGTAGCTAGCGCCTTTCTTCCTTGCAGATAAGAAGGCGCTAGAACAAAGAGAGCCGGCTATTCCTTTACGTGTCTTTAGACTCGTTTTAGATCGTACAATCAACGTGGAAGTTCGAGAAAAAGAAGCTGGAAGGATTATTGGCTTGCTTAATTCCAAAATTACGCTTGCGACTGTGCATTTGTTTTGCATGGATCGGCTTACAAGTACCTCATTCACATAAGCAAATCAAACATTAAATCTCGCTTTCTGCCTGCGGTAGCTTCAAAGCCTTCTTAACAAGTGTTGTGCTAGATTGCTCGAATGCTTATGACAATGAGTAATAACGCAACGTAGTTGCTTTAATCTACTTAACTCAATTTTCCACGCGGTATACTTTAAACAAGATACACCTCGGTGCAAAGCAGACAGAACATTATCCTTCGGGATAAGCGATCAGCAACATGGTCCCGTACTACCTTCGGACAACTTTTTTGTATGCATCCGTGTGGGTCTCTACAGAGAAATGAAGTGGACATTAAACAGGGACATTTGTCTCTACTAGACGAAGCATACGATAAACCTTGGTATGTCCCACCATTGTGGTCTTAAATCTGTCAATCAATAGAAAATGGTATGGAAAGGTTTGCAATCTTGAAAAATATCAGCTCAAAATACGACTATGGACCTTCTTTGATGTGGTTGAGATGACTCTTTTCACAATGAAGATGAGCATGGCACAACAAAAGTTGAGTACCGTAGTAATGGAGCTTCATCAGCACCTATATTTTGATTCGATTTATATTGTGAGTTTCTGCATGTGTCTTCTTCCTGCACAAAGCAATCCGACACACTACGATCTCTTAAACTTATAGCAATTGATTGAGCAGGAAGTAATTTACATTATTTCTAAGCTTGAGTAAGTTTAATACTGAATTTAAAATTGTGGCAGGGAATTACGTCTTTCCTTCCAAATACTCGATGAATGACATGTATAGCGGTATTATATTTTACTACAGCACCACTATAAAATGGCTGACAATCGCTGAAGTGAATGTTCGAACAGATACCAGTATAGTATAACAATTTCCTGCGCATATTAAGTTTTGATTGCATATCCCGTCGTAGCCATTAGCTAGACCAATAAACGGCTACCATTATGAGATTTCTTATTGTGACGTACTTGTAAATACTGTGACGCCATTCGCCGGTTCAACATGCATCCAGCGGTGAAATTTGAACAAACCACCCACGACATAGAGATTTATTCGTCATGCCACTCGCGCCAAAGCTATCATGGCACAGATGGGGCTTTGTAAGTGCATCTGTCATAGATGCCGCCAAATCTCATTCCGGTATTGATGTCAAAGGGTGAGGGCACCAAAGCCTGTGAAGTGTGTGTGGTTGGATGCATAAAAGGGACAAAAGCAAAGCCTGTACTGCCAAGACTGAGTCTCGAGTTTTGGTGATGACAAAGTGGTTGCCTGACTTTTACGAGACAAAAGCACTGCTTGTACCGCCAAGGTTTAGTCTCGCCTATTTCGTGATCACGAAGTGGTCGCCTGTCTTGTACGGAGCAAAAGCGGGGCTTAGACCGCTAAAGCTGGACCTTGATCGTTCAGCGAAACAAAGTAACCACCTGGGGTTGTCGATTTCGTCAAAAGTGGCATAAAGGACGATAAGATTGCTCAGACGGACAACTGGCTGTGTGGGTGTTGCCATCAATGCGTCGCTTCGATGGTTTAGTTAAGATAAAGTGATCTGTCTTGAACGTCGATACCACGTTGATAGCTCTAACGGATATTATTTTTTGCTTTTGAGTGCTCATTTAGAACCATTGCACTGCCGGCGCCTACGTCCCCGCTTTAGGTGAGCTCAGGGTTTAGTCAAGCTCAATTCGATCAGTATATCCGCACCCATCGCTGATAATGCAAATTCAGCAAGTAATTCAGCACGACAAACTTTAGCGGGTCCAACTATTTCTTCCAATTATTCCACATTACCTTATCTTTTCTCATGTTTTGCATTGCTATGAGCACATACCACTGTGCTTGGCGTTCAGGGTGCTCCAATATCCATACGGCTGTTACAGGTCTTATTCCGTGTGTCTTCGAGGAGCTGGCTGCATTTTTTGGTGGCTTTTGCGTTTAAAGTGTTTGTGCAATGGGTCAACTTCAGTCCAAACATACTTCAAAGATAAGACGTCTCTGTGGAGATTATTTGTCCAGTTTCGTCGCAGAGGTTGTCAAACGCTACATGAACTCGCTCGGGTTTTTGCTGGTGCTGACACAACCATCGCCTTTATGCCGCTAGAGTCGATATTGCACACTATTAAACCGATGATCACATTGCCGGCTATGTTAAAAGAAGCATCGTTGACGAAGACGGTCTCACCAGATGGATTACAATGTTTTTTAATGCTTCTTTGGCGTCGTTCTCAGCCACTTTTTATAACATATACTTTTCAGCGCTTTCCATCTCTTTCATCGCCTCTGCAGCGTATAGCCTCTCTTCTACAACCTCTTGTTACCGACGTTCCTGGTTCGATACCCATAGGATTCAAATCAAGGCTGCCGGAGATACGCCACTAAAGTGGACGAGTCATCACACCCGAGTGTGTGACCAACCTTCCGACTCGCGCCCGATTAGGTTGGAAAAGGGTTGGGTGGGGGACGCCCCACTGACCGAAAATGCCGCATAGTGTAAGGAGGCGTACGGAACTCGGTCCCAATATGGGTCGGATTGCTTCCAGCATCCCGCGATAGAGGCAGCTTAATCCTAGTGCGTGGGTTCCGGTAACTTGAATCTTTACAACCTCTAGTCTCAGTGCCGTCTTTTTTGCAGCGCATGACTAGTCCTTTACAGCTGTCGCATTGCGTGGCTTCACTTCAACAATCTCTGCAAAACGTGGCAACTTTGCAACACCCTCATTTAACATGCTTGCTAAAGCAGAAAAACAGAGATCTCTTCATTCACCAGTTTGTTGGCATCGTTACGGCTTCCTCGAGAAACGGATTTGGAAGCGACTTTACGACAGCTTTATCGACTTTCATGACGTCGTGATTGTAGACTTGGAATTGGTTACCAGATTCTGGACTTATCTAACTATTGATTACAAAATTTAGAGCAGTTAAGATCCAATACGCGCGCTAATTTAAAGAGATAGATCGCTATGTTATCCTGGTATCCGTCCGAATGTTTAATTCCGCTATAGTCAGCCCTTTTATAATGATACGGTACACATGTCATTCATCGTGTACTAAAAAAGACTTCATGGGGGGAAAATATAATTCTTTGCCATTTTTTTAAATTAAGTTTGAAAATTTACTCGATCCTGTTATTTTCTTCCTGCTCGATCAGTTGCTATAAGTTTGAGAGATTGTTGTGTCTTGAATTGCCTTGTACAGGATGGAGACAAATGCAGAAACTCACAAACAAAGCATAAACTATAGAACTCGGATTGGCCTATGAGTGCTGATGAAGCTACATTACTACGGCACTGAACTTTTGTTGTGACGTGCTCATGTTCATTGCGTAAAGAGGTATCTCAGCCGCAGCAAAGAAGGCCCAGAGTTGTATTTTGAGCTTATTGTATTCAAGAGTGCAGACTTTTCCATCCGACTTTCCTTTAATTGACAGGTTCGAAGCCACTATAGTAGTGCACACCAAGGCTTGTCGTATACTGTGTCTAGTAGAGACAAGTGACCCTGTTTGATGTCCGCTTCATTTTTCTGTTGGAACATATACAGATGCATACAAATAAGTTGTCCAAAGGCATTATGAGACCATATTGTTAATCACTTATCCCAAAAGATAATGCTCAGTTGCTATGCTTCGAGGCGTGCTGTTTTCAAGTGTACTGCGTAGAAAATCGAGCCAAGTACGAGCAAAAACGACTACGTTGCGTTACCACTCATTGTTAAACACATTCGAGCATTTTTGTTGAGAACTCTTTGTAGCTATATCAGGCAGAAAGGGAGATCAAAATGTTTGATTTGCTAATATGAATGAGGCACTAGGAAGCTGATGCATGCAAAACAAATGCACACTCGCAAGCGTAACTTTGTAATTTATTGAGCGAGCAAGTCTTTCATCCAGCTTCTTTTTTAAAAAGTCCGTGTTAAATGTTCGAGTTATACCGCGTCTTGAGACATACGGACAAGTAAAGGTAGAATGATACAATGTTGACTTAAAAGTATGTTTGACTCGTACTTAATACTTTGAAGGGCAGCTGCGATAAAAGAGGCGTTCTAAACACTTTTCATGAAAGTGTTTACGCACGGAAGCTTGCTCGTCCGGATCGCCGTTCAAGAAGTGAAGGTGTTCGCTGTCTTGATGACTCAAGTTAGTTTCAATCGACTAGCGTGGAATCAATTAGAGCAACAGCCGTCCCTTTGGCTGTAATAAGCAAGTGCACATGAGCCTTGCCTATTGTAAAATAAAAAGATGAAGTAAACCATCGGCTCATCCAAGTGTTTTTTCTTAAGGGTCATTGACAAAAGCCGCGCCCCCGAGTCGGCCGAAATGGGTGTGTGGCTGTCGTTAGCCATTTTCTGGGAGTTTGCAGAATTTCGCTCGCGGGTTGAGGCATGAATGGGTATGAGTATAGTACCGATTACCTCAAACTAATGTCGACACAGTCAATAATTTATCAGAGGTGAATTGGGTGGTATTTCGACCTTCAAGGCTTAGACAAACATGTGTTCTTTAAGCACCTCCTCGAAGCGTTGTCTCCTTTATAGAAAGATGTATGGTCACACAGCGGCTGTTATTCAATACCAAGCTGCCGCTTCAAAACCATAACGGTGTTGTTTTGTAGATTGATAATCAATTAATCTAATAGTACTGATTATAAAAAAAATGGTACCGACAATTACATGAATATCATGAAAACCTGTTATTTAAAAAAGGAGTTCCATAAATACTATCTGAAAGTGAAAAAATACTTTCAATATACTCATACGCCTGAATTAAAGTAAAAAAAAAACGAAATAGTAATAATTAAACATAGAATCGCATTTTTTTTCGATCACCAAAAAACAATTGCATGGTGGCCCACGTAATAGTTGCCCCTGACTTTCTATCAGCCATATTGTTAAGAGGTCACACTTATGAGGTCGTGTGTCAGGACGAGTCAGCTAGATCTAGAGCTCACCGCAAAGAGCAGCAATTTCCCGACGCAGCTCTCAGGCTCGTGGTGAGTCGCGCAGTGGCTGACATAATTGTTAAGCTTGCGGGTACATGGCAAAAGAGGTCACCATTACTCTCTTCAAAGTCCGCAAAGGTCCGAAATCGATCCGAAGAAGCCGCGGGTTGACAACTACGGCAAATCTCAAGAGAAATTCTAATGATGCACACTTAGTTACGTAGGGTCTGCTTGTCCGTGTGATGAGGACGCAAACTCAAGCCTTGGTAGCCTTCATCCACTCCTTGACCGCCACTGTTATTTTACAGCACGTTGTGGATAGTTGATGCTATCATGGATGCTAAGATTTTCTTGTTAAGTGGTGTGACTACTGTTTTCTTTACAAAGCTCGCTGTAGCTCTTCAACGCATTTGAAGCGACTGCTGATTGGCCGTCTTGGTCGGATATAAAAACGATCAAACTCGTTGATATATCATGGTGATGACAGTGGTGGTGATTTCCTTATGTATGGCCTCAGATGGTAGCAAGCGAAGTTAATTGTGGGGTTCGATGTAGTACTAAACGCAAGATGCAAGGCTACGCTGTTGTGCTCATCAATCGATGTGAAGGATACGTTAACTCCGAACAAAACGGTGCGATTTAAGTGGTTACCTAAACAGACCTAGGTGATGATTACACGTATCTACATTAATTTATTCGCAAACAGATGCCAGATGTGCTGCACAACGCAGGCACACACGTGCACAAGCGCTGGAGCGCTAAGCTCCTTTTTGTTATGTTTGCAATCGGTGATAACACTAATACACTTCAAACGCCTGCTTTTTTAATGGGTTGGCTAGCGATTGCGCTCTGTTAGGATCACCTCATTGCGATTCTAGTCAAGGAACAAAGGATGGCCAAGCTGTACGCTAACATACGCTTTCACAGAGACTTCGTGTATTGAGACATTTACGCATCAAAGTGGCTTTGAAAGCTGAAACTTACCAATTATAATATTCTGACAATATGGAAAGCAACCGAGAATGGGAGCAGAAACGTTGAGGTGTGTTAGTTTGTGATGTTTGATCTGCATAAATTGCCACTTCTAAGACCAAATTTGCGTTTTTTTAGATATAAAAGGTCATAGCAATAAAACGACGCTGAACATCCCAAAAAGATTGCGTCCAATCCAGACACTTAAACGAACAAAGACACGAGCAATGTTGATATTGCCACTAGTAGCTGGCGTGCCCGGATAAGGTGGTAGCGTAAGTGTTGACGCCGGGTTATATGAGCCTGGACAGTCATTGAAGACCGATCCAAAAACTGGCCAGAACTTGGTTTTTGGCGGAATGTGCCACAACCTCTAGTCGACAAACTTTGTACTGGCAAATCGTCAGCACAGCTAGTGCCAAGAGATGGTGCCGACTTAGTATGGCTCTGACGTTGATTTTGAAAGACGTAGCACACTTTTATTTTACATTGATTTTCTGTCTTGCCGGCAAATTAATATTATTGGCTTTCACAATCTTTTTTGAAGGTCACTCGACTTATTATAGGTTAATTCAAAACGGAACATGATCTTAGCTGCAGATTAGTAACTCGTCTTTTGCAACTTTAAGTTGGTTAATCTATTTGATCTGTCAAGAGGAGAAAAACGAATATTCAAATTGGCGGAGAAGGTGAGTGGGTGCGAGTTCGCGCAGTCCTCACAGGGTGCCCACAAACTGTTTTTGCAGAGGCTCACACCGATGAAACAAAGTGATCACGCGCTCGATATTCGAAAATATTGTCGGAAAAAGCCTTAAAGCCGGCAACCATCGCATGTCTTTGTAACAAAGGTCGCGATTGTCGGCGATGAAGTTTACTAGCTCAAGGTTCGGACGTGCCACCGATTGCTAGTGATATTAATGCGCTGGACTCTCAAAGCATCGCATTACTGTGTCAAATTCATCTCCTTTTTTACTCCAGAATAAAACACTTTTTCTGACCAAATAGCAATTCCCGTGACATATGGCAAGATTGGGATGGTGTAATTTTAAGTAGCATATTTGCATCGAACGTTTTGTAGACTTACCATGCAGGGCAAAGCAGGAGAAGATGCTCCGAGCAGCACAGGAACATATTACCTTTTCGAGAAAAAACCCGGAAAAATGAATAAAAATATCAAGAATGATTCTTTGAAAAACAGCATTCTCAAAAATTTTAAAAATGTATCAATTAAATATACCGCTCGGAGTGGTGACCGGGGTCATTGTGATGTAACTCTTTTGCATAAAATGCAAGCCTATCGAGTCAAGGCTTAAATATTATTCATCCCGTTCGAGCTAACGCTTTGACTTCAAGACTTCGTATTAGTTTAGTACCAAGAATCGATTTATTTATCGGGGTTACCAATAAAATTTCAGTAAGATAAGTATACTTCAATTACATTCTAGCATCCCATAATCTCTACTGATATGCATCCAGTATGAGTCAATGAACCATGCACTGCTCTCCAGCTCACTTCTGATTGCTTTTTTTATTTTTACACATCATGTGACTCATGTACAATGTCGTATCACCACCAGTGCCACATAATGGGTCCGTCAAGTCCTGTTGTGCAGGATGCTGTGTGATTAGTGCAAATTAAGTCGAGAGGTTGTTAGCAAAACACTGAGTTGCAACTTAGTCGGTGGACATGGCCAATGTATGACTAGATTTTAGTAATGGTGCTGTTTGCGATTGTCATGTTATTATTATTCCGAATACAAAAGGTAAAAAATAGTAGCAGTGCACTTTCTCATATCAAACGCTACTATCAAATTTACGTCAGTTAAAAAAACTCTATCTCGCAATAGTACGCTCGCAAATAGTACACTCGCACTCCGAGTGCTTATAGTATAATATTACCAAAGTTACCGGTACCTACTATTGTGGTCCACCATCGTAACTTTGCTACCCATTCGTCCTTCATGACTGTGTTACGCCCGCTGTCCAGGACCTTCCAAAGGTCCCGCTTTAATCTCCGTCGCTTCGCAATGATGCAGGTCGCCGCATTATCGAACACGTCGTTTTCAAGCAGCAATTATGCGCGATACGCAAATGTAGCCCATTACGTACCCCTCCACCGTTCCTACTCGTCTCCTGCAGAGGTCCCGAGCGTCAAGTGGCCGTCATACCTTGCCAAGCGGGTACACCGAATGAGGTGCCGAAGGCGGGAATGAACCCAGCCGAGTGGGCCATTGCTGCGTCAAGTTTTCGGAAATCTTTCTTGTCCGAACCAGTGAAATATTTCGAAAACCAAAGCGATTTGTTGGCTTTTGAACGGGTTCGTAGCTGCAAATATTTGCTTGCACCTCAACATGGAAAATAGTAATGGACTGTTGTGTTATTTGTGGGCTGCTGTAGGATTTAGACGATGCGAAACGTCATAATTCGTTTGTTTTCTATCCGTATTTTCTGGATTATGCCAAAGCTTCGCGGTATTTTACCGACCACGAGACAGAGGATACCTTATCCCTCCAACGATTGACCGATTTACGGTTGCCCCATGAAATGTATCCCATTGCGACGGCCATGAAGCGGAAAATCATTTACCACGAAGGGCCAACGAACAGTGGCAAGACGTTCCAAGCATTAGAGCGTTTGAAACAAGCTGGGACCGAGGGTGGCATCTATTGTGGTCCCCTTCGCCTCTTAGCGCTCGAGATTTTCGACCGATTAAATGCCGATGGCTTCTACACGTCCCTTGTAACGGGACAAGAAAAAAAAGTCGTACCGTTCGCAACCCACGTGTCGTGTACCGTCGAGATGGCACATACGAATCGCCCGTGGGATATTGCCGTGTTGGATGAAATCCAATTGATCGGGGATCCCCAACGGGGGTGGGCGTGAACCCGCGCTTTCTTTGGCTTGCAAGCCCACGAGATTCACGTCTGTGGCTCGAGCGAAGCCGTCGAGTTGATCCAAAAGTTTGCGGCCACCACGGGCGATGCGTTTGAATTGCGTTCGTACACTCGTCGGTCCCCGTTGCATTTGGCGCCAGACCCGTTGAAATCGTATCGTCATATTCAACCCGGCGATTGTGTCGTGGCCTTTTCGCGTCGGGACATTTTCCAGATCAAACGCGATATTGAGATCCAAACGGGTCAAAAATGCTGTATCATCTACGGTCAATTACCGCCCGAAACGCGGTCGCAGCAAGCCCGTTTGTTCAATGATCGAGACAATGACTACAACGTGTTGGTCGCGTCCGATGCGATTGGGATGGGCTTGAACCTCAACATTCGACGCATCGTGTTTGCAACAGTCAAGAAATACACTGGCACGGGGGGCATGGTCGACATTTCGCCTGCTCTCATCAAGCAAATTGCCGGTCGCGCCGGTCGGTACAAGAGCGAGTTTGCAAGTGGCGAAGCCACGTGTTTGGTCAGGGACGATTTTGCCTACCTGCAGGCATCGTACCACGAAAGCGGTACCTCGCTCACTTCGGCGGGGCTGTTTCCAACGTCGGAGCAAATGGAAGAATTTGCCAAACAATTGCCGGGGATTACAAACCTCGCAGAGCTCGTGGATATTTACGTCACGTTGGCACGCTTGGGTGGCGACTACTTTATGTGCAACCACCAAGACATGAAAGACGCCGCGACGTTGTTGCAAGAGACGGACTTGACGCTGTCGGATCGATTTACGTTTTGCATGGCCCCCGTGAGTTTACGGAATCCCTTGGCGCGCAAAGTCTTTCTCGAGTACGCACGGGCCCATTCCATGCACGAACGCGTGCGATTGGATATTTACTTGCCAAGGTGGCCGCCTCGGACGGCCGACGCGTTGGGCGACGTCGAGATTAAAGCGAAAATCATTGATTTGTACCTCTGGCTCTCGTTTCGCTTTGAAACGACGTTTGTCGAAAAGGAGTTGGCGGTGGCGCTAAAGATGCGCGTGCTAGAGCTCGTGGAACAAGGCCTTGTGAATACAACGTATAATCGAGAAGAAAAGAAGACGCGGTGGACGAGCGGGTGGATTCCCTCGCAACGCTTTGGATTAAATGACAAGGAGAACGAGGTACAAGAGGAAATAGCTGACGACGAGCAAGAACCGAGCGCGACACACGAGGCTGCGAATCCGAAAAGATCGTGGTGGAGTCGACTTTTGGGCAGCTAGCTTTTAGGCTCTTTGATAGATTGGATTTTAATAGATTAGATGGATTGGAGACTTATGGATTTTTCAATGATGCGACGGTCTGCGCCCGTTTCAAGTCGGTGCGAAGTAACGCTTGCTCTAATACCGAGTAGGCTTGTCGTTGGATGAGCTGCGTGCCTTGCAAGCGTTGGATCAAGTCGTGTTCCGCTTGTTCCATTTCCTTGACTTTTCTCTCATGGTGTCGAATCTGTCGCTCTTCGGCAATCACTTTTGTCACGAGACGAAGCGCTGCCTCTTGATCCACTTGTTGCCGTTCCAGCATCTTTTTTTTCTTTAACGCATCCTCGTGTCGTCGAATCTCTTGCCGCTTTGCTCGTGCACGTTCAATTTGCAGCGCTTGAAGACGGGTACGTTCTGCGTGTAGCCGCTTGCTCTCTGCTTTAATCTGCTCCACGTCTTGATATTTTCTCGAAATGATCTGAATCGCAGCCTGTTTTTTCTTCATGACGGATTCTTTCTTGACTCCCGACTGCTTTTGCTGCGCAAATCGAGACTGGCGCGCCCGTTCGACTCGATGCATCGCTTTTACTTCTTGACGCTGTAGCGTAGCGGCTCGCAAGTCGAGGATTTCTTGTGCGCGGTCTTTTGTCTGGACGATTTTCTTCCAAGCTTTGGACTCTTCGTGCTGTGGCAATCCAGACAAAGTATCCATTATCTACTCGATTTAATCTAATCACGACAACAGATTCGCTGCACCTGAAGTAACGCAATGCGGTTCTGCAGCAACTTTAGATCACACTCGGCTTGCTTCCGTTTGGACTACCGGTATCACAACAATATCACGAGAAAGAAAAATATTCTGCTTACGAAAGGACCATACCTCAAGTATTCGACTTTGGAGGATCGGAATGCTTGTCGCACTCTTTGCTCTCACGAGGTGCCTTGGATGCTTTGGCATGAGTTTTTCCCACAGACCAAGCACAACATGTTTTGGAATCGATTCCTCGCGCGTATCAAGTACAAGACGCACGAGTTGATACGCCCGTGCTTCTTGTGGCAATCGCTCCAGCTCCTGCACAAGCACCTTGACATTCACTCTGGCCACATTCAATTAAGTACGATTGCGCATCTACGACTAGGCCAATAAAAACGTACTCATTCCCTGGAGCTTCTTGAAGCCAGCGTAAGACCCTTGCTACCGATTGCAGGGCCCACTTTTCAGCCTCTCCTCTCTCTACCGCTTGAAGACAGTCACTTTGCTGCTCTTGGTCCTCCTCGTCGCTCATCCAATCGACGAGCTCGCTTGCTTCCGCTGCATTCATCTTTTAAATGTACCCATCTACAAATAGCGCGTGGATGTGTACCACACGACAGAGGCCGCAAATGCCTTTTCCTCCAATCAACTTGCGTCGAGGCGTTTGGCCAGCCATTTCGAAATCACTATGGGTGGACGGAAAGGAGGCAAGAAGAAGAGCAGCCGTAAGCGCAAGGCCAATGTATGGGACGATGCAGAGCCAAAGAGTAAGGGTAGTCCCGTCAATAGGGATGATGGAGCTTCAAAACGCAAGCATGGCTCTATGATGGGCCAGTGGAAGTCGCGCAAGATTGCTGCAAGTACTAAAACGCGCGAGTTTGTGCGTACAGTGTACGACAAGAAGCAGTGGCAGTGCGAACAGTACAATAGAACGTGGGAGCATACCGTGAATGCAATATACAAGGACAAGAGCGTTCATGACGAACAAAACGTGGTGAAAGAGGAAATACTAAGGGAAGAGAGTACGAGCGAGGAAACTGGGAGCGAAGAAAGTGACAGTGAGGAGCACAAGTCTGTATTTCAAGAGTTTGTAGACACGTTCAAGCCAATAGAAATCGACGCCGATGATGAAGGAGAAGTTTTGGAGAAGTCAACGACTATCGATAAAGTTGAAAAGATTCAAGAAGAAGAGCAAGTAGCAGCGATGGAGAAGGATGATGAAAAAGGAGTGGACGAGCAAGAAGAAGAGGCAGAAGACCCGTATCGTCAACGTTTTGTATTGAGTTCAGTATCGGAAGAAGAAGTCAAGACGTTTACGACAAAGACGAGAACGTTTACACCAGTGACATTGCCGGAATTAGAAGAAGTGTACGATGTGTCGTACAAGAGTGGGATACATGGACGCACTGACGTCGTCACCTTGCCTGAAATTGCAGACAAGAAGAAACTATTTGTACGATCAAGATTAGCAACGACGTGGCGAGAGCGAAAGTTGGACGCAGACACAGTGTTTCCCAAAGGATCCATCCAGCGTACGTTGCTCCAGCAACTCTTTGCGTACACGGACGTGTTCTTTGCTGGGCAGACGTACGAAAACACGGATTTATTGCGACGCATGAGTGCCATGCATGTTTTGAACCACGTGTTGAAAGCACGCGACACGGTCTTGCGTAACAATGAACGACTGAAAAAGCGTGAGTTAAATGACTTGGAGGACGACGACAAGGAGTATCGGGATCAAGGCTTTTGTCGTGCCAGTGTCTTGGTCTTATTGCCGCTACGTAGTGCAGCAGTGGCATTTGTGAACCATTTGCTTACGCTACTACCGTTGACTGTCACGACATTTTACAACAAGGAGCGATTTGTTCACGAATTTGGCGATATACCAAGCACTGAAATCGCGTCGCAAGACAGCGAAAAGAAAGAGTGGCAACGGGTGTTTGCAATGGGTAATAACGACGATTGTTTTCAAATAGGGCTCTCGTTTTCACGAAAAGCAGTTCGGTTTTATAGTGACTATCGTCATGCAGACATAATCATCGCATCACCGCTTGGTCTTCGTCAGCAATTGGGTGATGAAGCCGCTCTATTGGACGACGTCAAGAATCTCTCGAGTGATTTTTTGTCCAGTATTGAGATTTGTATCGTTGACTCGGCCAGTCTCATGATGATGCAAAATCTCGATCATGTACGTACCGTCTTGCGTGCCACGAATGTACCACCAAAAGAAGCCCATGATGCGGATTTTTCACGCCTTCGTGCATGGCATTTGACCTTTTTAGCGCGTTCGTATCGACAGACAATTGTGTTTGCCCACAATGTGGAACCTGCACTAAATGCCCTTGTCGCCAAAACATGTACCAACCTTTCAGGAGCCGTCAAGTTTGTACGACGCTATGCGACTGTCGATGGGACTGCGTCCATTGCTCGTGTGGTCCCCCAAGTGAACCAACTGTTTCAACGAGTGGATTGTACCCATCACGAGCGCTATACAGCACTCGATGATGTGGAATGTCGCTTTGCTTTTTTCAAAAAGCATGTTTTTGAGCCGCTACTGGCTTCGCCACGCAAACACGTCTTGCTCTTTATTCCGTCGTATTTCGATTATGTCCGTGTCCGCAATTTGTTTCACGAAACTATGAACAAGAAACTCATTCGAAGCGTCCAGTGTTGTGAGTATACAACGAATTCGCAAGTCTCGCGTGCCCGTACGACGTTTTTCCATGGCCATTGTCACGTACTGCTCTATACGGAGCGCTTTCACTTTTACCATCAGTATCAGATCCGTGGTGTCCACCACATCATTTGGTACGGCCTTCCGAGTTTTAGTGACTTTTACCCGGAAATGATGAACATGTTGGCAAGTTATGAGGATCAGGCTACGGACACCAGTGAGGGGAAGACGTCTATTGCATTATTTTCTCGATTGGATCTGTTGAGGATGCAGCGAATTGTTGGCAACAAGCGGGCGGAACGCATGTGTCGGGCCAAGGCTGCGAAACCGACGTATCTTTTTCGTTAAGTGTACAAACCAAAATTAGGCTATCTCGGTTTATACATTATGTAAGCTACTTAACTTGAATTTTATACTCGCTATTTAGATTCGAGAGTCTGACAACAATAAGTAAGCTAAAGTTATAGATAAATCGGAGATCTCTATGCTAAGATTAAAGCTAAACTTTATAATTTGTACTCGGCTTCGCTTGCTGAGCATAGAATTAAGGTACATGATGATTTGAGCAGAACACTCACGGTATATTTAGCTCAAGTAAAAGCAAGTTAAAACGCAATAAAGCTTGTACGTGAGACGAATTAGCTGTAAGTTTACAAAAGAGAAAAATGTTGCTTGATGCAATGAGTCGTTTTGCAGCCATAGTAATATTTTACCGTATAATATTTTAAAAACAACAATTAAGGTATGTGTATATCATTTTGATCTTGATATTGGGTATGGATATAGTCCATGTCTAAATTGCAATCTTGGATTTAATAAGAATAGTATAGGGGCAAAAAAAATAAACAGTTTTGATTTTGGTATTTATTGCTTACATCGAAAAAGCATATAGCCTTCTTTCAAAGACCTCCTATAAACGCTTTTGCCTGTCGATAAAGTTGGCATGCATCAGTCTTTGTGGACGGGTTAAGCAGAGTAGCTTACTCTGCTGCTGTAACGAAGATAATTAGACGGAGTCGACATAGCAACGCTGCTCATTGGTCACAGCTTGGACTCACATAGCCCACTGTCTCGATCGATCCTCGGGAAACTATAATCGATGTGCCTGTATTCGGATTGGACTTGTCGACAGAGGACCACTCACAGACCGATAGTCGAGCCGAACGATTACATTGTGTCGTCGAAGGTGTGGTTCGCAATACGATATTAAGCGCTGAAACGTCGTTGAGTTTATGTAATAAAACAGCAAATTTTATTTCTCTTAAGATGCGTAAGCAAGTCAAAGACTTTGTGTACAAGTTGATTAATGTCTTGAGTGCTAGTAAGTTAAATGGAATCTTGAAATTGTATATATTTATCTTGAGCACATGATATACATTTAACTGCATTTATTGCCGTTTCTAAAGCTAGAATGCGTCCGCTCTTTATCGGACCATTACAAAAGATAAATATAAAAACTTAACGTACACTAGTCATATTGAGAAGTATACAAGCACACTCAATATTCTATATGGACTTACAAACCATCAATGACCCGAGCGTGTGGCACTTGATGAGCTCAGAATTTGGGCCTTGTTAGTACCGGTCATCGGCAGCACCAGAGCGCCGAGCTCGTAAAGTGTCACATGACGCTGAGGGATCTTACTAATCGATGCAGAGAGCATGCGTCGTTACCGCTTGGAGACCATTCTTGCGCGGCGTTGTCGCTAGGATCAAATTCAACATCTAATATAGTGGTTGGGAAAAGTAATAAAAGTACGAGGTATCTCTACGGTAAGTTTGGCTGAACGTCGTGAAAGTTTTGGTTATGATGATCAGCGTCTTAAGTCAACCAGTGCTTCCGACACTAGGTTATGGATCACAGGAGCACGAGCAGAAACTATTTTGGATCCCGTATGACAACTATTGAAGTGGCTCTTACAAGAGCACTTTATACCCTCACTCCCCGATGGGGTGACCGACTATAAGGCTAGGGCATTGCTTGCTCTGATCCGAGAGCGTGCTCTTAGTCGTCATTTGATATTTAGCTTTATTGCGCCCATGAGCTGTACGGTGCTAGGATCGTCTCGTGTCCTGATATCACAACCTGCTTCAGATCCCGACGCTTAGCTCACACCATAAAAGATTGATCATTGCAGCTGAAATATCTTTAAGGCTCATTTAGTATGTTGTGCAGGCTTTTAAGAAGCAGCGGTGATGTTTATCAATTAAGAATTTTCAGCGGACATTATTTTGTATTTTTAAATTTCTGATGGGGGTGAGTATAAAGGATTCAATCGTGTCACACCACTCGAATTTGCCTTGTTAAGTGAGTGGTGTCTGGAACATTCTCCAAAAGTTGATGTATATACGTACTAGTTTGTTGTTCCCTAGTAGTAAGAAGCTCGCAGAAATGCAGTACATGGACTAAGGGCCACTACTTGTGTATATCCGCTAAATTTACAATGATATGAAGATTGTGAAAGCTTACTTCCCACAAGCTCTTTAATCTCGGGTTTGTTTTTGGTATCGACTGACAAAGTCAGGCAGATAGCGATCCGCATCTCGTATAGTTTAAACATATAGAGCGAAGTCTAGAGACCTAACCCCACGGCTCAAGGACGGCGACTACACATGCCCAAGTTAAACGAGATAAATTACCAAATAAATGTGGAAGAAGACATTGAAAATAAGGTGGATACAGTGCTGCCAAGTGGTAAGGATCTGCCGCTCAATAAGGATGTTCGATATGTTCTAAACAAAATTTATCATCGAGATATCAGATCTTTCGGGGTCCTGGAAAGGCATGAGGCAGCGTACACCATCGACCTATCTAAGGATATGCCGGCGCACCCGATTTCTTACCATGACTTACATACAGAGTGCTTTTCGCTGTCGATAAAAGATCTTAATGACCTTTGGGCAGTCGTGTTGAAGACACTCCAGCAGCTTACATGGGTTTTGTGAAGCGAGAAAATTGCGCGAGTTTGCAAGAAGCGCTATTCGACCATGAGAGCGCCTCTGCATCACTGCGCACTTCACATGGAGGTACTGCTTAGTAAAGAGCGCCGAAGGAGTCCCAGCCCTGTGTCATCAACCTGCAGAGCATAGATTTCCTGCGTAAGTGACTGTCTTCGCTTGATATTTCTCTCAAGATTGGGCATGGTGTTGGCCATTCCGCAGGAGAATGTCAGACTCTCGATGCGTTTATAAAGAAGGTTTACTATTTAAGGTCTGAAATCGATGGGTTTCATGGCGAGACCTTCAAACTTAGTCGAAGTGGCTATTCTTTGTACTGATCTCTAAGCTTAAATGGTCACACAAAGCGTACAGCCTTATGTGTACTCCTTACGAGTCAAACGATTGAGGTACTATCAGCTGGCGGTTGGCAACCCGTGTTTGCCTTACGCGAAGACAACTGTCTAAAACGGTATCAGAGGTACATGAGGTACAAAGTCCTTGGCACCGAACCAGCTCTTACTATACCGAAGCCGAGACGTTTTGGTAGAAACTCATCTCCGGCCCACTACGTTAGAAAATGAATTTTTAGTTTGCAGACGTTATTTACTCCACAAATTAAGACTGCTACACCCTACAGGTTTAATCGAACCAAGAATAGCTTCATAAATTGAGTAATAGCGATGACAGCTTTGAGGTGTATATCACCCCAAAGCATCCTCGTTTTGGGTGCAGGTTGCCCTTGTTGTCAAGCCTCTTACAGTGCCGAGTGAAAATCTCAAACAGGATTTGATGCGGTGCTAAAATACGTGCACGTCTCTTGCGCCACTGTACGACCGCGCTGGAACAATAATCCATCTAACCAAGTGTTGCTTATAAATGCCACGCAAAGAGTGGTTCCTGAAAAGCTTGTAGTGCGCGAAAGCAGATGAGAATACTCTTCTACGCAATGGCCTGCACCATATAGGCAGACTTTCGTTAAAAGGCTGGATAATTTGTTCTTCAGGGAGTAGATAGTCGTACGGGGTAGCGGTACTCGACTGTGAGGGAATCACATATCTACTATGACTTCGTCCACTCCAGCCTTCCAACAAAGCTAGGATCATCACTTTCACCCTTTCTTTTCATTTTCCAATAGCGATGACCTGACCAGCAAAAACATTTCAGGCTCGGCTTTGAAAACCATGAGCCTATTCTTTACGAGCAAGGCTTTTGCATGTCCGATGAAACCGACTTTAAATCTGCCTACGCGTTGGTGCAAGCGCTGCACCATTGTTTGCCGGCCTTTCTCCATGTTTAAAACGCAGCACCAAATTGATAAATTTTCGACATCGTCAAAATCCATGTGAGGTCTCTTTGCAGCTCTTTCAAGGCGAGAGCTCACCGGAGCGTTTCAGGCGCTCCTTGACATCTTCATCGCCCAAAAACTGATGTGTCTTTGGATTAGGTGAAGGGAAACAAAATGCGCACTCTTCCTGACTCGATGGAATGGAACTCACATCTGGAGCCTTGCTTTTTTACCGAAAGCTGATTGTCGCGTGAGCCGCTCTAAATTCACCTTTCACGATGGCGACGAAGCCTTTAATGTAGGCACAGCCCTTTTTTTAGGCGCAATCTTAAAAACATAATGGCGTGATCTTTGGAGGCCAAAGCAACCTTTCTGCGGACTGGCTTGTTCATTGTTGAGCTACTCGACCGACCGCTAGCCTTCTTCATCGTCTACTTGGTAACTGTTATAACCAAAGGGCTTTTTGTAGAAAGCTAACAAGTGATGCATTTAAAAGGTAAGACATTAGATATAATAAAAGACTAAATGAAGGGCAGGTGCTCTCGGGCATCTGCAGGTCTTTAACGAGTCTCGCCCTCGACGCGACGGTCTCCAGCACCGGGCGCCACCTGGGCTCTTACCAAGTCAGAGCTAAACACAAAAATGGAAGACCCTCACGACCTCGGTGCTGGCTGCACTGCCCGCCGAACGAGACCCGACGTATGCGGACACCACTCTATGCCGTGGACTTGCCAGACTGAGCTTAGCACGTGCATAACTTGGCAACGCGAAAACGTAATACATTACATTACATTAATGTACTAAATGAATTATTTTTAAATTGCAAACTATTGCACCGTCGATCGCTTTAGAAAGAGAATAGTCGCCGATCGTTTACCAATATATCTTTCATCTAAATGCATGCCTTCTTTGTAAAGCGTGCTGCAAGACCCCATCACAGATAACTTATGCTCTTTTGCGTAAGACAAATTGCCTTGATAATTTGAAGTGTCTCGTCTTTACTGATACTATCAAATGTTGGGCTCGTGCATCACACATTAAGCTTCACCCGACCCAATTAATGATTTTATGGCTCGCTGTGTCTATGTTGCGGTCAAGAATCACAAAGGAGAGAGAGCGGGTGCACCAACATTGCTAGTGCCCTGGATACAGCGGAAAAGTCAAAAGATATTTCGAAAATAGCGGCCTTGGACGCTTACTTCGAAAGCTCGTTTCTGTTAAAATGAATCAGCTTTTTCGTGACTGCCGTGTCCAATAATCGGTATTCTCAACAACGTGGTCCTATATTTGCGCAGCAGGTTTTTCATATGCTATAAAGTAACACACATGCGTTCTTTTGCATACAATTATGCGTCTCTATGGGTGTGAGATGGTAACTTGAACTCAAAAGCGCGAGAAGAACTTTAGTAACGAGTGTGCTCTGTACAAATTGCGACAGGAAGCTTCTGAGCTCGTGAAACGACCGCTTTAGGTTCCTATTTTAATTGTAACACTCAAGAATTCGCGCCTTTATTTCTTGTTCGCTGAACGCTGTTAATCGCCACGGCCTGATATTTGTGCAGTAATGTAAAACTGTCCATTGGAAAATACTTTACTGTTTTGCCGAACTGAAGGCGAAGAGCGGTGTAGCTTTTAGAGTAAAACAAGCATTATTGTTCCATTTGTTGACAATGCAACGCCAGTCTGCCCTCTTTGCATCATTTGTCGATCTCGCATCTGTGAGACTTGTGCCAACATGCGTTTAGCTTTACTGCTCCTTGTAGTGGTTGTAGCCACTCTTTGTGCGAGCCGTATCGTAGAATCCAGTGCCGACGGCGTCAGCACAACCGAGGCTTCACACTTTGACGGCACTAAGTCTTTGCTCCAAGCGAGAGTGCTTGATGAAGAAGAGCACCGTGGTCAGCACCCTTTGCAAAACTCCACAGGATATATAACGCAAAGTTTGTGACCATGAAGAGCTGGTTTAGTCGTAAATTTCGCGGCATTGACAAGAACGCGAGGCCAAAGTTGGAATCGACAGCACGTTCACGAGTTCCAAAAATATCTGACCCGTCAGTACAGGATGCGAATGTAGAAGTGACAAAACAAGGAGGTGTAAAGAATTTAGAGGAGCATGCTCTGCAGGATACCAATGCACAGCCGCAATCGCTAAAGACCTTGACATTTTCCTCTCACGTAAACAACGTTGATGCGTCGCCGAAGACTGCTCCAGAGGGTACGGTAGATTCTACTTTACACGACACCAACGTGGGAACCGCACCGCAAGATGTTATCGAGATTTTGGGGAATTGCCCCACGCTCGAGCGGCGTGAAAAGCTACCGCAAGGACACTTTATAAAGACGGAGAAACTTGGTCGACCAGTGGTTAAGGATGTATCACCTCGTCAGCCGGTGTGACGTCGACGCATGATATCATGATTCGGCCAAGAAGTTTCTGGTCTCTTCACTTCATCCATCGTCGGATACGAAATCGAAGGCGACAACTTCTGATTCGAATAGAAATTTGCTATTGACGAATGTGCTGCAGAGAAATTGGACTTCCAGAAAAGAAAAAGAACAACGAATTGAAAAGTATGCGAGTGAAGTTATGAAAGAATGCGCCGGAAAGAGGCTTTTTAGTCGTTTTTGCAGATTAGAGAGCTCTTACTCGCCGAATCGATTCCCGATTAGAAAAAAAAATTCGAGCCATTTTCAAAGATTGAACCTGTCTCTTCGTCTACGTCACACCGTGCGATAGTTAATTACGCGGATCATGGACCAATTGAGAGGATATCGCCACCGAGGTGACCAGGAATTTCAGAAAGTGGAATGAAGGCAGTAGATTCTTAACTCGTATTTGTAGTCCGCCCGCGGTACCATTTTTAAATATATCGTGACTATCTCTCAAAGCATATACTTTCTTCCTCGATGCCCCAACACAAGGTACTTGTTGCTCACGCAAACCATGACTTATTAAGACGATATCAGCATTGGACGGATAAGGAGCAATGAAACCCGAGCACCCATGTTTCGCAAATTAACCTGCCAAAAGACACGGCAAAGCTGCGATCAAGCTTCGAGAATTAAGATTTTTCAAAGAGTGAAAATCTTTTTACAAGCATACTTTAAAGATAATATCGTAACTTATTCTCTTTAACGGCGAGGCGTTCGGTAAGAAGAGTACAGGGGGTTGGAGAGAAGGTGTATATAATCATCACAAAGGCAGCGTGATTGGGACTAATTTGTAAGCTGTTTTTATCAACATGTTCTCCTACCACACCTTCTTTTGCTCTACAAAATTGCCTTTTAAAAGCACAAAAGTACAGTGTGTGAATTTAATGACGAGCTGCTAATTGCTAGCTATTAACTACGCTGGTACGGTATCAGCGATAAATTTCTTACTTTTTGACCTATCGGGAAGGAAAAGCAACATTCTATCAAAAAAATATTAAATTTCGAGCGCTTGAACAGTACCACGTCACATAAACGGTTATTGTGTACATAGGACTCAATGCTTTACCCGTTAAAGACGCAGCGTCCTATACTTTGCGCGCGAGGCAGTCCGTGTTGGAAGTATATAGTTAAACCTTCGATGCACAAGTTAGGCTACTGTCTAATTCAAGCGGCTATCACGACAATTTGGAAGTCGAAATGTGACGCCAATACCTCAACTCGTCAAGAGACTTGACACAAACGCTGCTAGCAAACTCTTAACGCATCAGCAAGGCAAAGCAGTACGGACCTTTAAAGCGTGCTATGCCTCAAGACTGGTACAAGAAGTGCACGACCACAAGTTACGCAGCACAGTTATAATTGGTTTGAAAGGCTACAAGCACCAAAACAAACTTTCAAATGAGAGCTAGACAAGCTCTCAAACAAGAGCTAGCCTTCGTGCTTGTGAAACAAAGAAGGCATAGTAAAAGAATGTAGCTATCAAGAAATAAGGTGACTTAATAAACGTGCCTGTCCAGTAAAAGCATTTTTTTCTTGATCTTACCTCACCGTTCGAGATAATGACTTCACTTTTTGAGAAAGAAATACTCGAACCTGATCACAACTTTGCCGTGTCTTTTGGCAAATTAGCATGCGGAACCTCGTTGCTCGTTTTCAATTCCTTTTGTCGCTCCAATGCTGATACCGTCTCCATGTGTAAATGGTCTGCGTGATCATCAACCGCCTTGTGTTGAGGCGTCGACGAAGAGAGAGATTCTGCTTTTGAGAGTTGGTCACGAGAAGAATTCCAACGTTTGAGCGTAGCACCGCGGGCGGACTGCAAATACGCCTTGAGAGTCTGCAAATAGGACTGCGCCACCTTGTTGTCCGTTTTTGTAGGTCCTGAGCGCTTCGACGGCAATGTCGTCTCAATCGGTCCATGGTTCGCGTGCTCAGCTACCACCCGTTGTGACGTGAACAGAGAGGTAGGTTTCACCTTTGCAAATCGATTGAGAAATGAAAACCTCCAATTGGGAATGGATTCGGCGAGTAAGAGCTTTACAATCTGCATAAACGACTGAAACGCCTCCTTCTGACGCTTCCTTTTGCGATTTGCGGCAAATTCACTCGCATACAGTTCGAATCGTTGATCCCTCTCTGTACTGGGAGTCCAATCTCTTTGCGGCACGATTGCCAACACCAAATTTTTGTTCGAGTCAGAAGTCGTTGCCTTCGATTTCGATTTCGTATTCGACGATGGACGAAGAGAAGAACCCAGAGACTTCTTGGTCGAATCATGCGCCGACGTCACTCCCGATGTGAGCGACTGACCAGGTGGTACATCCTTTTCCGCTGCTCGATCAAATTTCTCCGTCTTTATTGAGTGTCCTTGCGGTGGCATTTCCACGCTGCTCGAGCGTGGAGCAATACCCTCCGAAGTCTTGAAAACATCTTGCGGTGCCGTACCCACATTGGCCTCGTGTAAAGAAGATTTTACCGTATCCTCTGAAGCAGTCTTTGGCGTCGCGTCTACGTTTTTCACGTGTGGAGAAAACTCCGACGTCGTGAGAGCTTGCGGCTTTGCGTTGCTCCTGTGTAGAGGATGCTCCTCATACTTCTTTCCATCTCCTTGTTGATTCGCTCTCACATTTGCATTTTTCACCGACGGATCGGACCAGTCCGGAACTCGTGAACGTGCTTTCGATTTTCTCGCTTGCTTGCCAGCACCACGAAAGGTACGACTGAACCATGATTTAAAACGACTCTTGATGGTCAGGAATTTCGAGTTGTACAACTTGCGGAGTTTTGCGAAAGCTTCTGACCACAATGCTCGTTCTTCATCAAGCGCTTTGGCTCGACGCAAGGACTCGTCCCCTTCGTCGTTGGTGGCGCCGTCAAAGTGTAAAGCCTCCGTTGTGCTGACGCCATTAGCACTCGATTCGACGAAACGGCTGGTATGAAGAGTAGCCACAACCACTACGAGGAGGAGCAAGGCAAGACGCATGGTGGCACAAGACTGACAGATACGGATTTCACAAATGATGCGTGGTGATGGAGTGGGCACATTGGCGGTACACGCCGCTACTAGTCAGATCAGGTTTATACTGTGTCTTGTATCGGTACACCAAAGCTCAGTGTCTACTACCGTATGGACCGACACAAGGTCCAAAGAGTATCTATACGGTTTTGGACCATAATGATCGACATGAGTAAAGGTCGCACTCTGTTCCTGCTACGATGATGGCTGAGCCACCATTCTTATTCGTGATTCAACTCATGACTGTATCTATTAGGATAGAAAACTGTAGTCTATTGATTACGAGGGACACATTTACCGGTACTATAGTTGTACAGAGGTGGATGGATACCAGATACCACTTTGTGATTTTCCCTCGAAATGCGTGGCGCGTATTCCGTCATCACTGCGCTTTTGGTCGTCGCCAGCAGCCAGATAGCTGCAGAATCTGACTACCAGCTTCAAGTGTACCATCATGACGTTACGGTAGCTGGTAATGCTGTCGTGAAGTCGCTGCCAAAACGATATCTCCGAGGAAGCCAACACGTACACGACAGCAATGAAGAGCGCTCTGTCTATTCTGTTCTAGCGAGCATGATAAATGAGGGTGTTAGTAAGATGCCTCAGGCTGCCGAGGCTGTGGAAAAGATGCCTCAGGCTGCTGAGGCTGTGAAAAAGATGCCACACGCTGCAACGGCTGGGAAGAAGGTGTCACGCGTTACAAGGACTGGGAAAAAGATGACTTCACATGGTGCAAACGCTAGAAAAGGACCACTTCGAGCAGATTTTGTCGAGAAAATGCCACACGCTGCAGAGGCCAAGGAGGAGATGCAACGCGCTAACCAGCACGATCTGTTAAAGGCTATACACCAAGCGGACGAGGCATTAGAAAAAAGTTGGCATCCATCTAGTGATACCGCCGCCATTCGCTATGCTTCTCACGGTATTTCCAGCAATGTGATCCTCACTTTAAAAGAGTGGAGAAAAAACTTTCGAGGCATGAGGGAGATGGCTGTGTCAAGTGAGCACAAGGACATTATCAAGCCAATTCATAAAGCATTTGTCCGACTCTGTGGCGAGAATATGGACCCGACTACTATAGAGATGTCTCATATTTGGAACATGATGGATTGGAACGTCGCGGCATCTCCTGCAACATCCCACCGACAGAATCTTGTAAGCCAAGCCCAGCGGTATGTCCTCATAGGTTTGCGGAGCATGAAGAAGGACCCTGCAGTGTGGAAGGAGTGGAACAAATTGTCGAAATCGCTGAGGTTTGGCGTGCTGGACTACTTACTGAATTTGCATTATCAGAGATGGGTGCGGATGTATAACATTTTTAAACGACATCGGCCTGATAAATGGGACGTGCCAATGAACGATAAGCTTAGCCTTGATGGCAACACCGACACGAACAGCGCTCTTGCTCTACAGACGCACTCGAATAAGCAGAGTTTGTATCCGAATGAGCCGTCTAACGCGGCGTGGACGTCGAAAGGTGACCGCTTTGTCTCTTCAAAAAGATCAAGGCGTACCTTTAATGGCAACACCGACACAGCCAGTCTGCCATCCAAGCGATCAAAAGTGCGGAGTTCGAAGTCGTTTGTACCACTTTCGACGGAATCGACGACTTTCGGTGACCACTCTGTCTCTACTAAAACCTCGAGGGTCAGTGCTGTTGCCCCGCCAAAGCGCCCAAAGGCGCACAATTTGGACGTGTTGGCGTCCGCTGCCACTGCGTTGGCGCTCAAAGATAGCGAATTCGTCATGCACGAATCTTAGTCTTGGTGGCATTTCCGACAAAAACACCATCTGGTCATTGGCAAGCTGTAGAGAAATTTCGTTTATCCACAAAAAAACTAGAAAAGTATAATTATACGCAAAATAACTGATCAAATCTTTTGACTAAAAAATGGAAAACCCGTCAGCGATAGTATAACTATTCGTGTAAATACCTTTGCACTGTTCGGCTTATTGTAAGCATGAGGTGTATACACGGAAAGGTCGTTTTTTGTCCCGCTCTTTGCCACTCTTTTCTTTTCAAAAGAACATGGTTAGATTCCTACTGCTTTTGTGCAAGTCCTTGACAACGTGCTTTGGGCTTCAAAAATCGACTAGTGCAACAGATTGCAGCTTAAAGTCTGTTTGGTTGAAGGATTGCGTACTCTAATCATTCTTTCTATATGCATTGAATTGAGCTTTATAATTATAAAAGGTAATGCAGCCATTCCGAAATACTACAAAAATTTTCAGCAAGCGAAGCTGCTAAAGTGCCGGTGAGCCACTCTCTAAGATCATTCTAAGCAGGAAGCAAGCTTTTATCATAAAACATCGGCTCAAACAATGGCTCGCTACGCTCACACCCATTAAGAGCTGACTTACATTAAGTGAAGAGGAATGAGCGCAGTCCGGCATTCTTTGACGATTTACAAAAAGTCGGACTGATAATGATGATGACTATACAGGCAGCAAAGATTGGCCGGATCATATTGCGAAAAATTTGGCTGCACCGAAGGACAATGTTGCACGTACCACAACACCGAAATCGTTCCTTTGCCCTAGACTGCGCTTATTACAAATACTACGCTTACAGAGGCTGAGCTTACAGTAAAGGCTGCGCCTTTGCCGTGCGTGGCTAACCTTAACCCCCCTTAAGAAAAGGAAGGCTATGAGAAGGTTTGACCGTATGCCTTTTGCTCTCTCTTCCCGATGGACTACATACACCTCCACCTTCGGGTGACAAATATAATGCAAAAATTTGCAAGCGCTCTGGTGAACATCTTCTTGGCTTTTTGACCCCTAGAAATACAAAGAAACTTCAAATTATTGACAACGCTGTCAAAACAGCCTCATCGCTATAAAATGTGTTAAATTTGACGTCAGACCTACCGAACATATGTATGGCCTCACCTCGGAAGACAGGAATTTTTGATGTTTACGGGAATACGAGATTGTTCTGGGTGTGGGTCTAACAAAATCTGTAGCAAGGAGGAAGAGCACGAGGTCAAAGACGAAAATCCTTCGTGTATATCTCGGATGGTTTATTGACAAATGTTACTTACGCAGACTATGTAACTCATCAATTACCGTGTTTAGACGCAAGCTGATTGTTAATGAGAGCTCAACTCAGCTTTTAAGCATCGATCCGACAAGAAAAGAGAGGATTTTCTGATTGAGCCAATACAGGCCATGGCGCCGATCAGTGCGCTCATCTGCTTTTGGTGCCCGTGTAGCATCTCTAGACATCACTGGGTCGTAAGAAGCCATTATTTCAGCGACCTTACGGTCGTTATGCGTGTGCTGTTAGCACTGCATCATATTTCACTTTAAGGTGTTCTCGACGTCGCAAGAAATCTGATGACAATAGAGGCCTGCATTTGGTGTAGTATACTGTCATCATCATAGTTAAATTGAAGAGCCTTCTTTGTAAATGTGTCAATCTCTGGGATGTTACAACTTGAAGCCTAATCATGTTGAACGAAGAAATCTGCATCTATTTACGTAAAGTGAAGTGCTTACTTGATTGGTCGGAGACACCTTTCACCGTGGTGTCCTAGCTTTGGCAAAAATGCAAAGCCAACTAGCACCTTAAGAACGGGATCACCCGAAAGAGCTGCGATTTGACTGCAAGGTTTAACCCAAAGCAATCTTGAGCGCATTTATTTAATCGTGTAGAAGTTGCTACTTTTCATGAAGACGGCGCAAGTCCACCTTTGGCCCCCTTGGTGACAAAGACTAGCGGTACTTTCATGTGATGTGAGTTGCGTAGCGGATGCACTATTTTAATCAACAGGAGCCTTTCGTGCAGTTGTTTTTTTGCTTTACAGACCGTGTTTAAGCTGTTCAAACGTTTCCACTATGATTTCCTGAAAGCCGGTGCAATATGAAGAAAGAATTATCGGCCTTTGTATGTAACTCGCAGTTTTGTAGCCATCATGGTAGGTTAAAAGCTTACCCGTAAGGAAGCTTTCTGTAGGACATATATGCACTAAGATTGGATCAACCTCCGTGAGTCTCAGCGCGATGAGTCCAAACTGCGCCAAAAGTAGCTTTTCTTTAAGCTTCAGGCACGCCCCGCCACTCAAAGTGCACAACCTCATGAGTACGCGAATACGGCCAATAGGCACCATTAGCCAGCGTAATAAAGAACTCAGCAAACATCGTGCGCGTAGACAACACTTGGAATATGGCTAAGGTACCTTTTCAAATGGCACATACGACATTGAGTGCATCGGCAACGTCTTTGCACGATTCATAGAGCATACCTCTTATAAACGGGTAAAGGATAAATTAAGACTGAGTTTATTTTTCTGGTAGTAGGTTATTTGTTTCTAAAACTACGGTAAATTCTTTGATTGAGAAAATAAAAAATATGTATTTCGTGGTCGTCTAAAACGTAGTGTACTGATTATAAGTGCAATGCGTAAAATGCCTATCTTAGACGAATATATGACCCGGTCCAGGTGACCGCGAATGCGTTGGGGAACTGGACATACTTTGGCACAGCTGAGTGAGGCAAATCTACGATTCTTGTTTCGTAATGTCACAACCTCTGTTTCGACGAGAACGAGTCGAGCGTCTTGCTCGCAGAGCGATGCGATTTTGTGCTCATGACTCGAGAGCCGGCAGGAAAAGGCCTCAAAATCGTGTATGTGTAGTGCACAGTGTATTTTTGAAAGGGAAGTCGAGGCTATCGGTATAACGCTTTGTCACCATATGAGGTGCGGCCGTCAGACACCGGGTACGAGCAAGATCCAGGTAAAAAGCACTCGTGCGCTACTTGACCCTAGCCAACCGTCTTCCTCTTCCTATTCCTAATAATAAGGGCAAGCGCCGCAATCATGTAAAGAGAATTCTTGCACGGCTTTGTCATTAAAGCCAAGCTCAGTATGTTGTATATCAGAGCAAACATATTTCCTCCAATATCCTTTAGGGGATTGAAGCCCCGCTTCGTCAAGAAAACTATGATGATATAGTTGCTTATGCTTAAGGACCACGCTTCTCAATGCTTGGATGAGGAGTGCAACAACCGCGAGCAGAGTTCATATGGAGAGCCCTGGTGATCGCTGCAGAAGTAGTTTTTACTCGAGCATGATGTTGCGAAGTATTGGCTACAGGACGACAGTCTGCTTGGACTTTGCAATAAGTACTTAGCCAAGAGGAGCATCACCGAAAGCACTGACCGTGAGGTGCGAGTAGAGGGCACAGCTTTCTTTACCTTGATTTGTGGCGCGAAATAAAAAAATTATTGTTTTCAGGCGGGTAACGACGCGCGAGTACCACCGGTACAATCTGCAGTCGGGCTTGGAGGTCCACATAGATTACTTGCTAGGCAAGCTTGACCACATAGAGTCAGCAACCCGGCTCTTAGAGGTGCACAGTCTTTGCACTTTGCTTCCGAGCAGACCGTAATACTTATGTCATTAATACCAGGCGACTTGACGTAGCTTGCAGCTGGCTCGTCGAGCATATAGCTGTGGCTTGTCAGCCAATTAGGGGACGCGCAATTTCTTAGCTAATTTTTTTAAATTCAATGCTCTTGTGCCTCATCAACCAGACTGTTAAAGAGTTTGACTCATCTGGCACAAACACTTACGAGCAGAGCGTGCACGGAGTTTGTGGGGTGCGCAACAAGTGATTTTGAAATGTGAGCTGAAACTTATATTCAAATGCTATAAAGTCATTACATAGCATAGCAATTCCAGAAAGAGCAGAAGCAATGTTACTTTGACTCTCCTGAAAACTAAGAAGTGCCTTAGTATTACATACATTGACTTGTGCCACACAATCTAAAGACGTCATCATTGTGACGTCATTTGCTACTTAAAGCTTGCACCACAAATCAAATGCCCCGAAGAGCTTATTCACTTTAGGTCAATCACATCATCATCCATAGCGCCTTATGGGTTTGATACAGAGGATATTCTCAACACAAGAGCCAAGTAAACAGTATTCGATACCACGTGGTAAGACCGTTACGACGTGTCAAAGTACCCTCGCACCGCGCGCGTTGGTCATTTTTTTCTCGAAGTGAACAAGCCCCGATCCATTGGAGTTTAAAATGAAGACGGCAAGCGCTCTTCTCAACAAAATGATGCAACTCGTACTACCAAGTCTATCTTTGATATTTTGTATACTCTTCGCTTACATTCGCATGTAACTACGTCGCTCATTGGTTCAAAGTGATTTTGAAAGAAAGCAGACAGCGATCTACGACTTGTATTGATTTTACGTACAAAAGCAAGGTCACATACTTGTACTTCCGTATCACTTGAGCAAAGGGCTACACATTCGCGTTGCAGCCAAGCTGGAAACAGCGTATGCACGATAATAAAGGAAAACATTTTTACTATCGCTTTATCTCTTTGATTTCAACAAAGCCATCTTTTAAAAGTGAGCTTTTTTTTCACCAGCTTGGCTTGCAACTGAGTTTGCCGCCAAGTATTTGTGCCTAAGCCCACGCACATGGCTCTGCTCGTACAGCTTAAAATGCACAGCTTAGGATCAGGAAGGGTTGCAAGAGCAGATATTCCAAAAACCCGGCAACTATTTTATTTATATGGAGAAAAGCGTGTAAGGTTCCTTTGAATAATCTCAAATGTTTTAGTTATGCACTCTTCCAGCGTGGGCGTACCATGTATCCTAGGCTCAAATAAGACTATAAAAACTCAATGTCGATACAATACTTATACAGAAGAGTGTAATTGCAAAGTAAATTTCTCTCTTGACAGACGAGCGAAGCCCGACTCTATCGCTTCAGAAGTCTATTGACTACCGGTGAGCTCAAAGCTTGTCAGCACCCTGGTAAAAGGTGTCTGTATTTTTTGCCCATCCCACATCGAATGTACACGACGGATGTATCGCTGTGCCTTCAGCCCAATAAGAAATGAGCTTACGGCGTGTTCTTTATTCAATCTTCAAAACGATGTTGCCTTTGTGAAAAGGATCACTAATTCAAGGGGGAGAGATGTATTTTCGTAGATAATTAGCTATTGAGACAAATGGCAAAGTCTTCTTTGGCTGCGACAGCAAGACTTTTGAAACGATCGGACTCGACCTATAAAATTTATAGCAAAGATAAATATGTGGCAAGATTATAAATTGATCTTCTTTCTATCTTTTATTTATAGAGAGTAAACCACGTCACAGATGCCCAATCAAACGTATGCTATGCGTTATCCTTATATCATCGTTTTGTATCGCAATACGGAGTGTGCGATTTATGTAGGGAAGTACCATACGCTTTTTCACTGATCTGTGTACCTGTATCATATTTTATACAGTACCAATTTAGCATGGTTGGCTGTCGTAGAGACAGATATTCGGACGGATACAAAATACCATTGCAAATTTCCTTCCCCAGTTGAATTTCTATGCGTGGCGCGTATTGCGCCTTAAACGCTCTCTTTGTCGTAGCCAGCAGCCAGATAGCTGCAGAATCTGGCACCCAGCGTCAAGCCTACAATCATGACGTCATGGTAGCCGGTAATGTTGTCGTAAAGTCGCTACCACATCGATTTCTCCGCGGAAGTCAAGACGTACACGACGTCTTGGCTCATGAAGAGCGCACTATCTATCTTGCTTTGGCGAGCATGATAAACGAAGGCGTAAAAAAGATGCCACAGGCTGCTAAGGCTGTGGAGAAGATACCACAGGCTGCTGAGGCTGTGGAGACGATACCACACGCTGCTGAGGCTGTGGAGAAGATCCCACAGGCTGCTGAGGCTGTAGAGAAGATACCAGACGCTGCTGAGGCTGTGGAGAGGATGCCACGCGCTGCTGTGGCTGTGGAGAAGATACCACACGCTGCCGAGGCAAAGATTGTGAAGAAACTGCCGCGTGCTGCAAAGGAGAGGAAAACGCCAATCCCACCAAACTTTGTAACGGAGATGCCACACGCTGCAGCAGCTATGGAGGAGATGCGACGCGCCAAACAGGATGATCTTTTAGAGGCTACACTGGGTGCTCACGAGGCACTGAAGAAACATTGGGATCCATCTGGTACAAATGCCGCCATCAGTGATACTCCTTATGGTATAACCAGCCAAGCCATACTCAGTTTACCAGTATGGAAAATCAGCTTTAAAGGCACGAAGCCCATGACGGTGCATAAGAAGCACGTGGGCTTGATCAATCCAGTTCATGAAGCGTTTGTCCGACTTTGCGATGAAAATATAGAACCGACCGCCGCAGAGGCGTCTTTTCTTTGGGGCATGCTGGAATGGAAAACAAGATCTCCTCAAAGATTCCACCGGCCAAATATTATACGCCAAGCGCACCGATATGTGCTCCTAGGCTTGCGGAATTTGAAACGGAATAAACCGTTGTGGAAAAAATGGAATGAATTGTCGGATCCGCTGAAACGCGGCGTGTTGGACTACTTGCTCAATTTGCACTATCAGAGATGGGTGCGAATGTATGAGATTTTTATCAAGAATTGGCAAAAAAAAATTAGCCGGCCCGAACTTTCGGAGCTTAGCTTTAGGGGCAACATGGGCACAAGCAGTGCCATGGCACTACATACGAAAGTGCCATTTAATGCTGCATCGACCTCCAGAGCCAAATCGTCCGTGCTTTCTAAAAGACCCACGCGTGCCTTCAACGGCAACATGGACACAACTAGTCGTCTATCTAAGCAACCAAAGACAAAATCAGTCAAGCAACTTTTGATGGAACCGGTGACGCCAAGCGACCACTCCGTCTCCGCTAAACGATCAAGATTCAGCTACGGCGGTACAAGCTCAGCTTTTGCCCCGTACAAGCCAAGCGACCTCTCTGTCTTTCCTCAAAACACGAGAATCGGCTTTGGCGGTCCAAGCAGTGCTTTTGTCCCGTACAAGCGCCCGAACGTGCACAGTTCATAGTCGGTGGCGCCCGCCCCTACTGCTCTGACGCTCGAAAATAGCGATTACGTCATGCACGAATTTCAGTATTGGCGGCGTTTTTGATCGAGCACTGACAAAGCTCCATCTGTGCCATTAAAGTTATTGGAGTGACTCGGAGCGAGTGGCATGACAATATTCCCAGCTTCAGCTTATGCTTGGGGTGGTCCACCTAGTTTGGTTTTTCTCTTACTTTTCTTATTTGTTAGTCACACAGCCACGTCTTGAATGCTGCCCAATTACAAAAGAGCTTACGGCGCGATGGTGGTAGATCCTAACGCTTTTGGGATTGACCTTGGCTTCAAAAATGAGGAATGCATCTTTTATACAGTTCTAGATGGTCAGCCATTGATATAATTGCAAAGTCGCATCCGAAAGGACTCCAGAGTGACCTGAACAACAGAATTTGTGGTTGGGATTGACCAAATCACAAAAACTTGACTGAGTCCACACACCAGACTTGTCTGCAGCGGAAGTTGTAGTGGTTTGCTAAGATGAAGCTAAAGTACTGGTATTTGACCTTTCTTCTTTACGTAAAGTGCATGCAAGATGTCTGCCTGATTCCAAGAATCACTATATTTCTACATGCTATATCTACTGACTTTTAAGGGGTAAATGCTATAAAGCATAGTAATTCCTATCAATGTGCATAAGCGGATCATGTACGCTTTTTAGTTGCATTTCTATACATTCACAAAACATTTGTTAATTGTGTTACACAATAAAGTGCCCCATAAGGCTGTAATCGCGTACTTATAAGATAATACGCTTTGAGAAGCGGGCAAGCTTGGAGACCAGTACGAAGACAATGAATTTTCTGGCGCGGTTCAGACACATCACTCTGAGGTGCACGAAGGTTATTCGAACTGTAAAGCATATTTGTCACGTACTGTAGGCCTTTTCATTTTCCATAACTCTTTTCCCGGCCACGCTTTACTTGGAGGCACAATGTGCCACCGCTTTCACATCAATCAAGCAGCAACTCACGGGATCATCGGATCAACTTATCAGAAGACAATGCATCGTCTACACCGTGACTAAAAAGTCTTAGACATACATAAGCAACCCCAGTCGATATCACGTACGCTTACCTCGTGAGAGGCAAAGGTAAGCGTACGTGATATCGACAAACCAAAAACTTTATTCCTGTCAATGAAAATGTGCCGCCTTTCGGGTACTCGTGCAAAAAGTATTTCACTACAAGCTCGGTAAGCCCAAAATCCCTTTCACAGAAAATTTTGTAGACCTCTAAAATGTTTCTGCTTCACACCTCACCCCACACGGTATATTACTGGTCTTTGCGGTTGAAGAGCGCTTATAGAGGCTGCTTTCATCGTGGCATTGTATTGTCTTTAAATTTGTAAAGCAGCTCCTGCGCGATCGAATATACAAGCTCAAATTGCTCTTCGATCAATCCCGGGAGCATATATCAAAACCCATCTGGCTTGGCATTCTATCAGACGTGAGACATCTCAGTGAGAGCTATCGCTCACCCGTCAATTCAGCAAATTATGCCTTAGCCATACGGACGCATGGTACTTCATCGGAGTTCGTTGGTGTGGGCTGAACGCTGTAAAGGTTTTTACAACTGCACAGTAAACCCTTCAATGAAATGCTAATGCTGACATTTCGAATACCGAATATAGGCTGCACTAATAAACAGGCTTCTTACGATGGAAATTATAGATTTGAGCGAAATTTAATGTAGTGTCCAATAGCACGCACAGCACCACGTATTGTCGTTGGCTTCTTCTAAACCAAGTGCCGCATATAAATGCTACGTGGGGATTGGATCAAGAGAGATTCTCGCGTAGCTTTAATGAACGCACCGATTCGACCTATGGACTGTTTTGATTCACTCGAAAGGCTTTCATATTGTTGTCCGACACCTTCGAGTAACCTCTCATTGAGCAACTTGCACTAAAAGCAAGTGGTGAATGAGTCCCATAGCTCTGGCTTTGGTCAATAGGCCTTTTGAGGGAAATACAAAAAGCTGTCGTCTCTGTAGTCACCCTCTTCCTAGTTTATACAGGCCTACATTCTTTTCTTCCGGATGTAATTGTATCCCTATCTTTTTAAAGGAGGACTTTCACACGTCAAGGAGATCTGACGTCAAATGTAATATCTGATTATAAAATTAGCTTGATAACTTTGTCATTGACTTTAGGTTTCTTCGCAGTTTTAACGCCAGTATAATGTTTATCAGAGCGCAAGCGGTGCTCTTCGTTATTTTTATCGTGCAAAGACGGAAATGATTGTAATCACCGAGAAGGGAAAGCGATAAGCGTACGTTTCTGCCTTTGAGGTCTACTAAGCTTTTCCTTACTTGAAAACTATTTGGCAGGCGGACTTTCGAAGGTAAGCCACCCACGACAGGGGCACCCATTATCATTAAAACCTTAGTCTTTGTATTGCGCAGCGTAAGGCAAAGAGCGTACCTGTAGAAGCCAAAGTAACCTCTTTCGGTGCTGACTCATCCATCTCAGAATAATACAGCCAATTTTCGCAACTCGTTGTCGACAACTTAATCCATCGTCACGCCTATAATATTGAAGGTGTCACAGGTAGAAGCCGCGCTTCGGAATCAGCCAAGCACTGGTCGCCATTGAAGGCGAAGCGTCCTACAAGAATAGACCTAAGACCTCATGATGGGTGTGCGATTCTTATACTCCACGCCTGAGCGCTTGACGGTAACTTTGTGTACGAGGATATAAACCCAATTTGAGTCGTGGTGGACTCTGGCACATCGCAAGATTCTAGGCGCCGCCGAACGATTGTAGCCAATATGGTATGACTTTTTTTTCTTTCTCCACGCTTCTTTCATGAAAGTGATTTGTTGACCCTTATAGAAGACGTGCGAAGCAACAAATAATCAACGAGTCAGCCACATATCACGTTTTCTGGTCTTAAGGGGATTGCCATGTGTGTAGCAGATTGCAGTTTAGATGCTAATAGATTTTATGCATTGTATCCTTTTAGTTCTATGGACAAAATTTTAAGCCTGCCGTTTAAGGGCTGATTTATTTCTTTTTTTGATATATACCTCCAAGATAGCTACGCTTACAAAGTGATACTGATATCGATTGTCATGCACCTTCACGAAAAAAAACGAAGCTTTTACGTGACAGCTCGGGATTCCTTATGTCTACGCTAAACTGAAATGGTCCGACAAGAGCCGCTTCAAGATTTGGTATTTTAGACAAAAATAAGGGCGCCCAAAATGTTATATAATAGCAAATCTACAAATTTAGGTTTCGATCCGATGTTTTTTCTAGAATACTCCTAGTATGTATTAGCTTAAATTTTTTGTTGTTGCCTGCATGTCTCGATACACGAAGGCTTTTGCAAATTCAGTCTTCAGTTTGCTATTGATAAGAGAAGTAGCTGAAGCATGTAGATCTTTTCGTTCGTTAAACCATAAATCAAAGTGTGGTGTATTAGCGGAGCGCAAGGACTTTATTGTGAAGCAAACACAGCTCGCGTGTTCGGTCTGACCATTTACCTGTATACGGGGTTCAGTCAACATGTTTTATCATGGGCTAGCCTTGTGAAAAACGTTCTCTGAATTGCTTTTCTTGACTGAGAACAATACACCCCTCGCGTGGTGTATGAAAGCAATTTATTTGTAATGAAGTCATCGGATCAGCGCGATCGTAAAGGGGCTATGCCAATGCTTCATTAACTGCGTCAAATACAAGTTCAGGATTTTGCAAGATTTATCGAAGCAACGTAACTCAATCGTGTAGCTGCCGCCGCGGTTCGGCTAGAAATGTTATTTAACGCAGCCTCTTAGCAATGAGATTTACACGTGAATGGGATAGATGCTATCCGTCAATCTTTGACCTTTATACGGAAATCTGACATAGTCAAAACGATGTTTAGACAGAAAGTGAATAGGTCTGCTCCTCGGCTAGGTTCTCTCACGTCGAGCTAGTCAACTCTGAAGAGAACGTATTCGGCTTTTCTAGGTACCACTACTTCCGTATGAGCCCTGTGACTAAGATCACACCCATTTCAAAGGCTACACCTGCAACAAATATTTTTTGCTCCATGGGTGACAAACTTCTAGATAATCGACCAGAGAGATGAGCTGTTTAGAACCCTCAAAGTGTGCAAAAGCAGAAGCAGAGTTCTCGATTATATGTCGTTAAATCTGAGTTACCGAATTCTGGAAATCACTCGATTGCAGCTTTAGTTAAGCCGAGCCGGTGTCAGTGCTGAATAGAGCCAAAACACATCCTCAGTGAACTCAATCCATTATTGTCTTCCGATTTCTTTTAGTACCTAATAATAAGTTTAGAGTGATGGTTAAAAAAGTGCTAAAGATCACGCGTATAGCGATGGCAAGAACGTGCTTATACAATGGCTTTCCCAATCCTAATGCCGTTTGTCGATGCTACGCGAATATCGCAGCACTCGGCGCCAAGACTTGCATTGACCGAGTAAAAGCCTTTCGGAGGCTTTCCTTTCACTTGCTAGACCTGCCGTTAAAAGGTGTCATATGCAGCAACTCGCATCGATTGTTGGTGGCGCGCAAGTCACATAGCCCATCGTCGACCGCTTCAAGATTATCGGCCACTAGACACGCTTGATAAATGTACCGGGGTTGATGTCTCGGACCTTGATTTTCTTCTGCTGTTCTCAATTTGGTAAGCTATCAAGGTTTACTCCAGGTTGTATTCATGCCCATACATATCATGGACATTCCAGGTCTTTTCAGTGAAGCTTTTTGCATGGCTGGTGAGTCTGGCACTAAGTCTTTCACCTTTCAGGATGTACCCTCAGTAATGAGGTTGCTTTTATATCTTTAAGATGAATGTGCGGCTTCTTCGTAGCCCTGGTGGGTGCAGATCTGGAAGGTGCTTATCAAAGTGCACGCGGCACTCTTCTTATGCATTGCTCGGGGTGGAGGTGTTGCTGACCACTGGTATAAAAGAAATGTCTGCGTTTTTTATCGCTAATATTTCGAAGACTCTTTTAACCTAATGCCCAGCCAGGCACAAAGACCGCAAGAGTCGTCTGCATATGCGGGGTGGGGTCTACCTTAACATACGGCTGAAAGACCGTGCCTTACGCACGAAGCGTCTGTAGCTTCTAGCTCTACATAGTGATATATTTTGACTAGTTGTTTTGAAGCCGGCTCAATGATTTCTACGCATACTGCGGAGCGAATCAACCACGTCACTTTACTGATGGCTCTCGACGCCAATGAAAGAGCCATTGCTTTACAACGCACTCAAAGTAGAAGTTACGCAGGCCTCGACGGTCAAGGAAAGACGGAGGATCCCGGGCTCGAGCTTTTTTAATAGAAAACAGCAGATCCTGCGTAAAAGAATCGCGCACTTGCGAATGCTCTTGGGGTCGGCTATGGCGGTTAGGATGCGACTTCTTTGTTGTGACCTTTATGCCTTAAAATCTTCGACGAGGACTGCTCATGACTATTCTTGTCGAATGCTTTAACATTGTCTGAATTGTCCCAAGCGACGCTTAACATCTTTGTATTGCTCGTCAAAGACAGGACTGCTGTTTAGGTTGGGCAGCTTATTGCGATAGTCCATAGCCAACACTGCACTTGTGCAAACAGCTGGCTAGGTCTAAACACTTCCTTAAATCATTTCTAGACGGTGGAGTAAGCCAAGACGAGACGGGTTTTAGTCTATCTGCTTTGACCCAGGTGATCTTTACAAGCGGCTGAGTACTTAAAACTTTTCACCGCAAAGACACATTTGTCGATGTTAATATAGTGTATTGGTTCTGATGACCTCAAATGTCATTTTAATTAATTTGTGTGAGTCTCCAGTACTGCCATATCTCCTTCAAGCGGCTAACAATCGAAAATCGTTGTAGTGGAAATTTGAAAGATTGATGTGACCAAGCAGTCGAATGTCTTGAGTGCATCAAAAGCCCTAGTCACACCCCTTGTCACTCTCATAGATTTTTGAAGCCTGCTCAAACGCTATGAGGTGTATACTACACTACTTTACTCATTTAGATTTAAAAGCCGCCATCCTTTATTCTTACTACCATTTCTTTATATTGTATGCAAGCCGGTAATAGCTTGGAAAAGGTTGGGGTGACGCCCTCCTTCCGAGCGCGGGGGCTAAATGCTCGCGCGCTTCGGGCAGGTGCTCTCGGGCATCTGCAGGTCTCTAACGAGTCTCACCCTCGACGCGACGGCCTCCAGCACCAGAGCGCCACCTGGGCTCTTACCAAGTCAGAGCTAAGCAAAATAATGGAAGACCCTCACGACCTCGGTGCTGGCTGCACTGCCCGCCGAACGAGACTCGACGTATGCGGACACCACTCTATGCCTTGGGCTAGCCAGACTGAGCCTAGCACGTGCATAACTTGGCAACGCGATAACGTAATACATTACATTACAAGCCGGTAATAGTTTTGTCAAGTACACCAAGGATAAGAAAAGAGCTTTCGCCCTACATTTAATTTCTTAGATGATCTTAAAACTAGCGCTTTCGTGGTGAAGAAGCAGCAGTGCATTTACAATGCTACCAGGGTGGAAGCGGCATTGCAAATTAAAGGCATTTGTAGTATGTTTCCTTTGACTTTGACAAGCGTAAGGCTTGAACAAGCGTGAGCGTTGGCCAAACGTGAACGAAGAGCTTCACCGAAGAAGATTTGGGTGGGTGGGAGATATAGTAGAATGTCAGTTATACAAGATCGAACGTTTAGATTGGTTTCGTGCAGGTGCTACGTTCAGACAACACAGAGCCTTGTGGCAGAACTACAAATGTCGGATTGGGCACACTGCATTTATATATTCAATTTGCAAGTACAACTCCAAGACCAGTATGGAACGACCGGTATTAACCCAAACTTTTAAAGGCGCACATGGGGCTTTGCCAGTGCTTTTATCAAAAATGCCGCCAAGGCTGAAATTTGAGCATGACTAAGTCGCTGCGTCAATGCAATAGAGATGGGGGGAACAACTATGAACCGTGCACGTTCGGGCGCTTATACGGGACAAAAGCACTCTTTGCACCGCCAAAGCGAAAACTTGATGTCCTAGTGGAGACAGAATGGTCGCCTGAGGTCGTCGATTTCGTCAAAGGTGGCATGACCGACCTTGAACTCCGCCTCTTTGACTGCTTAGATGGAAGAGTGGATGTGTCGATGTTGCCGTCAAAGGCACGCTTTAATCTTTTCGAAGAAACGAAGTGGTCACCTTTGGGGGCCGATGCCACATTGAATGGTCCAAACGGATTTGAATTCAGGAATTTCGAGTGCCCATGTAGAGCCATAGCACTGCTTGGGCCTGTGTTTCCATCAAGAGTGTTGCGGTCAAAGACACGCTTTAATCTTTTCGAAGAAACGAAGTGGTCACCTTTGGGGGCCGATGCCACATTGAATGGTCCAAACGGATTTGAAATCAGGAATTTCGAGTGCCCATGTAGAGCCATAGCACTGCTTGGGCCTGTGTTTCCATCAAGAGTGTTGCGGTCAAAGACACGCTTTAATCTTTTCGAAGAAACGAAGTGGTCACCTTTGGGGGCCGATGCCACATTGAATGGTCCAAACGGATTTGAATTCAGGAATTTCGAGTGCCCATGTAGAGCCATAGCACTGCTTGGGCCTGTGTTTCCATCAAGAGTGTTGCGGTCAAAGACACGCTTTAATCTTTTCGAAGAAACGAGGTGGTCACCTTTGGGGGCCGATGCCACATTGAATGGTCCAAACGGATTTGAATTCAGGAACTTCGAGTGCCCATGTAGAGCCATAGCACTGCTTGGGCCTGTGTTTCTTCCAAGAGTAAGCTCCAGATTTACATGCGCGGCCTTTTGATCCGGCCGATGTTGTACGAAGATGTTGTACATACGAACCCATCTCTGATAATGCAAATTTAGCAAGTAATCCAGCACGCCAGACTTCAGCGATTCCGGCAATTGTCTCCACTCGATCCACATGTAGGCGTCCTCGCTCATTTTCCGCACATCCATGACCACATATCGCTTGGCTTGTTTTAAAAGAGTTTGCCGATAGTTTTTTTTAGGATGTGACGGAATGTGCCATTCCAACATTCTCCAAACACTAGACACTTCTGCCTTAGTCGGTTCCAGATTTTCATCGCAAAAACTGCGAAATATAGTATAGACTGGATCGATCATGGCCTTGTGCTCTTCATGGACCTCTATCGGCTTCGTGCCTCTAAAGTCAATCTTCCACTCTGGTATACTGAGTATTGCATTGTTTGGTACACGAGAAGTACCCTTGGTTGCGCCTTTATTACCAGATGGTCTCCAACGTTTCTTTAGTGCCTCGTCGGCGTCTATGATAGCCTGTATTAAATCATCTGCTGCAGCGCGTTGCGCCTCTTCCATGGCCTCTGCAGTGCGTCGCATCTCCATCATAGCCTCTTTCGCATGCGGCATCTCCTTAACAACCTTTGCTTGATGTGGCGATTCCTTCATAGCCTTAGCAGCGTGTGGCGTCTCCTCTACAGCCTCAGCAGCGTGTGGCATCTCCTCCACAGCCTCAGCGGCGTGTGGCATCTCCTCCACAGCCTCAGCAGCGTGTGGCATCTCCACAGCCTCAGCAGCGTGTGTCATCACCTCCGCAGCCTCAGCAGCGTGTGGCATCTTTCTTATCCCCTCGTTTATCATGCTCGCCAAAGCAGTATAGATCGAGCGCTCTTCATTCGCCAAGTCGTTGGGGACGTCACGGCTTGCTCGGAGAAATCGTTCTGGACGCGACTTTGCGACGGCATTACCGGCTGCCATGACATTATGATCGTAGGCTTGTGGCTGATTACTACATTCTGCAGCTAGCTGGCTGCTGGCTACGACAAGAAGAGCAGGTAAGACGGAATACGCGCCGCGCATGGAGTTTGAAGTAAGGAGGGAAAATCGCAATGGTAAAGTGTGTCCATTTGAATATTCTATCACCAACCATTTTAAAATGGTATCAGATCAGATCCCCCTTAACAGAAGTAATACATCAACTGTATGTTACTCAAATAGTTGAAATGGTGGAGCCGAAGCGAAAAAGCTCATAATCAGATTCTTAGCCAATTTATCAAGAGTGTAAGCTCTTTTTTCTCCCGAGTGATCGCATACATTTCTGCATCCGTCTCTGTGCAATGCGCCGTCAGACCTATTAAAGTTACAATAATTTCTACAACCACGCGGGAAGAAAGAATAGCTTCCATCTTTCTGCCTTCCCGCATCTTTCGAACGAGCACTTTGTACTGCTCAATAGACTTACTGAATTCTATGAACCTGAGAGAACTACTGAATCATTGGCTCTTTCTGCTGCCAATTATTTGAGCTTTAAGAGATAGAAGATGAAACTACAGGCTTCGGATGTCCAGACAAAAAGCCTAATGTAGATTTTAGCTGAAATATCTTATAAATTTGACCTTTGGAGGTGGAAATGGCCTCAAAGGCGGTTTTGATCACGAATGATTAGGTGGGTGGAGCGCTAGCATAGAAGCCAAAGGCTTCAGACCGAGAAAATCTCACCGTACGAAAGCCGCAAAGCGCACTATTACTATTTTGATTCGTTAAGCCACGGTATTTTCTTATGATCAGCTTAAGAAAACCAAAAAATAAGACACAAAAAGTGACGTACTATAGCCAGGATAATCGTTGCTTAACAATTAATAGAAACGCTGATCGAAACTGTATTACAAGTGCAACGTCTTGCCTACGTCCTGAATGTAAACGTCAGATGTCGTGCATTGGTAACCTATAATTTTTTTGCCAGCGCTTTCTCTATGCAAAATTTTATTTAAACATATTATACTTGGTAGTGTACGCCCACACTGGACGAGTAGAGAACTGACCCTATGAAAATTGCTTGAATTGATACGAACCAGCTTTTTTACGTACTTTAGATACTTGCTGGGTCCGAAACTAATTCGTGTAGTTTCAGTTATACATGTAAAGCTTTGTGCGCGCAGGCATAAGTGATTGGCGGCATACTTGCAGCGAAAGCCGAGCCGGTAAAATAAAGTCGTTTTCATTTCGACTAACATTAAAAGCTAAAGCCTTCTAATTAAAGGGGTGAACTAGCAGTAGAAATACTCACAATCCGTAAAAGTGACTTCGTGCTATAGGCGCGCTTCTTACTTTTGGCGTAGCCTCTGCCTATATGAAGCGCGAGTACATGTGTATAGTCTTTGTATAGCCAAAATATAGCTATTTTTCTAATTCTAAGAAGTACTGTCCCAAAGCATCTGGTTTTCTCAGTTTGGCCGTATTGTTTTTAACTGACATAAAATTAGCGAAGAAACAGCAAATCTAAAAGAAGGCGAGAGATTGTTCGTGAATTAGTTTAGGTAGCAGTGAGAGCTGGTGCTATCAGAGCAAATACAAAGTCGCAATCGTCGCTTTCTAAGTCGAGTAAGTAAGCAAATAATTTATCTAGATGCCAACTCAGGAAGTCCACGTCAAACGGACAAATTATAACAAGTCTGCAAGCCTACGATGGAACGTTTGGAGGCCACTTTCCTTTTGAAAATCATTCACGCCCTCTAAATATATTTAAAAAAATAGCTGATAGCATCCATTATCGGAGTGCTAATCCCTGAACAAGTCGAGGTGACTTTGTTCACGGGTGTACTGAAGGGTAGGCTTACCTCGCACTCAACTTTCAGAATGCAAACAGTGAGGATGGAAGAAACGTTTTAAATCGATTTGCGAGCAAAGTATAACAGCAAACAGGCTTGCGTATTCGTAACACCGTAGAATATCAGAATATCAGCTCCTTGGCCATCGTAGTGGTAGCCATAGACCCGGTAGCCCCACTTTGAAGTATTAAGACTAGATTTTTTTCGGTCCAGTCCCAATACTTTAAAGTGGGGCTGACCAAAAAAAACATTAGTCGCCTTGGCTGCAACGAGTGGTGCATGATCTTTACCGGTTCTCAAGGAAGCCGGCGAAGAAGACCATCGTTATACCCAAGTGTAATCTAAAACTACAAGCAAAAACCGCGCTTAATGATCCAGCAAAGCTTTGGTCACTAGTAAGGGCGGAACGCCCCACTACAGAAAACCGAGACGTCATGATGGGTTTGTGGTTGACTCCAATCAAACCTAGGAGTTCGGCAGCATTTAAAGAAATCTTTAGTGTACAAAGGTATATAAGCTCATTCCAAGCTCTGGCACTTCGAAAAATTTGTTTCGCACCACCGAGCGATTCAAATATTGGTTGACTATCATCTTCTCGCACAATGTCTTCAGAGAAGAACTTTCGTGAACAGGTGTGTGGAACAATATAACCTCTTCTGGTGAGCGACAATATAGTTCTCTTTGTCTTGAGGATATCGATGTGTATAATGTTACATTTTTATTACAAAGCAATATTGATACCGAGGGTGCTAGTCATGCACCAAAGGCATCCAACTTTTACGACTTCTTTTATCGGAAAGCTAGCTCCTTTTTTTATACCACGAAGGCTTATGTGTGATGGAGTGTTATATCCTCCCCTGGCTCTGCGTAATATTTCAATCAAATTTAAGCTGTAAATATGCTTCTTGAAATTACAATATTGCAACTATGTCATATACGGAATTTGTTGGTTGACCGGTTTAATTGTGCTAGAGGAGGAGATACATATTTCGGCGTCATGGGATACTTCAAAAGATCTGCGATTTAATGCCGCTAGCGACCGACCTTTGGCAGTCCTAATTCTCGAGACGGCGAATACCGCTGACAACCTCGACTATCCTAAGAAAGACATGCCTGATTGCCGATTGACCGGTCATTCTCTCAGATATCGAGTGCGTGTAAATTGTTCCTTCATATGACTCATGCTGTTGTGGAAAATGTTGTCATTTCATGCCCAAAAACAAATCTGGCCTTGTTAATCGGCAGTCTTCAATCACTGTGTTTGTGTTGTATAATCTGGCGCCAAACCTGCCGCAGAAAAGCGGTGAGAGACACGAAAAAAACACTTAAATATAACCATCCTTTTTGGTGTGTCTAGCATCTACGCTAAACCCTATGGCCTCATTAATTCGATAACGAGCCGATTCAAATTTGGTCGGAAACATAAAATAGTGCATTTAAATAGTCATTTTATAGCGCACCACTAATCAAAAATTCCCAATTTTTTGAAAGACCCATTCTATGAGCAAATCTTAATTTTCAAGCCAAATTGCCGCGTACATGTCTGAATCCACAATTCAGTTGAAATCACAATCTACAGCTTTTTTTCAAATCATAGGAGGGCGGATGACAGCAGATTGGTCGGTCTTTCCTTGTCACTTAAGCCAAAAATTACAAAGTTATGGTGCTAAGAGAGCGCGAGAGCTAGTTATCCCATGCAGGCAAATGCCATTTAGCCTGTAAAGGCATAATCAATATTGCAAATTGCAAGCATAACAATCGTGAGCACATTTTTGATACATATGTAGCAGACTCATTGCGCGAGTTCGGTCTATTCGGAACATTGGTCGGTGATGAGTCAATTGAAGACATGCCTAACTGTTGCCTACTCAAGCAAAAACAGCCTATCAAATTGCTTGTTCTGGCTTAGGTCAACTCATTTTTCGCGCGAACTAAGAAAGCAATCTATTTTATGTTCCGGCTTTATCCTGCTGTGTCTAAGCGCGTGCTTCTAGAACTGCATCAGATCTTACCTATATATTTCACTTGGTCTCGAAGAATACCTTAAATCAAGGGCATTCATTGGCGCTGTCACTAGGTGACGTCAACTTTAGCTAAAAAAAAACTCGGCTTTGGCAAATTACTGAGACAGCGAAGGCTGATAAACTGCAAAGCTTGTAAATCCGAGTCAACTTCTCCTCAAAGTTCGCGAAGGATTTTGGTTGACCTGAAGAACTCGCAAGCTGACCATCAAGGCCGATTTTAGGCGCAATCTTAAGTGCGTGCAACCGGTCACGCAAAAGCTGCTGGTCCACCTGGTGTAAGCGCGAAGCCGAGGTGTGAAATGATCCCTCTAGTACTCCTTTATTGCCAAATTGTTTACGGAGTGCGTCGTGAAACGATGATGCTCTCATAAGTGCTAAGAGCTTTTTGTGAAGTGGCGTAGCTATCCTGCTCCACAAAATACATAGAAACCGTTTCAGCGGATCCGACACGACTATTATATGGCCGCCTCGATCAGAAATTAACTTCGTGTGCAAGCGAAAAGGATTTATTTGCGCGTTGGGGTATTGTAGGACTCGCACTTGGAACTTCAGCTGTCGTGGACCGAAGTTACGGGAGAACACGGCGCGGATTTGCTCGCCTTCTTGGCACAATGCCAAGGCAGGCAATAGGACCGTAATATCCGTCTGCAGATGTGACGTCATGCCCTCATGTACGGCTATAAGACCGCTACTTACGTACAAAGCATCCACAGCCTCTTACTCCAGAAAAGGTATGGCCCTTGAGCAGTTGTTCCAATGCCGACTCAAAATTCTTTTGGATTTTGTGATTAAAAACAACAGCGCCACTTCACCAAAAATCTTTTGGCTTTAAAGAGCGTCTACTCCGCAACGTACTTATCGTGGAAGTTTCGCAGGCCCCGACCGTCAAGGAGTGCCGAAAGAGGCAGCTTTACTTTTGAGCTCGGTCCGAATATAGTCGAATTCGCAGCTCCTGCTCAACATAACTTGCGCGCTAAAGACTGGTATAGGGGTCTGTTACGCTGCGAGGTCTTTTTAGCAACCCCAGCTCTTAATACTCTTGAGTACGATTGTCATGAGAAATGCTATTACGAGCAACCGATGGCATTGCCTAAAATGTCTTAAATGACGCTTAACATCTTTGCCTCGCTCGTCAAAGCCAGATGTGCGGCCAGCTAAGAGTAATTTTGTGCGGGCGAGGAACCTCTCCAGCATCAATTTGACAAATCGTGCTGTTTTTATTGCAAAACCCGCATAGCCAGCACTGCACCTGTGCAAAAGGTTGGCTAAAACCTTCTTTCTAGACCCGCCTCATGCCACTGTTTGTTATTTTGGGCAAACTTAGTGACAGAAAGAATGCATAATGACACAATACATCGGTCTTGGTGGGATCGAGGTGTGATAAAATGCATTCGTTTCGCTATCCGTTGAAGTTCCTCAGTATGCAAACCCGTAATGTAACCGATAGAGTGACTGGGAGCCACTTTTTGCTTTGAGGCTTCTTTCAACAAGAGACCAGCTCTTGTTCGCTTTGTGCGTGGCCTGTTACATTCGCACCAGTAGGTTTTAGACTACATTTATCAGGAGAAGTAGAAGAACTGTTCATCACTTTCTAGCGTTTACGTTAGAAGGCACTTTAGCTGTAAAAATGACTAAGCCGGCAGCAACGATCGGCTGTATTATTCTATGATAAATAAGCCCGTACCAACGTGGGCTGCTTCTGCATCAACATATTCCACTTCACCCGCCTCTTTTCCTTAGGCTGCCCTTATCACAAAGACTACGCTTACATAGGTTGTGAACCTGCGCCTTTGCCGTGGGTGGCTATTTTTTTTGAGTTCACCCGTCAAAGACCTTTCTAGGCACGAAACAGCCTCAACGACAGGGTTCGTATACTGCTCGCTCTCTCTCTCTATGGCGTTGGGAGACACTTTCGCTTTAAGATAAAAATTATCACGAAGAGTGCACTCTGGTAAGCATTAATCTGGCTCTCCGCACGCTAGGACTGCAAAGAAACTTCAAGCAACGACAACTCTGTCAAATTGATCTTATAGCCGTGAAATATACTAACAAAGGTATCAGATTTGACGTCGGACCTACCCGTCATGTGAAAAAGTTCATCTCAGAAGGCAAGAAAGTCAATGGTATTTCGGGGTGAAGATTCGTCAAAGATGTAGATACATATAAATTTGAGAAATTAGGAGGAGAGTGCGATCAAAGACGACATAATACCGGGAGGGTGTATTGACGAAATCAACTCATGCAGTGGATGAGGTGCCGCTATCTACCGAATTTTGACGCAGAGCGCCGTTAAATAAGAGATTACGCAAATTCTAGACAACAAGTCCGACATGTTGCGAGATAACTTCTGGATTAGCCAATTTCAAATCACGAGGCTAAGTAGCGCGCTGATCTACCTAAAATTCCTTGTAGGGATTTCCTGACGCCATTTCACGCGTAGCATCTATAGCTTTCGTTGCATCACAACAAAGCGGTCGCTCTTCTCCTAATGTTGTACATCTCGCAAACTCCTGCCATATAGTTGTCTCGGCGTCGTACAAGCCTCATTACTAGGGTGGCTTCGACTTGGTATAGTGAAACTATCGGCAACGCGATTTAATTGTAGAGTTTATGTCAATCTCCAGCATTTTTTGGCGCGAAATTAACCACCCTTGATAAATACTTTATGCCAGTAAAATTAACAGGTACTATTTAGCTAACGATTCACCACCGATATATCTCAGCATTAGCATGATGCCAAGTCAGATACTACTTATGTTTATCATTGTAAAATTAGGTGAGGCCTGGCTGCCAGGGTCGACCTCGAGAGCAATCTTAAGATCGTATATTCGTTCGCGCAAGAGATAATGTTAAGTATGAAGACAGAGCAATGCTAAGGTGGAAGTGACCTCTTTTGGGGATCTTTGACGACAAACACCAGCTGTACCGTCGTTTGGAGTGACCTGTGAGGCAAAGGCATTTCCATTTGCGCCAGGAGCTTTAAATGAGCATTTAAAGCGATTGAAATGAGACTGCCGAAAAGCAGTTTTCTCTAACTAAGAAGCAGCGAGAGGTTCTTATGTAAATCACACTTTTCTAGTCGCGTATAATAAGTTCGATGGTAAAAGAATGAAAAATGAGGAGCAGTAAATCCATACAGCAAATACGCTCCACAGTCCGATCGATCTCTGTGCGTCTCAGCGCCATGTGTTCAAGAAGAAAAATAACCAGGAAGTTATCTCTTTTCGTAATGGTGTCCAGGCTTGCCCGAACTCTCAAAGCGCAGAGCCTTTGAGTACGCAGCGTCTCAGACTTACGGCCAATACGGTGGCGGCTTTTGGCACTGCTATCCTTTGTAATGTGAAAGTTAGACAAACAAGATTGTGCGCGAAAATTTAGGTTCTAGGGTATGTGCCACATAAAATGTTGAGTGATTGCCATCATCTTGGTAAGGTTCATAGAGCATGCCTTTGCAGTAATCATTCCAATGCAACGATGTTAACTAGGCTCCTTTTATTGACTTTTCTTAGAGATACGGTAATCTCCGCTAAATTTAAAGCTTTTCAGACCAAGTGCGATTCTACTTTTTGTTACTAATGCCAGCATTTTTTTCTGATAAACCACGCGAGAGCCTTTCAAAAAAAGTTTGATCGCCTTTTATGCTCCACCGCAATTAAAAACAACACTTTTGTGAAGAACTATAATAGCTAAGCAAGATTTCGCTTCTTGGATAAAAACCGACTTAACGTTATAGGACCGTTAATAAGTGTTATGACCACCAATAAGCTCACCTCTTGATTACCCAGCCTTCTTTTGTTGTTAAGTCGGCTTTACCTGCAAAGACTTTTGTCTAAAGATCTTACTCTTGCACTTACACGGGTCCAGACTAGACTTCGCATCTTGTCTCAATGGCTGACCATTTACTACCCACACCAAGAATAAGCTAATCTAATAGATTAGTTCTTTAATCTCACGATTGTTTATAGAGACGCCGGTAATTTACGTCATCTAGAAAAATAAATAAGCCAGCAATAAAAACCGTCGTAGTGAGAAAGCCACATCTAGCTAGTACCTTGACTATCCCAAATCCACCTCAAGCAGTTTTTAGATGGTAAATCATTTGGAAGCGTGATTAGTCCACCAAATAGCCACTCACTTTATGTCACGCCAGTAACTGTTACGGCACCGATGGCATTTCGTCAGTGATTTTGTCTTTGTGCATGACACGATCACTTGTTTGAGCTCAAAGCAAGAGAGGCGGGCGCTAAAAACTTATAAATTGTGCACGTCTGGGGGCTTATACGGGACAAAAGCACTGCTAGTACCGCCAAAGCTAAGTCTCGAGTTTTGAGTGGAGACGGAGTGGTCGCCTGACTTATACGGGGCAAAAGCTGAGCTTGCTCCGCCCAAGCTAAGTTTTGTTCGTTTTGAAGAGACCGAGTGGTCGCCTGAGACCGTCGATTCCGTCAAAAGTGGCTTAATCGACTTCGACCTCCGTATTTTCGATTGCCTAAATGAAGGACTGGCTATGTCGGTGTTGCCGTTTAGAGTTCGCTTTGATCTTTTTGAGAGGGCGGCGGATTTGACTTTGGACGTCGATGCCGCGTTCAATGGCACTTTCGAGTGCGTATGTAGAGCCATAGCACTGCTTGTGCCTGTGTTGCCACCAAGGCTAAGCTCTAGATTCAGTGGCGAGCTGATTTTATCCGGCCGATTCTGTATGAAAACGTTGTACATCCGGACCCATCGCTGGAAATGCACATTAAGCAAGAAGTCCAGCACGCCAAACCTCAGCGATTCCGACAATAAATTCCACTCCTCCCAAAACATTTCGTCCTCTTTCTTTTTCAAAAAGTCTATGAGCACATATCGCTGTGCTTGGCGAATAAGATTTTGTCGATAAAATCGTTTAAGATAAGGCGCGTCCTTCCATTCCATCATGCCCCAAAGAATGGACACTTCTGCGTCAGTCGGTTTAACATTCCCATCGCAAAGTGTTACAAAGGCATCGTAAACTTGCTTGATACTGTCCTTGTGTTTGTCTAACACAGCCATCGGCCTCATGCCGTTAAAGTCAATGTCCCACATTGGTAAACTAAGTATCTCTTTTTTGGAGATATGATTAGAAGTGTCGCCGATGACAACAGTTGTATCAGGTAGTTTCCAATGTTTCTTCAGTGCCTCGTCCGCGCCTATTAAAGCATTTAATAAATCATCCGCTGCAGCGCGTTGCATCTCCTCTGTATTCTTTGCAATGCGTCGCATCTCCTCTATAGCCTTTGCAGCGTGTGGCATTTCCTCGACAACCTTTGGTCGAAGTATCATTTTCTCCACATCCTTAGCAGCACGTGTCTTCTTCTTCACAACCTCTGCCTCTGCAGCACGTGGCTTCTTCTCCACAGCCTTTGCATTGCGTGGCAACTTCTTTACAGCCTTTGCAGCACGTGGTCGCTTTTCCACAGCCTTTGCATTGCGTGGCATCTTTTTCCCAGCCTTTGCAGCCTGTGGCATGTTCTCTGCTGCCTCAGCAGTGCGTGATAACCTCTCCACAACCTCTGCAGCGCATGGCATCTTACTTACCCCCTCGTTAATCATGCTCGCTAAAACAGAATAGACTGAGCGCTCTTCACTCGCCAAGTTGTCGAGTGCGTCTTTGCTACCTCGGAGTAATCGTTTTGGCAGCGACTTGACGGCAGCGTTATCGATTGCCATGACGTCATGATCGTATGCTTGGAGCGAGTTGCCAGATTCTGCAACTAGCTGTTTGCTGGCAATGACGAGAAGAGCAGAGAAGACGTAATACGCGCGGACCATCGAGTTAGCAGCGGGAAGGGAAGATTGCTAGTGATATCTTGTCTTCGTACATTTGTCAGTCAGTCAGAATTTTTTTTCTTCATTCATGGTGACACAGGCATTACTTCTATAGCTATCGATTGGTAAAAACCAGCCATGATTTCTACAACGATTAGTTTTCTTTTAATTTACTACTGCACAATCGTTTTCGGAAAAGGTTGGGGTGACGCCCTCCTTCCAAGCGCGGGGGCTAAATGCTCGCGCGCTTCGGGCAGGTGCTCTCGGGCATCTGCAGGTCTCTAACGAGTCTCACCCTCGACGCGACGGTCTCCAGCACCAGGCCAAACCCCCTTCCACGTCCTAACCGCGCCAACCGCATCCGGATTGGCTCATTCAATGTGAATTCTCTAGGTTCGAAGCGCAAGAAGCACGAAACACTCCCCGAAGATCTCCGGCGCTACCGCGTCGATATCCTTGGCCTCCAAGAAACCAAGATCTACGATAGAGGTGAGCACCTCATTGATGACTTCCTTCTTCTAACCCTGCAAGCAAAAACCGAGTTACACGGCATCGGATTCGCAATCTCTCCGCGACTCCGACCATTCCTCCAACGCTACTGGTCTCACTCCGACCGTATCGGTATCTTAAAACTGCGACTACCCCACATCGGCACCGTCAACATCGTGAATGCGTACTCACCGCACAGCGGCTACCCCCTAGAAGCCGTCGACAGATTCTACGCTGACCTCAGCACCGCGCTCACCTCCCTCCCGCGCCGCGATCTAACCTTCCTTACAGGCGATTTCAACGCAAAGCTGGGCCGGCGCCACGACCTTGAACCCTTCCTTGGGAACCACGGCCGCGGTTATCGCAACCGCAACGGTAATGTCCTCGCCTCCTTTTGTCAGACTCACAACCTCTTTGTGACAAACACAGATTTCCCGAAGCGAGCAAAGAACATCACGACGTGGACCCAGCGCAGATCGGACCACTTTATCTACAACCAGATTGACTACATCCTCTGCTCGCAGAACTGCCGTCGCCTGTGCGTGGATGCGCAGTCTTGGGGCGGCACTCTCACTTCATCAGACCACAAGCTCGTCACCGCGGACTTCACTCTAGAGGGCGCCGCTCAGATCCGGTTCCGACCGCGCTCAGAGCTCCCACGACGACTACACCTCGCCCGCGACGCCCTAGTCCATGACGAAGGCGCCCGCGACGCCTACGTACGAGCGCTGATCGCTGCCTCAACTGAACACCCGATCCCAGTCACCGACCCGATCCAGCAACGGTGGAACGCAACTCTACAGACGACAAAAACGGCCGCCGAACTAGCTGTTGGCTTCTCCCCTCAACGCAGTACCCGCAGATACATCGACGCCACGCTCACAGCACTGTCCGAACAGCAACGTCAACTCCGACTCCGTGTCCAAAACGACCACGCTGCGAACATCGCAGAACTTCGCCGCGAACGTAACGCCGTACTCCGCCAAATCCATCAACGCTGCCGCGAACTCGCCTTCCAAGCTCTCGACGCCAAGATCAGCCGCATCGAAGAACTTCACGACTCCGTACGCATGTACTCAGCCGTACGCGAGCTCTTCCCGCGACCACCAGGACAAGTCACCGTGCACGACAGCACAGGCAAATACATCCTACACCGACCAACCGCGAACAACCTCATCCGCAGCTACTTCAAAGGACAACTAACGGATCCAACCCACGCTCCAATCATCCCAAGCAGCGATGCGCGACCTCTGAGCTCCCCAATCACTGGTGACGAGCTCGCCCGCGCTTTCCGCCGACTCAGCAACGGACGTGCATCAGGACCCGACGATATTCCAGCAGAACTGCTCAAGTACGGAACTGACCAGATTGCCGAACCCCTCGCGGCTCTGATCAACGACAGTTTCGCACTTGGACAGCCACTCGAGCTCGGCGAAGGCACTCTTCTGTGTCTCCCGAAGCCGAACAAACCCCAAGGTGAATGCTCCAGTCTCCGACCGATCGTCCTACTCAACAGCATCCGCAAAGCCGTATCACTCGTCGTCCTCAACCGGATCCGATCCGACGTCGACAACTTCCTCTCGCCACACCAAAGCGGCTTCCGCGCTCATCGCAGCACGGCAGACGCCGTCTGGGCTCACAAATGGCTCACCGCACGAGCCACCGACCGCCGTGAAACAGTTTATGTGTTAGGTATCGACTTATCCCGCGCATTCGACAGCATCGACAGATCCAAGCTCATCACTGTGCTCCAGACATTTCTCCAAGACGACGAAGTTCGACTCATCCGACTCCTCCTGAGCCACACGACACTTTCACTCCGATCCAGCAACCAAGCTCTCGACCCGTTCGAAAGTAATGTAGGTACACCCCAAGGCGACTCACTCTCACCCGTTCTGTTTACTATCTACCTCGAAGCAGCTCTTCGCGACCTCTCCGGTGCACTCGATGTGCCACACAACCTCCTGCAGCAGATGATCGTCTACGCCGACGACGCCGACTTCATCTGCACTGATCTATCCGTCGTCCAGCTTATCCAGGACCAGGCCCCAGCGATTCTCAGTCGCTGGAGTCTACACATGAACGAAGCCAAGACCGAAGTCATCAAAATCCGCCGCCACTGCAACCCGTCAGGCGCCACTCGACACGCCCGAGCCCGAGAAGAAACCTGGCGCCACACTAAGAAGCTCGGAACACTCCTCGGCGATATTGAAGATCTATCCCGACGCAAGTCCCTGGCCACCCTCGCGCTCCACCGCCTCTGGTCCGTCTGGCTCCGCCCCACGCTCATCTCACCCAAGACCCGCATTCGATTGTACAACACCTACGTTTTACCAATTCTGCTGTACAACTGCGCCACCTGGGCTCTTACCAAGTCAGAGCTCCACGGCCTCGAGAGTTTCCATCGCCGCCAGCTTCGCTACGCTCTTGGCTACCGCTACCCTCGACACATTTCGAATGCAAGACTGTACGACCTCTGTGATGAGCGGCCGCTGAGACTACGACTGACTCAAGCTCGCTGGCGCCTGTTTGGCCATGTACTTCGCCGCAATCCCGACATTCCAGCAAACCTCCAGATGCGCGCCTACTTCTTCTCCACCGCAGCAAAATGGCGCGGACGTCCCCGCACCACGCTCCCCTCAACACTCGACCACGACCTTGTTTCCTGTGGCTCCGGCTTTCGACTCCGGACAGCACAAGACCTCGAACTGCTTCGTACCCTTGCACAAGACCGAAAGAATTGGAAGACCCTCACGACCTCGGTGCTGGATGCACTGCCCGCCGAACGAGACTCGACGTATGCGGACACCACTCTATGCCGTGGACTAGCCAGACTGAGCCTAGCACGTGCGTACCTTGGCAACGCGATAACGTAATACATTACATTACATTACTGCACAATCGATGTGTGAAATTTTATCGGGTCGAACTGCCGGTCATCATTGGTGCAATTGTAGAAAAGTTATGTACCGAATGTAGAAGACTCAAAAAATGATGTTGCGGGTAATCTGTCGTAATTATGTTCTTAATTATTGTTTAAAGCTACATGCACGATTAAAGCTCGCCCAATCAACTGAGTCAGCAGTGACTCTGGGCATGAAATGCCTTAATTTACTCCGTAAGGGTATAAGCCGAGTAATTTTTTTTCGGAGTAAAGTAACCTCGTGCTTGAGTCTTAAAAAAAGGGGTTGGCAAAGACCCAAAGGCTCGGCAACCAGTGCAATTTTTTGGAAGAAAGGTCGTTGCTGCGTGGCTGTCGGTGATATTGTCCACCAGCTCACTATTCAAGCCAACCAAATGTCAGTCGGTAGCAACTCCAACGCGCGGAGCTCATAGAGTATCGCATGACGCTGGGGCATTGCTCCATACTTGAAGTTACATGTGTGTAGTGAAACAGCAAATTCTGCTTGACGGAGGTGAGTTAGTCTGCGCATCGGTAGATGGAATCCTGTTAGTTCGGTAATGTAACGGGAACACACGAATTAAGTGTACATCACAATAGTTGGTGGTATGATTGTCTTTTGTATTATCAAGAAATCAAAGAGTATTGGGGAGCTAGTTGAGAAACATCACATGGTCAAATCACCGCGACTTAATGCATATTAGTATGAAGTATCTTTCTACACGCCTCCTCTCAACAAGGTGCCGAGTGATTCCGTGAGACCATCACTACAGAAACATGCTCTTATAACACAAGATGATCTGGCTTATCAGCCGCCGAATGGCCTCTCTCCTTACTCACGCAAACGAGCACAAAGGAAACACTTTGAAAAGATGGTGGAAAAGCTTCGAAGCTCACATGAGACATCGAGTGTTGAAGATTGAAATGCCCCTTCATTCCCCTTACATAGGATATTGGGTGCGTCGACATTAGCTTGGAAGAGTTGATTTCTATTCCTTTCCAAGCCCGGCAAGTTCCAGATGAAACGATGTATAACCCTTTTTATAGCGGCCAATTTTTGTGCTGGTAACAATACGTTGTCACGCATAGTACGCATGCCTTTTTTTATAAATTATACTCGGCCGACTTTTTGCAGGGTCAGATGAATAATATGCAAGTGCGTCGAAACTGACAAGGTTTAAAGGAGCCAATGTGGGATCCGCCACGGGAATGACTCTCTGTTAGGCTTTGAAAGTTTATAAAAACTTGCTCGCCTTCTCGTCCATGCGAGGCCATTACTGCGTTGTGAAGAGCTAGAAACTCCTTTTCTTGGCATAATTGTTATCTACTTGAGATATAGGTGCCTTCTAAAGTGTGTCGTACTTTTAGTAATCAAGGCCTTGAACAATAAGTGGGGATGGATCTGCTTAAACGCTTTGTAGTAGAGCAGATCATTTCTCAAAACATTTAGCAGGCACCCTTTCTGAATTAGTGACCCGATAATCAAGTTATCGTGATTTACGACGCTCTAGACCCGTCCATCAGCTGCGCCTTTTTACATTTTGGTAAAATCAGTAACTAGTGAGTCATTTTGATCTAGTCAATGATGACAAATGAAATTTCTCTCATCATAACTAAAGAGTTACTTGCTAGTAAAGCTCCGAGCATTTTTTAATTTTTAAGCCCTCTTGAGTTTATCGAGAGTACGCATGCTCAAGTACGTCAAGTCGAACAACTTTTGGAGCTCAAACTCAACCAAAGTCGTCATGGTTTTTTTTTAGCCGTAAAGGCAATCGCCGAAGGATTGTTCATCGGAGATCATACAATGCCCCTCAATATTGTTATTCTCCGGAGGCAAAAATGTATGCGAATCATTGGGCGATGGAGTAAAATAGACGCGCATATCCTGCCACAAGGCTCTAGCAAATATTTTTTGGCTTACCACCCACTGCACAAGCACAGTAAGAGCAGCTTTTATTGCAAGCACAGCCTTTATAACTGGTGCAATCTTTCTTATGAGCGCAATCTTAGGCACAAAGATCAAGCACGTTTGGAAGCCAAAGCAACCTTTTGGGAGAGCTGGCATGGTCATAGTCAATGACCCGTATGACAACTTTCTTTGTTCATCGATATGACGAAAGTATTTAAGTCAACAAATGATGATGGCACTGACCGCTCTCCCATTAAATATAACTAGTAGTAGTTTAAGATCTAACGGACCGTCACGTTAAGCCTAGCTTTTGTGATACTGATTTTACATCGAAACGAATTTTAAATTTGGTCGCTTTTCGTGCATGACAGGCACGCTATCAGTATTTATGCCGTTTCGAGACTACTTACATATTTAAGACCCTATTGAAAATTTGATTCAATGCACATAGAATGTATAGGGTAATTAATGATTGTAATAAATCAAACAGTATTGGAGCTACAATTACACACGTCGGTCTCAACTAATTTAGCAATTGTGAATTGTCGTGCTGCACACCTCTTACTTGGGACCATATAGAGCACTTTACAAAGGCAGTGTGCAAAGAATTGTCCGCCCACCACTTCTAATCAATCGCAATCATTTGACGGCGCGCATTTTTTTAGGGACGAGTCAGAGTCAATCAAAACTCGAAATGAGTTTCCAATTCCTCGTACACATGCACGAATAATAAGCAATTCACCGCTGCTACTCTCTCCTTCAGAAACTGTCAAGCTTTATGGCCTGGTGTGTATTGACGATATGGCCATCACAAGCGCCTAAGTCTTCCGTAAAAGCGCCCTGCCACTAGCGTGTGGGTGGATCTGTGGACGCGGCGTGACCCTTTAGAGCATTTAAGTGAGACGATTGTCTACTCAGGCGTCCTATACGGTAGGCACAGAGCTTGTGCTCTTCCTTATTGTAGCCAAAGCAGCTGGTGTTTTCTCTATTTTGTACTTCTCTACTGAACTCGAGCCTGCGGTTCGATGGACACCATCTTTTTAGCCTGAAGACGGCTCTTTGAAGTAGCAAGCCTTTCTGTTGCTAGAAGAGCGTTTTTAAACGCATCTTCCACCACAACTGCCTGCACTCTATACATTTAAGTGCGGGGCGGGCTTACTTTTAGGCCATCCGTGAATAGAGTCAGTCACTTTGATTCGTGCGAGGATTGCCACTCCATTAATGGAAGCTATCACTATAAGCACTTTTATGAAGCCAGCGCCTTTTTTTCTTACCAAAAAAAGGCTTGATCACCTTTCTCAGAGTTTGCCGAGAAGAGCGCTGTTCCTTCATATGCTTGATCTTTCTTATGCGGACTTCCTCAATAAGAAACTAAAAGAATCACTCGCATACTTACTGAATTTTAATATTGGCGAATGCGTTAGTGCATTTGCTCTTCATACTTTCGCTTTTCAAGCTGCTGTGGCTTCATTGAGAGATGCTTCTTGACTTACTTTGCACAAATATATTTCTAATGAGTGGCAACGAAACGTAGTTGCCATTGGTTGCTCTTGAATTAAGTGACACATCGATGCATAGCAGATTGCTCACCATTCTTTTGGTTGAAACGTTCCTGTTAAACAATTTTTTCTCCTTCGCACAATGTTCTTTTTGTATGTACCCGTTTAAATTTTTTACGCATTTGTCTTTTATAGACGCAATTAATGACAAGCCTTAATGTGAACATCATTATCTTGGCTTCAAACGTGTCGATTAAAAGTAAGCTGGAATGAAAAAAAATTCAATCTTGGACACAATTAGTTGCCTCTTTGTTGTGGCTAAGATTTTTTTTAACGCATCAAACATGAGCAAAGCACGAATAATGTAAGTGAAAAATTTCCAATTCTCGTTTAAAATTTTTCTCGTTTACTCCAAATGAGCAATTGTCCGTCGTGTCCGTCGCTTCAAGTCACGCCAATAACTTAAACGAGATAGATAAAGACTCGTCAGTGCTTTTGTCAGTAATGTCGCCAGAGCTGAGACTCGTGCTTGACCGAATCGCTATTTTTGAGCGTCAATGCAGTAGAGGCGGGCGCAGACGACAATGAACTGTGCACGTTCATGTGCTTATACGGGACAAAAGCACTGCTTGCACCGCCCAAGCTGAGTTTCGATTTTTTAGTGGGGACAATGTGGTCGCTCGACTCGTACGGGGTAAAAGCACTGCTTGTACCGCCAAAGCCGAGTATCGGGGTTTTAGTGGAGACGGAATGGCCGCCTGACTTATACAAGGCAAAAGCACTTCTTGAAATGTCCAAGCTAGATTTTGATCGCCTAGTAGAGACGGAGTGGTCGTCTGAGACCGTCGATTCCGTCAAAAGTGGCTTACCCGACTTCGAAAACCGCATCTTCGAAGGATTGGCTATGTCGGTGTTGCCATTAAAGGTCCGCTGGGGTCTTCTAGTAAGGACGGAAAATTTAACTTTGGACGTTGATGCTCCGTTTGATGGCATTTTTGAGTGCGTTTGTAGAGCCATAGCACTGCTTGTGCCTGTGTTGCCACCAAGGCTGAGCTCTAAGTTCAGTGACGGGATGAGTATATCAGGCCAATTTCGTATGAAAACGTTGTACATTCGCACCCATCGCTGATAATGCAAGTTGAGTAAGTAGTCCAGTACGCCAAATTTCAGCGATTCCGATAATTGATGCCACTCCTTCCAAAACAGTTTATCTTTTTTCACATTCCGCAAGTCTAGGAACACATATCGCTGCGCTTGGCGTACAAGATTCCGCCGATGGTATTTTTCGGGATTTGGCCCTTTCCACTCCATCATGCTCCAAATAAAAGACACCTCTGCGGCGGTCGGTTTTACATTCTTGTCGCAGAGTATCTCAAACGTTTTGTGAACTAAATCGATATTTTCTCGATGCTGGTCCAAAACAGCCATTGACTTCATGCCTCTAAAATTAATTTTCCACTCTGGTAAACTGAGTATCACTTTGTTGAATACATCATAAGAAGTGTCGCCAATGGCGGCAGTATTTCCAGAAGGTGTCCAATGTTTCTTCAGTGCCTCGTCCGCGCCTATCAAAGCCTTTAACAAGTCATTTGCTTTAGCGCGTTGCATGTCCTCTGTGGCATCTGCAGCGCGTCGCAACTCCTCCATTGCCTCTTTAGCGCGTGGCATTTCTTTTACATCCTCTGCAAGGGGTGGCGCTTTTTTCACAGCTGTTCCAGCACGTGGTACCTTCTTCACAGCCTCTGCCTCTGCAGCGCGTGGCATCTTCCTCCCAGCTTTTGCACCGCGTGGCCTCTTCTTCACAGCTTTGGCAGCGCGTGGCATGTTCTCCACTGCCTCAGTAGTGTGCGATATCTTCTCCACAACCTCTGCAGCGCATGGCATCTTACTTACACCCTCGTTAATCATGCTCGCTAAAACAGAATAGACAGTGCGCTCTTCATTAGCCAAGTTGTCGGGTTCGTCTCGGCTTCCTCGAAGAAACCGATTTGGCAGCGACTTTACGACAGCATTACTGGCTGCCATGACGTCATGTTTGTACATTTCAAGTCGCTTGCCAGATTCTGCAGCTATCTGATCGCTGGCTACGAGGAGAAGAGCAGTGAAGACGTAAAACGCGCCGCTCATGAAATCAGTATGGGGGAGGGAAGATCGCAAGTGGTATCTTATTCCGTCCGAATATTTTACCTCTGCGGTTGCTGTTATATAATATAATACCAGTACATATGTCAGGCAGGAAACGTATTATACTTTCCTTAAAATCGCATGATAAATCCATGTGATGGTCTGTCAAGTAGTCAGAGGTGCTTAATAGCAAATGATAAGGTTCGTGAGCCTGTAGCTTATCTATACAAGAACACTGCAGCTCAGAAAGAACGAATGTAGATCAGAAAAAGTTGATTGGGTTACTATGTAGAACTCAATCTTCCTGCTTCAAGCAGCCGGATGAGATTTTACCAAAAGCCAAAATTATAAAGCCACAAACAATTATGGGTCTCTTTGCATTACACCGGAGAGCAGCCACACTGACCAGATACTATATGTTACGTGCGTGCTAAGAGATTTTTCTTGGTAATCCAGTGTTTTTTTCTCATTATGCACATCAATAATCACAGAATGATTCGCTTCTCACTAGCTGGAAACGAACACCCTTACCTTGAAATCTTAAACCAGACACGAAAAGTTCTACTATGCAACACAGCTGTGAAGATGGCTATTTGGGTGGTTCCTTTTCGACTGAGCCTGGGGCGGCGAGCAAAACGGAGTCAACGAAGAAGACGCGATTGCTGCTCAGAACAATTTGAGGGGTGAAATCGAATGAAGAGCTCTTACGGATCCTTGTCTCGATACACATAAACTGGTAACTCTTAATAACCTACTGCTACCATCACAATTTTCGGAAAAGGTTGGGGTGACGCCCTCCTTCCAAGCGCGGGGGCTTAATGCTCGCGCGCTTCGGGCAGGTGCTCTCGGGCATCTGCAGGTCTCTAACGAGTCTCACCCTCGACGCGACGGTCTCCAGCACCAGGCCAAACCCCCTTCCACGCCCTTAATCGCGCCAACCGCATCCGGATTGGCTCCTTTAATGTGAATTCTCTAGGTTCGAAGCGCAAGAAGCACGTAACACTCCCCGAAGATCTCCGGCGCTACCGCGTCGATATCCTTGGCTTCCGCGAAACCAAGATCTACGATAGAGGTGAGCACCGCATTGATGACTTCCTTCTAACCCTGAAAAAAAAAAAACGAAGCCAAGACCGAAGTCACCGAAATCCGCCGCCACTGCAACCCGTCGGGCGCCACTCGACACGCCCGATCCCGAGAAGAAACCTGGCACCACACTAAGAAGCTCGGAACACTCCTCGGCGATATTGAAGATCTATCCCGACGCAAGTCCCTGGCCACCCTCGCGCTCCACCGCCTCTGGTCCGTCTGGCTCCGCCCCACGTTCATCTCACCCAAGACACGCATTCGATTGTACAACACCTACGTTCTACCGATTCTGCTGTACAACTGGGCTCTTACCAAGTCAGAGCTCCACGGCCTTGAGAGTTTCCATCGCCGCCAGCTTCGCTACGCTCTTGGCTATCGCTACCCCCGACCCATTTCGAATGCAAGACTCTACGACCTCTGTGATGAGCGGCCGCTGAGACTACGACTGACACAAGCTCGCTGGCGCCTGTTTGGCCATGTACTTCGCCGCAATCCCGACATTCCAGCTAACCTCCAGATGCGTGCCTACTTCTTCTTCACCGCAGCAAAATGGCGCGGACGTCCCCGCACCACGCTCCCCTCGACACTCGACCACAATCTTGTTTCCCGTGGCTCCGGCTTTCGACTCCGGACAGCACAAGACCTCGAAGTGGTACGTACCCTTGCACAAGACCGAAAGAATTGGAAGACCCTCACGGCCTCGGTGCTGGATGCACTGCCCGCCGAACGAGACTCGACGTATGCGGACACCACTCTATGCCGTGGACTAGCCAGACTGAGCCTAGCACGTGCATACCTTGGCAACGCGATAACGTAATACATTACATTACATTACCATCACAAAGCCAATCATTCTTCTATACTCCATATGGACTTCTTACAGATCCTGGATGATTTTGGCCAACAGAGTCTCATGACTTTTAATCATCATGGGACGTCCGAACGTGAATTGACTGGCTTACGGCTTTCAAGCCACGGACGGTTGTGGATAGAGCCAATGCATATGTTTGTTGAGGCGATGCAACTTTACGGTTTATTTGCCGTTGCCGACCAACCTTCTAGCGACGACAGCCACATCACAATACAAACGTGCTCGATGTCATACCAGATAGTGATTTAATTAATAAAACTTTCCTCAGGCGAGATCGTGAAAAATAATGGAATGGAAATTGAGCAAACGATATGAGCACGTTGTCTGTACGCTCTGAAACTCTCCTGCTACAAAGGTTGACGAGTAGCAACCGCGATCGAAAGCACACCAAGGTGTCACCACTTCATATAACACGTGACCAACTCTACACTAAGCTCTTACTCGTATAATATTAGTACCTATACTTTTTTATTACAGAGCTTTTGCACTTCGTCCTTAGAGTACTAACTCCGATGCCTCGAAATATTATAGAAGCACACGACAATTCCAAAAATACTCAATCTCCATTGTATACTTGGCTACAATTTTGATGCTACTAAAATCTTATAGTCAATTTTTATCGGCTTTTGCTTGTTGAGTCACGCGTCATCATTGATGTCAAGTAAGGCGTGATGAAGTGCAAACTAGACTAATATGTACCAAAATTATTGTGGCCGAATTCAAAAAAGTATAACGGCAGTGTTAAGTTTAATGACATCTTATCTTATCTTCTGCGAAATGGCATATTCAAGCGCGTTTTATATACTGTGCAGCGCACGACTTGAGCTTCTTCGTAAATTTAGCGATAATTGGCACGCACTATTTTTTGGTCAACAACGACGTCAACTTTGGCACGATCGCAATGAGTTATCTCGTGTGCTTACTGATGAGATAAAAACTTCTCCAGTCCAGTCAATATTTAAACTTCTCTATATCGTAGCCCTGGACCCGAAAACCAATTCAAGTAAGAGGAGGCCACAATGTATATTGCCCATTAACTTTTTATCGACGTTTGTTTGTCGAGGACATTTGTTTCTTAACCGCAAATTGCAAGTCACTTCATTTCAGACTTAATGATCTGTTTGTGCAAAAGTAAAGATAGAATTAAGTCTCTATATCTTAATTCGAGCATTTTATGTTGGACGTTGAAGATATGAGAGCAATGCTCAAGACGAAATGTGGTTTTGTAGAGCAAATAGATCAAATGAATGTAAGTTTGGTGTGCTGATTTCCAATAAAATTCTCGAATCGATTTTTCCGGTGACGCATACTCGTACATTACATTTCTCGCACACAAATGAGCAGGCATACCAAGCCCTGCTTCCTGAATCTGTTAACATCGTGGTTGATCGAATAACTTATGCTGTAATTGTCATGTCCATTGTGCTGGACCATTTTAAACGTCCGCTGTAATTCTATATGATTAGAGTTGGCGCATCATGGTCAAGCGCCGATTTTTCCCACGGCCTCAGATTGGAAGTGCTGAGACGATCTACGGCCATAGATACCTACGGCGTCAGATCCGTCAAATCTAGTCAAGTTAGCCACGTCTAAGCTTCTCCAGCTCAGAAATCAGCGCATATGGCATTCAATGGTCAACATGGGAACGAGCAATGCGGACGTTATAAATTAAAGTGGACGTCCCTCCAAACTTCTAATGAAGTAACAGTCGATTTAAGCTGCCAATTACTGCTCACTCGTTTCTAGTAACATGCCATTAATATGACTGCCTGGAATGCTGATCCAAAAATGGCAATAGTCTCCAATGATCAAAATTGGGGACAGAACCGCCAATCTGAATTTGCAATGTGGATCGCTCATCGTCTCCAGCAATGGGTCACCCCACGAAATACTTCTTCTACTGTTTTGTATCCAAGCACAGCTGCGTCGGTGATAAACTCTATCCCGACGTTTGAAGAGCTATACACTTTGCGAATGATGTACTTTCTAGTATTGCCGTCCGCGATGCCGTACATTTTTAAGTACAGCGTAATACATCCGAAATAACAGTTCTATACTCGCGTATTCTATCCTTGTGCTATCCGAGTTGCCCTTCGCTCGCGGGTGTGATGGTGAGAGTTCTTATAAGCAAGCAGAGTTAAGTGTTCAATTTTCAATATAGCCAAGGATAGTGCTAACAGCCCGTTAATGCAGTCAGTACTAATGCTAGTCGTGTTTTCGCGTCAGCTGTGGTAGTATGCACGAAGCTAGCAGCTCCGGCAGCTTCGTGTACCAGCTAGCGAGAGCACTGGCGGACCATATAGGCCATATAAATGTTGTTTTAACGGTCTCATTTTGATTTCCTTGTACAGGACATTGTAGTGAGGTGGTGTCTAGGATGGGTGCCCAGCCCTTGGCCCGACCTTGAAAAGGTGAGCCTCACCCGCACCTAGTTGTCCGTAAAACGGGCCGCCTTAGTGCCATACTTATTTTCTTTATTAAGAAAAGGAAATTTCGGCTTTCCTACTTTTCAAAATTGAAAAAAATGTTTAACCGGCTTTGAGGCAATATTAACGGGTGGCTTTAACCATATGCTATTTGAGCCCTCGAGTTCAAAGTCACTTCGTGTAGCATAAACGCCAAGACGACCTCCAGCTTGTTAAAATAAGGAAGTGCTGCTAACATAGCTGCCTTCAAAAGTTAGAAAGTCTTCCGAGCAGTGCAAGTTACGAAACTCGAACTATATACGGCAATCTTGTAGCTGACATGGCAGTTCTTTACCATAGCTCGGCGCATTGTTGTGAATCTTCGGCTTTACATGAGGACGATAGCTTGGAGACTCTTGCTGTCAGCGGGTTCGTATGTCGATGCAGTAATCCTATTGTCTACGACTGTGCTTTCTGTCTTCAAGAGTACACGAAGCGACACTCGATTGATGAGTTATCGAAAAGTGGTGATTACTTCAACAACAATAAGGTTGACGATGATAGTAGTAAGTTCCCTTACGACTTCCTTGTTACAACTTCATCAAAGTTGCTAACTGCTTTTTAGGAATTTCAAACCATTAAATAATAACTTTAACTACTATCGAAATAGGAAGGTGCATGTATCTATCCCGATTGTTTGCTACAAGTGCCATTAGATGTGATGAGGTGAAACCGCATTTCCCACAGAAGAGGCCCAAGACGATAAACAGGTAATAAATGATCCACAGCACACAGTACGCGTATTCGGAGGACCTAGATCACCGATGCAGTTGAAGATGAGCTGTATGGATTATCTGCCTCCAGGTTTACATTTAAAAGGTGTCTTTTCTCGAGAGGTCGACTCAATTTCGGTCTTACATGTCCGAAAGAAAACAAGAGAGCCTTTTGAGTGAAGTTTACCGATTATTTCGTCGTCATGACATTTGCTCCTAATACAAATTCGCAACGGTTTCTGGACAATTTTTATGGAGACAGCCAAATGACTCTGTAAAAAGATAATTGTGTTAGTTTCTCCAAAGCTATCGGCATATTTTGCAACGTGCACCACATGAATGAGCGGCTCGCTTTAGCAATCAAAGAGCGCGGCAGAACGTCTTTTAGCAACGGCCAAAGACTTTTGTATGAAAAGATCCAGGCTTTAGGCTACAAAGTGAATGCTCATTAGGCGGACCTAAGTCACGGTCCTGGCAGTCAAGCCACGGCATGCTTAGAGAGACCTACGTGCCATTGGTAAATTTTGAAAAAAATGACCGTTTTGAGATGCTCCACCCCGCAGCCTTTATGACTGGTGGTGGTTTAGCCGCTGTACGGCATGCATACTCACTAGTAAAAAGTGGGAAATTAGGATCCAATAAATAATTGAAAAATTGAAATATAACTAGCGCCTTTTTCACGTATTTAGACTATAAATAAAACAGCGGGACTCTAAAGTGCCGTAGGACATTATAAGAGAAACAAATAAATCTCGTACGTGCGTACTACATCGTTTATCGTATATATGACCATTGATACGAAGAATCTAGGGCCTCGCGCAAAAACAACTCAAGGTGTCTTCAGGCGCACGATGAACCCTTTTGCATCTGAGGATCTATGTACAAATGGTGTTCTGTAAATGTCAACAGATCCAAATTTTAATTTCTGCTACAGCCTTTGCTTGAGCGCAGCAGTAAGCCACGGGGCCCTATCCGACACCGTTTTGTCCAAAAGTCTTCTGTATTCGATTAATGACCATCCTTGCCATTGATAACTTCGTTACGATGGCTAAAAGTGCAACACCTTAATCATACGGTACAAAAACTCTATGTGCTGTTGAAACTAACTTTCGGCAAGCCAAGCTTAAAATCGAAGCTTATGAACGCAGCTGTCTGCCTGTACCGTTGGGCTGTGTAAAATAGGTAATGTGTTGGTAGCAGGCTTGATTACTTTGCAATTTCACAGAATCTGACTTACTGGCCCACGTGATAAAAGTTCAAGGCTAAGGCGTGGAATGCTTTGTTCGAAGCTTTTTGACGGCTCACGTTTTTGTGAAGTGCGTATCAAAGCAATGGTGCTTTTGTGGACGCAAATGGCTTCTTGTGAAGTGGCATGGTTATTCTTCTCCACAAACTTATCCGAATTGTCTCGGTGGCTCCAAAATGACTGCCATAAGGCCGCCTCGATCACGGTTCAAAAGAAACGACTGCGTTGTGTAAGCTGCTGATTTTTTTAGTTTAGTTTTCTATGGGGATATGGTAAGATCTTTACTGAAAATGAATATGTAAATCATAAACCATAAAATGGTGCTTGGCTCAGAATCTTACCAAAGCCGAGTTAGCTTGAAGGCGAATTGCTTCCACATTGTTAGATTAGCAATTTTTTATCTCACGAACCTCAACAAGATTTAAAGTTGATCGTGCTTCGGGTTGTAGTACGCTAAGTCCTAGAATAGTCTTTCTAACTAGTTCGTGACGGGGTTTGGTGCAGTAATAGGCGCACATAGCCATTGTAAGATCTCCCTTAAGTAGTATATGTGTTTATTGGTGCAAGCGAGGGGTGGAGTAAGACGAATATTGAAAAAAGAGGTTTTCCCTAGGTAGGCCAAGATTATATAAATTTACGGTACATTCACAGAGGAATGGTCAGACCGAACACATGAACTATGACTGGCGCATAATTTGACAAGGCGCCTGTGCACTGTGCTTCTATTCGCTATGTTTGCAATCAGCATTACCATTCATGACTCAACGGTCTAAACACTGTTCTTCCGAAATCGATCGAGAAGCCCTCGCGTTTCGTACACAACACCACATTGTGTTTCTAGGCTTGACAGTCAAATCATGGTCAAGCTGTATGCTAATATTGGTCCTCTCATGATGAGTAAGCAAAGTGAAGCATCTGATTGGAAAAAAACTCTTGTTGAGGCCTGCACCCCAAGAATTTGCTTAAAATACCCGAAAGATGCAAAAACATTTCGGTGCTCTACATGAGCTAGCCAATGTAGCTAACTGTCCGGGCCAGGTGAGCACGATGTTTGTGGCAAGTTATATAACACAAAATAACAACTGCATCACCAATTGATCCAATATATAACACTGGGCGTAAAGCGCCACACCCTCTCCTCCGAGGGCCTTAGTCGAGTCACCTGCATACAGTCCACGCGCTCAATGCTCGATAAAAATGGTCTATGGTCTCAAAGACTCGGCTACCAGGCAAAATGTTGCGAGAAAAAATATAATGGTGGTGGATTAATTCGCCACCTTACAGGTTGGTTCGGAAGACGCCGGTCGCCAGCGACATCAAGATGAAAATCTTCAAAGATTTGCAATACGTCGAGTGATCTTTGTCCTTCGCGACTACTCGATAGCTTGATTGTGCTTCTAACTAGCAATTTCGCTTCATATGACACAGCTGCGACATTGTAATCTCAAGAGTGAATATTTACATCTTACACTTTGTTAGGCATTAAGAGGAGTGGAGGAAGGTAGACTTACACTTACATCAAACATGCTTTTGAGACATAAACCAGAGTAGGGCGTGGAAAGGCACTCCGATTGATATCTCAACCACATATAAAACTTGATTGTGCTACTTGCTATCACAATATCGCATATCACGTTAAAAGATTCTGTTGACTAGCATTGATGTTTTGTCTTCTTGATATTGCTGAGTAGGTCTGCGAATTTGCAAAAAGTTTTTTTAGCTCGCTACTGTAACGAGTTTACTCTTGTTTATTGCATACGACGCTAGTCGGTTGTCTTACCATATTGTGGGATATAAGTCATAGACATCTTTAACAAGGTACTAAGAAACTAGCAAGATAATCGTTATTGTTATAATTACGCGTATATGAGCGCTATTAGTCCATATTTTGACTTAGGTTTAAGCACAAATAAAACGTTTTGAAGAGATAGTAGATAACCTCAGACACGACTCGATGTCGAAACACAGTTTGAGTCGTCTCGCATACAATATAAAGAAGCCTGAGAAGGTCGATGTTGCATACATTCCTATGCCTTTCCCGACCTAAAAGAGCCCGAATTTATTGGTGTCTCATTTCGCTCAAACATATTTCTAGCGGCAAAGTTGTTTTTGGCTAGCAATGCGCTATCACATAAAGTTGGCAGATTCAAATCATATGCTCCGTGATACTCGAGAGTCCTTCCATTTTTCTGGGCGGATACATCCGCACACCATTCCTTATTGATAGCACTTTGATATATCCTCGAGAAGTCAAATAATTGAATTCGTAAGTCCACCAGTTCCCACAGACTTTGTAGAGAGTCGACGTACAAGTCATGAGCTTTAGCTTGTAAGATGCTCACACAGGACCTCGTATATGTGGGATCGAGAAGAGCTTTTAGATTTGTCAGCATAAGCGACCGAATATTAAAGCATCATGTGCCAAGTGTATCAGACTCTGGGTTCTTGCGATTTCAAACAACATATTGTGCTAGATCTGCTTAACCATCTTTTAGTAGAGCAAACTATCTATCTTGAGCATCCCACCTTAGCCGCTCCGCGAGTCAAATTGTTTAGCATCTTTCAGACCATGCCAATTGCATGTACTGTCGTTTGATTTGAACGATTACAAGTGAGCTATTTTTTCTAGTCTAGGCTACCAAACAAAAGTACTTCGCTCAGAATAAGAGGATAATTGCTACGATGAAAGTGTGGGTGAAGCTCCGAGCATCTTCTATACCATTAAAGTAATATCGGTAACGTCAAGTCTTCCATTTTTTGTAAATTTTAATCAGGCAGCGTGGTTGTTTTGACAAGTTGTCATCAGCTTATGGCATCTTCGTAGTGTGGAAGGGCAAGGAGTCATACAAGTATTTGCCAGAGATCACGGGGCGCTCCTCGTCATGCTCATTTTCTGTAGGCAGAAAGTTTTGCGAATAACTGATCAATACAATTTTATGGCAGGCATTCTTCGACGCTAGGCGCTTATAAAGCGTATTTTCCCGAGCAGCTTCCTGGCGGCAATCAAACTCAAAACCTTTGTTGTAAAGACACCGCCCTTTAAGAAAGAAAAGCCTTTGTTTGGTGTACATCTCTTGAGATAAACGCGTTCTCAGGCACTAAGGCCAATTTTGGTGCAAAGGCATACTTGAGAGCTGAAGTGATATATGTTAAAACAAGAGTGGTCATCTCTAGATGGCCCAAAACTGGCGAGGTACTTCTCTGACTGCTTGACCTTTCGTTTTTAGGGGAAAAAACCGATGATGCCGCTCTCCTCTTTGATGTAATTGAAGTCTTAGTGGGGATAAAGTAGGCTACGGGCGGTTGCACGGTAGTCTTACATCAGTTTAAAAAGCTGGCTTCACGTTAAAAAGGATCCAAAGATATCAGTGGCTTTTGTTGCATGAAGAGGACCCTATCGTCAACCATCCGATTTTGTAGTTTAGAGCTTTCCAAAAATACGTTGATGAGTATAGTAACACTCTCATTTATATAATGAATTATGCTTTATTAATGCGTTTAAAGCAGCACTTCTTACTGCAACACACGCCAAATTCCATAATACCTGGAACTGTGAACTGTCGCTGATAAATGGACGATACATCGTTCTGCACGTTCCCTGCGATGGGTTCACACAGCGTCTTTTACAGAGTAAGAAATTATTGCAATAGTTGTCGACCTATATCATTTAACCATTATTCTTCATTGGTGCGCAACATTTTGTAATGTGCCAGAGTCTTTTGAGTTTAAAAAAATATATACACTCGTACACATGCAGGTAAAGCCGGCAGTCCACCGCTCATCAAATTCATTGAAAAAGCTGCAGGCAAGGTGTACAATAGCCACAAACCCGTAATGAGGATTCGGGTCTAATCTAGTAGAGCACTCTACCGCTCCTGATTGGCTGAGTCTGAGGACGCAGCTTCTACCAGTGAACCTACAAATCATAACGCGAAACGATAATTCACATAACCGATCTTCTTCAGAATCAGCACGAATCCAACGTTTTTCATTATTGCAGACAAAGCAGCCATATTTTTTTAATCGGCATCACTTTGGTTACCAAGCCTGGACTTAAGTCAGCGGGTACACAGAGACCTTTACACGAGCCGAGAAGAAAGCGTATCTGCGGCTATACTTTGCTTAAAAGACGCTTTATATAGCATCTTCCACCATTACTGCACGCATTCTAAGGAAATGAGAGCGTGGTGGGCTTACTCTAAAATCAGCCGTGAATAGAGTCTCCTTGACTAATTCGGAGAGTGCCATTACAAAAAGTAAAGGCACTAGCACTCTTATTTATATACTTATATACGAGGGATTGCTATGATGCCTGTATGGTTTTGGTGAATTGCCCATAGGCTGTAATATAGAATCCCTACTTATGCTTTCTCGGACTATGATTTATTGTGGCTAAAAACAAGTTGTTTCTTCTTCAATAGGTCATCACAAATAGAGAAGGTAGCTTTCTTAAAGATCACTGAAAAAAGCTAAACGCCTCTGCTGTGCGGGCTGCTAAGCCACACTCGCAACCAAGAAACTTTTAATATAAATTGTAATCGAGTCTTTTCGATATGGCAGAATCAGTCCAAGAATTGGTGTGCCGTTATGCCAAGAATCCGGCCAAGACTTGCAATTATTGGCCATACCCCACCGGGTCCCACCCGACCTCGATCATTTTGCGTGTAGTCGCATTGCCTCGCTAGAAAGCAAATCGACTTCTTCCCCAAAAAATAAAAATAATTTCACTCCGTGACTTAATCAGATTCTGGTCTAGCAAAAGGACTCGACGACCTTCTGGATCTGCGTAAGATAAAGTAACAGCACTTTCGCGCTCACTTGATTCACGTCGTAATTTGGCTTGTGGAAACCTGTGCATATGAGAGAACCTTTTCGAAATATTAATTGCACATGTAAAACTCGATTATTGAAGATCGGACACAATTAAATTTAGAGCTGCCTTTCTAAAAAATAAGGTTTAACAGAGTTGAGTTCGTACCTTCAACTTTAACCTGTTGTTTCGACCCTTACGTATGGAATATTCCCTTCAATATTTTTTTCCTCAGTCATACGTGTCGCATAACAATCGGCATTTCGGCACAAAGTCTTTGAATACGTATCGGGAAAGGGTAATCCTTCTGCCACAGTGTGTTGGCGCTAACAGGGCTTAAGCAACAGCCAGCCTACTCACAAAAAAGGCGCTAAGTCGACTTTAGGCATAAAAACTATTGCCTGATACAAACTCAGAGCACAAAATTATGTTATTCATACTTCTAAGAGTATGTGCGTACACACACCACTACACGTCTTTAAAGACTCAATATACTCGCTCTGTGTGTCCATCGATCTGCAGATGATCCATCGTGGACAAAGCAAACCTGATTTCGAGCTCGGTGATGGCATTATGTTAGCCATGCCATCACCGGCATGCAGTAAATGCTGCTTTATGCGCTCATCGTTCAGTGATTTATGTGCCACGTATGGGCCGAAAACCTTAGTCAAGATCAATTATAAAAGATTTGAAAGCTGTACTTCAGAACACAATGACTGACCTAGACCAGTTTTCACACCGGTGGTGCCTCAACTTTCTAGCGAATATGGACTTGTGACAAAAAGCAGTACGAGTAACACATGAGGACATAAAGTATAGCCAGTCCGAGGATCGTCGATCAACGTTGCCTAACCAGGACGCCGAGGCCTCGTATAGCCACATTCTTTCAAGAAAAAGGTCATACTTTGTATTCACATATAGCGTTTTACGCTATCAAAGTCGCGATACTTACCTCCTGATTCCCTCAAGATCCAGGATACATTAACTTTGCTAAATGCGCAGAATTTTGTCGCAATAGTGCAATCGTAATGCTTTAATTAGTGGCTGACTTCTTTAGATGCTACAGCTTCGAATGCATTTTTAACAAGTCCTCTTAAACGATAAGGACAATTCATGATACCACAGCGATAACCCTTGAAGCGTTTAAGTACGAGTTATGTTTTTAACGGCAAAGCTTTCCATGACTAAGCCTTATTGACCTTCAATCTCTCTTGGAGCCGGCGGGAAATAGTTTATTTCCATTTCGAAAATTGCCCTGGCATACTAGACGATTGCTTATATCTAAAAGTTGGGATTGCCGAACCTTGGTACGCTAGACGCATGAGACACCCCAGAGAAAATAGCAGGTTATGTTATAAAAAAGGGAATCGGATCGCTAGACGAGATTAGCTAGAAAACGTTTATAACCGGAAATTGAGCTTAGTGATTAATGCCACTTTGATGGCCTTCTTGAAAGAGTTCGAAGCACATCCACATCCAAATTATTCACAGGCGCAAACAATTCGTACATGAGAGAATTGACTGCTCTTCTGTGACAATATCTGGCATATTAACAAAAGGGTTAGTAACTTCTGCACAAGGTCTACCAAACCCATCGATTCTAATTGGCGGCAAGGTAGTGTGGCCGTTCACGGTACGTATTTTAGGTTGCAAAAGATTTGCGACCGCTGACGCCTAGACTTAACCTCGACAAAAAATAATGCCACTTCACATGGATCGTTGTACATAAGTGTCTATTTGCGTGCTTTTCCACCGAGTTTAAGATTATTAGAGCCACTCTATAATGCTCCATCTGCAAGAATAAGAACATCATAGCCATTACGATTTCATCAGCCAAAATCAGAAGATTTTCATCTCCCGAACCTTATTGATCTTATACTCATGGTAAGACGCTTTGGCATGAGCACAGAGAAGACCTAACCATGATGCTAGTATAGAGCATTAGGCTTAACCACTATATCAATTTGGTTTAAGATGGTGGCATACAACAAGCCGAGAAATTTTTTTTTCGTGGGCTTACCTTTAAATCACATTACTGCTTACAATCAGCTTTAAGCTCCGCCACAAAGCCACAGTTTTATGTTAGTAATGCGTTAATAGATTCTTTTAATCGCAAAAACTCGCCTTTAGTAGCCTTGACATTTCCAGTGCCGACTTTTTTTCGTAAAAGCGGCAATCGATTAATACATTGTCATAGCCAAATGGCCGTGATGCGACTCATCTGTCAGCATCAGTATGTTAACTCCATCAACTTAATTTTTAAAATTGCGCGTGGAGAGTGTTTTCATTCACAGCTGAAGAATGCCAAACGAACGAGTCACTTCGTTATTTCAAATTTATTGTACCCCCTCAAAGCCAATTAAGATTATCAGCTTGTTCATCCCGTCTTTCAGATCTCGGACAAGTGAGCAAAACGATCCATTCTCGTAGCGGATTAGTCACGAAGCCTTGAATATGGAAGTATTACTTGTGCTTTAAAGGTGCAGTGGAGCTGCTATTATTGTTTTCTTACAAAAAATGTTCACCTGCTTTCTATAGAAAAATACAAATAGCTTAAATAGTGTGACCAATATTACTCAAATACGTTTAAGTTGGAGCATCCCAATTCTGAAGTTGTTGTGGAACATCTAGTAAGGCCAAAATCTTACAATTTTTGTTAAGCGTAGCAAAATTCGAAGTATCCAGCTCCACACCTCGACATGTGCCTGCGGCGTTGAAAAGAAATTGTACAAACCCAATAGAGTCATAATACTACTATATTGTGTGGCACGAGCCAAATGATGTTGTAATTATCGATGAGTTAATAGATTAGTACGGAATATTTACCATGAAAGCAGTGTATGTTTCAGATTATCTTGGAACACAAAGTCTCGACTATCAAATGGTATGTCGCGCTTTAAATGTTATCCTGGGAGTTTTGGTGAAATTATAAACAGTATTCGATTTTGCTTCTCAAGCATACACCACTCAGAGCAAATTTTGTAAACCAAGGATTCTTTTCTACCGCGTTATGGTATGGAGGCGGTTGCTTATGTTCAAAATAAACATCCGGGCTTCATTGGCTATGCAACAGGATAATCAAATAGCTAGACGATTAAGAATTCCACGGATTACATTTGACAGAAGTTCTATTAGGCAGTTTTTTCATATGTAGTCAACACCAAATGTATCCAAGAACGTGACATCGATAGTGTTGGGGAACGCTCATATAAGAAGTCAAGCGTCTTATAAAAAGACTACGTAGGAAGGCTTGCACAAGATGACTTTTGAGCGGTACATTGGACAAGACGAATCATTGTTATGGTCTTCTTAGCTCTTATTTTTTTTACACAAACTAATCACTAACGGCAAGAAGCTAAGAATAAATGGATAAGACCCGGCTGAAACAAGATGCTCGAGACCCTGCGTACCCGGGGCTTCACAAACATTCAAATGTGGGTTGTGATGGCATCCGCTTACCGTGCCCGACAAATTTAAATGGTAAATGAAGGTATAATGTATCTTATATGGGCAAGCCCATAATCTGGTTTGCGCAGAAGCGCATTGATAAGTCCATTGCGTTTGGCATGTTTGCTTTAAATGCGGTTGTTGAATTTTGCAAAAAATGACAGACATCCTGTTAAGGGTAACCGGGTTATGGTACAATGTACCAGTTGCACCCATTAACCGGTTAGCCCGAACCGGTCCAATAAAATGCACGTTGATTAGACGAGCAGGATGTTTGGACGAGTAAGGATTTATTGTGATTAGACGAACTAAATGAAAGGAAGAGCTAGTGCATGTCACATCAGCTAGAATCAACATTAAATGAATCACTTTCGAATCTTATTATAACAGCTCAAGTGCCTTCTTCGCTCTTCGCTCCCCTCAAGCTTCGCTCCCCACTCCTTCGCTTCAGAAATTCAACACATCCTGCTATAATTTTGAGCAAGTGAGCGAATTAACCTTCGTACATCTGGTCAGAGCAATGATGTGATTAAACGGTAAATGCATTATGGGCATTTGATCGCCATTGTGACATCAGAGAGTGCTTTCTCAGATATATTAAAGGGTGCATTTGATTTTTTATTTGGGGAGAAAAGTATCTCTTGCTAAATCCGGTGCACTCTGTAATGAACATCATGTTAAGCAACATGTTCTCCCTCGAAATAGATTTGAGTGCACATCCTTTCAAGAAAGGTTATTTATATTCGTAAACCTACCACCAGAAAAAGTATATCCGATTTTTGAAAAAAAATGAAATATCATTTTCATCAAATTTATGAGGTCCTTATGCTTGATAAACCTTGCCGAGATGATATCGAAGCACTCAACATTCTGTGTCGAGCGCATCTTTAAAACGTTGTCACCGCGCGCGTCTTTGTCCCCTTTCATTGCGAATACGATGGTGGCTAAGGCTTTTTGTGCCTTAGCCACCATCGTATTCGCAATGAAAGGGGACAAGTACTAATAGGCTGTACGATTCGCGAGGCCGGGTGTTCGTAGAACTCACTAAGAAAAGTAGCAGCTTTCCAGCACAATTTGAACACATTGCGCTGATATACACGGAGGTCTAATGCTGATTTACCATACAGCTCAAGACTATTCGTGGGCCGCGATTTATACCCAGTATACCCAAATACGCGGCTTACATAATATCTTTTAATTCAAATTGCACTGTCTCTAGGCAGTTGTACTGAAAGCAATTTACCAGACCCCACAACTTTAGTGTAATAGATGAAGAGCACCTTACAAGAAGGTCCTCGCGACCATAGATGCGCCTCTACTTCAGAACCTGCTCCACAAAACAGCACTGCTGGCCTATGCTATCAAGTGACGCCGAAGAAAAGCCACTCATGCTCGGCTTTGTGTTGTGTTAATATGTATCTCCTCCTGCGCAACCAAATGTACGCGCCTGAGATCTTTCGTAAATGCGACCCCGACAGTTTGGACGCGGCCTATTCGGGCGATCACAGACCCATCACGAAGCATCTGGCTTGGCAATATGCCAAAATAAGGTCAGAGATTGGATGCCATCAAGGGCACAAAATAGACATTAAGCATATAGATGTAAGGTAATCAATTAGATTCTGAGCTGTAAAGCACTAGATGTTGATATCAATACAATACATAGTGTGGGCTACCCTTGTCACCAAGCCTTCTTTGACGTCAAAATCGCACTAGAACAATGGCTATTCTAAAGCCGATTGAGACTACGTGAGGGATAGCCCAAAACAGCTCTTACGGCACCCGAAGTAGACAAGCGCATTTTTTGACGCCATGATCGGAATTGGCTAAGTAATTTTCATCCAGATGGTTCTTTTCTCATATGAAGCATCCGGTTTCTTATATGTGAGTAAACGTTTCATGGAGCGCCACCTTGCGTCAATATTTAATTGCGGTATGGTCGCATAGTCCGTCATCCACACCGTGAGCGACTTTGGCCAATAAGCCCACCCGACTAATATTCAAGAACGGTCGTCTTCGAACTCGCTCTCCTTAATACCATGGACAGGTATCCAAGTTGACCTCAACCCTGTTGGCAATTTTGTCTCTTAAGGTGAGACCCTATAAATGGCCAATAAGTCTGACTTTAAATTAACATTTTTTATGCCAATCTTGGCTGGCTTGACAGCGTTGTCATTGTTCATTTTATGAGGATCTATCGCACTAGAAGGTTCGTCACTGCGCATGTGGTCGAAGACAAGCAAAAAGAGACCGGTAGGCAAACAATTTCTATCATTAAGACCTTTTGGAAGCGCTTTTTCCTGAGCAGCACGCAGACAGGCGGCGAAATTAAAGGCTAGCCACCGAGGGCAAAGCTGTAGCCTCAGATGTAGGATTAAATTTTACTAGCGGAGACTTTGTCATACGACCAGTCTAAAGCAAAGAAGGCGATTTTAGTGTAGTGATATTTGTGAGAGGCGAAGAAGCCCAGTTTATTCTTTGCAGACGATCTTTGCTGCCTGTTTGGCCATCGTTATGACCAAGCTGATGCTTTATATAAACGTCACGGAGAGATGAATGAAGTCAACTTTTGATGTGAATCAAGTCTTACTGGGTGAAAAGGTATCGGGCCGTTACATAAAGCCGAGACTTTTTGGTAGAACAAAGAAAATACATAACAGAAAAGTGGCTTCCAAGCACTCAATAGTTATATTCACATTTTAAGTATACCGAATGGATGTCGTATATGCCTTAATCACAGAGTCTAAATACTACATATACAAAAGTGTAGGTAGGACCGAAATAGGATATTTATTGCTTCAAAGAATTACTATTAAGGTCTAATGTACGCGTCAATTTAGCAAAGGAGAAAGTATTAGTGTGTGTCACTAGGCATCGACCACAGCTTCAAAAGCACTGGAATTACATTGAAAACTGCTTAGCTAGAAACCGAAAAGAGTGGCATAGAGCAAAACTGGTAATTACAACTTTTCGTGTTTGATCGCCGAGCAGAATGTGTCACATTCTCGTGCTTGTTTCTCCAAGAATAAATTATGACTATTTGGTACGTTTTGTCTTTTTAAGCAGGCTTTTCGAGAATATAGTGCTCTTATGTTGTAGACCAAGGAAGAAAAGAATTTAGATCTTCGCTTATCTCTCAAGCCTTCGGGCTTGATGAATTAGCGACATACGCAAATGGCTTCCAGCGCTTATATTGAACGGTGTAAGCTTGTTTGATGCATCAATTGCATTTTGGTGTAAATTTCGCGGTAGAGCTCATCAGGCTGGCATTGTAATACAAAAGTTCACAACCTGTGCTATTTATTATCTAGAACACGGTTGACCACTGTAAGCACTCTGACTGTCTGTTGGTAGTGTACTATTAAAATCAGCGAGCGGGCACCCAATGGAAGGAGCAACGTTTGCCGAACGTGGCGATCAGCTTGGCAAAGCCCGCCGAGGCTATTGTGTCGACACATGAGTAGCGTCCGTCCGACATCAGTCGCGAGTAACTTTGATGTATCGTCTTTTTCTCTCCTTTCTGATAAAGGGAACGAGCGCCAATATTACGCAGAGGATTTTCACGCAGCGATGTCGTCAAAATCAAGCTTAGTAATATGTAAAGTAGAGAAGGCATATTTACTTCAGTGGCTCTTGTTTGAGTCCCTTCTTCATAGGGACTGTTGCGGCGCTATAGACGAATTTAATCATGATTATCAGCGTACTGGCTCATCTCAAGATCTTTGTGACCTCTGTGGCAGGTAGCATGATGTTGTAGATTACAGGTTGCAAGACGACTGTCTGCTTGAATTTGACGACGAGTATTTAGCCGAGTGGAGAAGCACCAAATGTGATGACGTCGTCGCGAAGTGAGAGAAAAGAGTACAGCGTTTCAAACTTTGTTTTTGTAACGCAAAGATATTTGTATACCCTACTCGAGCGCTTTTTGACGTACGATACCACAGATACGGTGTGTAACATCGGCATCAAACTTCCACTTTTATCATCCACGAAGCAAACTCAATTAGGCCCAAATCAAACCTCTATGTGGGTTCAATAGTCAGATCTATTGCTGAATTAGTTTACGTCGAGCTTTTAAGGAGGCTATAAAGTCATGCCATTGATCCAATGAAGATTTTTTTAATCGAGCGTGCGTTTGGGTTGGGTATAGTTTTGCGTTGCTGAGATACAGCACTAATTGTTATATGAACAGTGTATCTTGTTCTGCAACTACAGAAAAAGTTGCACTAGTCTAAGCGATACAATTTTTTTAGTCGTCAACCTTTTCGTAGTTGTTGGAGAGCAGATAAAACCATGTTTCTGCTTTTAATGGAAGGTTTGGCCTGGACATTACACAGCATCTTCGCAACGGAATAATAATACGTAAATAGCTTTACTTGATGACGGCAGAGACGTCAGACATTGTGACTCTTCTCTGAAGTAATTGTGGCAAGTCCGTGATGACTAATTCTTTGCTATTGTAGCTGATTGCGAATGTGCGCAGAGCATAGATGAAAACTCAACTCCCCACATGCTTCTGGTCTTTATATTTTGAGTTCGACCTGCGAGAGCAGGTGTTTCACCTGTAGCAAGAGAAAACTTACTATAACTACGTCTTAAAGTTCTAAGACTTAATGTCTAAGACTAAGCTGTAAATCAGTAAATTAGAGAAGAAAAGTACTCAATTTACCAGAAGTAATTACAGTAAGAGATCACAAGGAAACATAAGAATTAAGTCCGGGTAATTCCCAGGAAGCCATCAAATTGCCTTTAGCTTCCACATCTCGGGTAAAGTACCACGCGTAATAGCCAAGTAATTTTAGACATGGATAAGGGCCATCGGGCAAATATGTCATATCTCCAAAAATCAAAGCGATACGAAAAGATGAGTAACGACTGGACTATATCATCAACATGCAACAAATGTGGTGTTATCGGCAACATATAATTGTGCCATTTTGAAAGCTTAAAGAAGCGAACCAGTACATAGTGTGCTTTTCTTGGGGGAAAAGCTAGGGCTTCAAAGACTTTGATCAAGAGCCGCCCTTCGCCATTTTCATCTAAAGGAGTAAGTCCTAACAATATAGTTAGATCTTCAGTAAAAAAAAACTTGAGTTCAAAGTGAACAAGGGTGAAATGATGCACGCCGACCTTGGCAACCTCCCGATTGTCCAGCGTTCCCCGCAAACCATTGACATGAATTTTCAGATGCCTGTTTTCTCTTTTTCGGGGAACTTCGCAGGTCATAACTGCTTCTAAAAATTGGGATGATTTCATCGGCATAATGTGGCTCGGTAAACAGAACCCAGACATCGACTGGAGTACAGGACGCATGACACCTCGCATCAGCAAGAAATACCAGTAATTACCGTAATTGAACCGCTTGCAGCAGCTTCAGGTTAAATATGTTCCTGGACAAACTAGAACTCGCATATAATAGAGCCGAGAAATCTTCAATTTCTATCGGCACTTCACTACGGTCTCCAAGGAGTGGCGCAGTTAATTTTTTTTTCAGTGGTTTTGAGAAACATTGCGTCACAACCAAAACATTGATGCTGTCGTCGTCAACAGTCGGCATGATTTGAGGAATCCGAGCTTTCAAGAAGAAAGTATGGCAAACTTCCAAGGAATGCAAAGTGTATGAAACGCTACGCAGGTAAGCGAGAACAATTCCTTGCACACGGCTTCCAAGCGAGAAGTTTTCAATACGAGAATAAGAACGAGCTTGAAATTTTTCAAGATCCTGGTACCAAGCTAATATCCGTTTATCAATTGCGCCAGGGTCCTAAAGGTGTAACAAATTCAGATGAACCAAATCAAGTACTATTTGACCACGTCCGGCGATATTTTCGGCACCAACGGTCTGTGCGAAGAAGCTTGTGGGCTGATGCATTGCGCTAGATTATCGCCAGCTAGTTCTAGCAAAGAATTTGTTTGCGATACCGATACCTTGCAAGAAATTCACCGGTTACTCCATGTAAGAAAGTCTTTGGGCTTCGTTTTTTATGATTTCCATCAGGTTGAAATGCACAAAATATTAATTTTATATACAGCTTTTTCGACCGAGATGATACAATTGAGTTCCATGGGACTTGGACGAAGTCCGCTTACGCTTAATCGGCTGCTGCAGAAAGCTTTTGGGAATTTAAGATATGTGATGACAATCTAATTCGACGACACCTACGTGTTTACCCATGGTAAAATGTCGTAGACCACTTTACAACTTTAGACAGCACACTTAAGAGTCTAGAGAAAAGCAACTATTTGTCAAGTTGTCCAAGTGTCTGTTTTGTGTGGATCAGATTTTATTCCAAGGATACTTTGCCGGATGAAAAGGCGTCCTTATGGATCCCGACCAACGTAAAATATTACGTTCCTATGACAAAGAACTCAAGGTTTATTTGCGCTACAGTCGATGCCAAAAGGTTATGCAAGGTCTTTGCTCAATTCGCAGAACAAATTTGCGAAAGCCTCTTGGAATAACATTCTCATGAAGTGATCAAACTCATCGAATTCGAATGTCGCTTAATAATTGAAAATTATTTGGAATCCGAATCGATTCCTCGAGCTTTGCGACCGGAGGAATCATGTCTCGAAAAGAGACAGAGCTAGAGTCTTCGATTGCATTCTTCAGCCAAAAGATAAAAACAGTCGAGCTGGTCTACCTTGTTCGTGACTAAGAGCTACTTGCACTCGTGTATGCACTGAAAGTATTGTATGTGATGACTCCGTCGACTATTTACGATCGAAACGGCTTCAAGAGTGTTGGAATATTCCTGACGCAGAAGACTTTATATCGCAAAGTGGCTTGATGGTGTTATGGGCTGGCTAAGTTTCAGCCTTTGTTCACGTAAATTTTTGGTGAAACAAACACCTTGGCTGACAAGTTCCCCCGTAATTTGAAATTCGCGCGTGGAGGTGCCCAACCTAGCTTGCAGGAGCTTTCGAAAGCGGCTATGATTCGTAAGATCCTTGCGACAATTATGACAAAAAGGGTCAAGGTGGCACAAGCACGATGACAAGACATTCGAGGCATAGCGACTTTCAGTTAATTGTCAAGAAGCTAAAGAGAAGGTGCCAAAGTACTCAGTACAGGATGATATTTGTTGTACCAACGGGTATACGCTTTAAAGACGAATATTTATAAAAGCTGTGTCATCTGTACGAATCACGATACTATATCAGCAGGCTGCCGGGGATCTTACATGACCTTTCTAGCCGTGCTTCGGAAGTACTGATGACCAAATGAAGTACTTTGAAGCTATGTCAACACTTGCTAAATGTGTCGGCGCAACAAAGTTAGGTGAAGTATTAAGAGACGGTTTGGTTGACAATTGAGTGACCTTACTCAACTTCCCGACGGAAATCAAAAGTGGCATCAATGCCGTCCTGGAGATTTTCGATCGCTTTGCAGAAAGGCTAAGTTCATAACTACAAAGATAACGGACAATAAAGAAAAAAATGCTAAGCTTCACGAAGTACTACATAAAATATCATGGTATACTAAGGTCTACTGTGCCTGATTGTGACACTAAAGTTTCATCCACGCTATGGCAAGAACCCGTTTTTGCTGCGAAGACGCAGATGTATGGCCGTCAGCGGTTGAAGTAGCGGAAAGAAGTGCCCGCTTTGCTAATATTTTCCTGCGGAGTGCCGTCCACCTAGAACAGAAATGGGATGACTTTCTCCATTTGACGGAGATCGCTTATATGGATGTGTACACTCTACAGTTGAACGGCACTGCTCGAAATGGATCTAGGTTATGCTCAGATTCTCACAAACTTAAAATGTCACCACAGGAATCCCTACCTTGTCAATTATTCTTTGCAATGTGGCACAGGACCGGATGCGCAAAGCACAAAAGCACAATCCATTTTGACGACAAGAAATGACGTAACCAAAACTTCGAAGCTGGTGTCATAATACTTTTGGATGGCACGAATTGACGTTCGTCACGAATATTTTGCTCAGTCAAAACACATCGCGCCAAGATATAGGCGCATTCCCTATCATAAAATTTTTCCGAGCAAAGATTATCGTAGGGATCAAAGCTACATCCAATGCTCCACACTCTATTGTTGAAGTCGTAAAGCAAGAACCCCAAGCGTCGGCAAATGTCAAAAAAGGTTATATCGGCCGATGGCTCCGATGAACAACTCGTATAAACCGTCATTGAATTCTTAGGTACAAGTGAAGCCTGCAGTACAAGATTTGGTGGCGTACTGAAACCAAGAAGAACGACAGTTGGAAGCGTGGACAGAATTTATAGAACTTTTTCGGACTCATCGACCTAGAATGACAGAAAATATAAATTCACATTTTAAAAGAGGCACACAGAGGTCAAGTGACATAACTGTCGTCGCTAGCAGGTTCGCCGGCAACGGCAACCACGTCACAAAGGCACTTTGTTTAATAATAAAAAATGTGTTGGAACTGTCTACAAGAACATGTGGTTGCAGCGTTTCAGACTAAGAAACTAAGGCCTAGGCATCCAATAATTATTAAAAGACAAGCGACATTGTCAATCAGAAACCGTTCAGACTCTGTAAGAAATACAGATGGAGTATAGGAGACTGACAGGCTTTAGGATGATAGCAGTAGAAGGCTAAGAGCTAGAAGTTGGCCTGTAGCAAGACACAAAAACGTAAGGCAACCAACTTTCCTTTCTCGCTGACACCAACCCACTAGCAATCTCAATCGACAGCCGACATTCCAAAATACTTCCTTTGTATCTGTGTCACGTAAATAACGTCTGCAATAATAGTCGTTCTTAATTTATGTTGCAGCACGCTTGTCCAATTTGGCATTCAAAAAGTACACTTTAAGATGAAAAGATTCAAAACTTTGCGCTACATCTGTGCCTCTATTATAATGTGGTGTTAATCTTTTTCTCATTAGGTATCGATGAGTCCGGAAACTTTCTTCAGATTCTGTCCACACTCCTAAGTGTCTTTCCTCCTGATTTCATTACGCCACCAAATCTTGTGCTGCAGGCTTCCCTCAGACTCAAGATATCCAATGACGGTTTTGACAAGTTTCTCCCTTTTGGGAAGAGGTGGATGAGAACAAAACTTTTGACGAGCTTGAGTGCTACACTCAAGAGTTAAGCTGCCAACAAATCGCAGCTTTACCTTGCAAAACGGGACACAATCGGCCTTGTGATTTGATAGCTTTTGCACTCAAGCCGCATGCCCTCAAATTCTTATGCTTATCGACTCAGTATAAAAAGGCTTAAGGACAGCTTCATATTATTAAGGTTGTGCATCTCTTGGCTCAATCTTTGGTCTTTGGTGAATGCGTCTATCATACCATTGAGGATGCTGTGAACACCAAGCCGTATATTTGATTATCTGTAAAGAGCGACGAGCTAAAGCAAAGTCTGAGTATCTCAATATAGCTCATTGAATCTTTGCATAATAGTGATGAGTCGAAGCCAACGAGTTAAACGCGGCGGAAGTGGACACAAAACGCATAATAAATCTACTCGCAAGATAGTTTGGACTCTTGCAAATATGAGAATCTTATGAAAAGCCAGGATGTAATATAATGGTAAATGTACTTTTGGCCTCACTCGATGGCCAGTCTCTGAAAGTTTGAGACTTTGATACCAACTTTGAGGTGCTAGCGAGGAACATATAATAAACGCAGGTATTTTGTGTAGTATGCAAAAGATAAGCAAATCACAAATGTGTTCGGCTTTTGGTCTCGAAGGTGAGAAGGTATCCCTTCGATAATTTCGTATCATCTATACCTAAAAACGCAGTGGAGTCGCTGCTGCGGTATGAAAGATGTCAGGATTTTAAAGTCAGGTTATCACCTTTTGTACACTTGCTTTTTTTATTGTCAACATTCAGACTTGACATAAAATAAAAGTTGTAATCCATGAGCAACTTTTCGTTTATTTACCTCCTCATTCCCTGTCGTCATCTAACCGACCTTCCTCCCCACTTTGAGATGATGATGAATCGTCAGAGCTCGAATAAACGGAGTCTTGACGGTGATGTGACATGGTTGTGCTATTGCCCGTCGTAACACTCTCCACACTCTCTGGGTACACGCAACACCCGTGGTGCAAACACTCTTTTTGCAAGGTTTCTAAATCATTTAAAAACGTTTCCAAGCGAGATACTCGTGGCGCGACCGTCATCAAGTCATCGGATCCTAACAATAAGTTATTAAGTCGCTCTGCAACAGACTCGCGGAAGTCAGGTGTTAGAAATTTCCGCGCACGACTTGTCATGGGTACACTCTCGCGCTGGTCGTACAAAAGAAGACTCATGACACATGCAATGTCATTTGTACTCTCGCACTTGTTGAATGTAAGGTCTTTAGCCTCTCGTTTGCGTTTGCCATTCGTGCTTTCCACAGTCGACACAAAAATTTGCCGCGCAAACTCAATCGCTAACTCTGGATTCCAGCCATTGCGTTTTTCTCCTTCCCTCTCCGGCAATGACGCACCATTCGTCGAGACGTGACCATTCTGTGTTTTGCTTTCTTGAGTCAATACGTCAATGATGCAAAGAATTCGACAGTACGACGTGAGTTTTCGAAGCTGTCTCGCTTGGTACCCGGACCAATTTTTTAGTAGAGATGGTACGTTGTGTTCCAGAACCACAAGCGCTTGTGCTGTACGATAACAGCGAATATGATCACGCACTTCGTGGCGGAGACTCAAAGACTCGCGTATTTGTTGTGTCCTTGAAGCAATTCGAGAATCTTTACTTTCCATCTTGCCCTGCTTGCTTTCATCCTCCACAACTTTTACATGATTTGCACAACTCAACCCGACGTCGTCACTGTCGTCCTGCTTGGAATTCGACTCGTTTTTATCACTGTCATCCTGGTCAGACGATGATTGCGGACTTCTAAACGGCATTAAAACAGCTTCAAACGCCTCGAACGCATTTTCATAGCCGTAGTGTACAAAGAAATCGTGCACTAATTCTACCATTGTAGCGTCATCCTTACACATGTCGTGCTCGACAGCACTCAACGAGCTGTTTTTACTCCTCTTCAAACCTTCAGCTACCAACGCATGTTGCCGCTCTCTTTGAATCTGCAATTCAAAGCCTGATAAATCAAACAGAAATTCACGCGAATCAAACACTCCATGCACTAGCTCCCCCACTCCATGGAGACTCACAGCTGGGTACAAAACTTTCCTATCTTCAGCGCTATCATGGATATCCTCCATATCCACATCATTAATTTGATCTAGTAACATTCCAATTCCTCCATCAAAGTCATCCTTTCCATTTTCGTCATCCTCCTCACTATCCAAATCCTCTTCCTCGCTCTCCTCCATCACCTCCTCCGCTTCAAAAGCATCCAAATCGTACACTGTCCGAGCAGCCAACATCCCCATCAAGTTGCCATTCAACGTAAAGAAAAACGTATTTGTATCCAGCAAAACGCCACATCCAACGACATCGCCAGCTCCATAGCGCTCACAACGCAAGAACTCGCGTCCATGGGAAACTACAGACCCTGTTTTACCGACATAAGCCACCGCATTGTCGTATTCTCCTAGATCTCGATGCAAAACAGTAGGAAGTGTCTTTTCTCGTGTCGTCTCGTGTTCCCCGTCACCAGACGCTTCCGAAAGGTCATCGGTGTTGGCAAACGGTAAAACCTGTTGCATCAAGTGCTTCACAGTCCGACGTGCTTCTTGAAACCCACTCATACCAGTAGCCCCAGTGGACAGAATCGTCCCAGATTTTTTTGGGTATTCTGGGGCATCGACCAAAAAACCCACTGCCACTTTGTGCTTAAACCTCATTTTCTCACTAGTCCGTCGCAATCGACGACGATCCAGTCGTGTTTGCATTTGGTGCGCGGTTGTGGAAGTTAGTGAGAAATTAAAAGGCACCGGAATGCCTCCTGAATGCTCGCGCAGCGCTGGAAGCGCCACGTCTTCCATGTCCATTGCCTCAAGCTCCAGTTGTCGTTGTCTGTCCTGTGGTGATGAGGCTGCATCGTCACGTTCTTCGACTTGTGACAAAGTTGCTGTATTTATTCGTGGAGGGATAGACTTATCGGTCTTTTCAGCAGAAGTCGCGACAATCCGAGTCTCAAAGTAGAAGACGCGGGAAGTTGCGCGTTTATTGGCTGCGTATTGGGACCGAAAGCATGCAGCATCACTATCGTGACTGGCGCGCCCTACGTACTCGGCAGTGCGGCGATCAGCGTGCAAGCGACCTTCAAACGCGACGCAGCGTGGGTCAAAGGCCATAGAAATCAACGTACTTGGCTTTTTACTAGTACTCACTATCGGTACTACCGGTATTAGATTGCGCTACGTAGGAATAATGTAGAGGTCTTGATGAAGTAAGAATTCTATTTAGTCAACTCAAAGTACGGGGTGTTCGTTGCCAATAAATTTGTGACTATCGAAGAGCAAAAAAGGCTGCTTTAGGCAATCAACTAGACTTTGGCCTCAAGCTGAGCAGTCTTTGTTGTTATTTTGTCAGTGCGATTATATACCTCTGCAGCACTGTCGAAGCTTGATGTGGATTTTTTAGCAGAACTTTGCATGTACATAGTGGATTACAATAAAGAACGTGCATGGCTTCATTTAATCGTTTCGTTTCCGAGACAAGTTTATAAAGGATTGTCTTCAATTTATGGTAAGGTATGTATCTTACAATTACTATCCAGCATCGGTATTTCCTACAATATGCATTTAACACTTGTCGTTAGACCGTCAAAGTTTTTCTGTACCGACAGGTGCCTTTTATTAATCTATAGGTCTTTTCTCGACCGAGATGGCCACCAAGCGGCGTATTGTAAGCCTCATAGAAATTGCGGCATAATTAACGTATACATACGATGGGTCAACCTGACCGGTGCTGTAGTGCAAAGACGATCTTCTTTTAACAGCATTGTGCCTAATTAGACTGACAATTTTGTCTCTGACCCTTCAAGCTTATCGCTTCTCAGAGCATTAACAAACGGAGCACATGCTATGGCGTCCATACGTGCCACGAATTAAATCCAATATAGGCGAGGTCATAGTTGTGGCATCAGCTAGCTAATAGCCTGAGCGACGTGAAAACTCATCAGCCAAACCATTTGGACTCCGTAACATGTATTGTGCCTTAAAGTTATACTCCAAAAAAAGGCGAGCAAAGTTGCAAAAATACGTTTATCGAGCCGATACACGGTAATTTTATATATATTAGGCATCACCAAGTCATTCTTGTCGAAAGACGACGACTGTGTCGCAGTGTGCAGCGATGCACGATCCGAACGAGCCACGATTAGTATGAAGTCTTGCTAGCGCACCCTTGACATATTTCATCGCTTGTGCTCTTTGTCATTGCTAGATAGCTATTCTTACTTGCCTTGAGCTCCTGACATTTGAAAGCGGCTACTCAATCTTGCCGCTCGGCGTCTACTTGTAGCAGTGCACTGTCGATAACGAATTTGATTCGCCATAGATGATACATATAGATTGCTTTAGATTCAGCAAGGCCATTATTGGCGACCATTATACACTACCTTGGGCTCAAAAGGAGTTTTTCTTTATTAAATTATAAAAATTATCTTTTCTTGCTCAGGAAGATTAGATAGGTGACTAGCTACTTCTGCGCAGATTGTACTGGTTTTGTGTAAGTAAGTGGCCAGTCCAATTCATCCTTCTACCTCAATGAGATTGGTCAATATATAACGGCTTCGACTTAAGCGGGATCTGCCCAATGGCCATACTTTGATTTTGAGTATCTAAAAAGAATATGTTTTGTGTTGAAAATGGGGACACCTGCAATAGCGCTGCAAACATGTGTGCGCATGCACTTAAACACTGTCCACAAAAGTCAATATAAATGTCTGTGTTTGTCTTTCCGTAGTCTGCACGACTATTGTCAAAGATGTCATGATGGTATGTCGCTTTAGGTGGGTTTTGCAATCCAGAATTTCTCTTGAACAAACAAGACATTATTCATTTTTCTTAACAAACTAAACATTATTCAGCTGTACCTCCGTTGCTAATCTCAAGTGTGTCGAGCTCCTTTAGTGGTCTTTAGAGTGCTCAGTAGTTTTTTCAAATGGATCTTCGGTTTTACGAGCGTTTCATTTACTCAAACAATAAAGCCGAACGTAACAGCTCTGTAGTAGCAAATTAAAAAAAGGCAACGCCGAGCGGATAAGTACCTTGAAATTAATCTTCGTATTTCCAGCAGCGAAAGAACGATTCCCCAGAAGAAGTTAACACTTAGTCGCAAATTAATCGAGGGTGATCCATATATTTGCACCATACTAGCGTGCAACGACACAAATAAGCCACTGAACGTTGTTTTGTGCTGAAAAGATTACCCTTTGCGCTCTGTTTTTTCCTTAAGGTGGCTCGTACTAATAATTACAGAGTGACTAGATTCTTGCTATGTGGCTACAAGCACTCTTGCTTCGAAACCATCAGCTGGACCAGCAGGTGCAATCATGCAACACAGTTGCGGTAAACCCTTTTTTAGATCTTAATTGTCTACTGAGGTACTAGATACTCTGGTAACGACATAATCGAAAACCAAAGTGCCTTTTTTAGCAGATACAAGAATGAGAAGTTGATTTGACCACTTCATTCATTTGTGCAAGAAGGATGGACAATAATAATTTGCGATTTTTAATGTCTGAGACTGTATATAACGGTCGGCAGACCATACAAAGAGCGTTGAGAAAACCAGCAAGTATGGCCCAACGAAGAGGGCATAAGGTTGATCGCTCATCCTCAAGCCCAAGACTTCATCATTAAAGCAAAATGAGCGCTCTTGATGGCTTTGGAGCTTCGCGGCTAGCGTAACGCTAAAGAAAATAAGCGTCGACTCCACAAGATATGGTGAGTGCAAGAATCTTACTGCCTTAGCTGATATAATTTTTTTTGTAGCGGCAGGAGATGACACACTGTAAAAGCAGCAACTACTGCTGTATTTCACTCATCAACAACATTAATAGCAGGTCTATATGCAAGATCAAATGCAAGTTCATTTACAACGGTCTAACGAGCACTTTGGGTTTCTTGTCGCATCGAGAGTCGAGCAGAAAAAGTAAGATTCACCCGTTCATACAGGAAGGTTTAGCGAAGACATTACATCTTGTCATAAGCACCAATTGGTTGCAGCGATGTCGTCAGACTTTCTTACGCTTGTCTTAAATTGTCTTGGCATGACCATGCTAAGCTAGTACCTTACTCTTTTAAGCTGGCTGCGACGGCATGATCATAAGCCCTCTTCATTTGTCAATTATTTACACAATATTGGCCTAAGAACATCGAGTATGACCTTCGAAAGCGAATACTTCTAACCTGAAGCAAACGGCAATTATCTATAAGTAAATCTTTAAGTTCAAGGAGTTGATGTCCCAAATGAGGCTCAAAATCAGTGAGCTGAATAAATACTATTTTTTTAAAGCAATCTACGAAAGCGACCGCAAAGAAAGCAAGGAACGAAGGCCGAATATTTTAGGGAGGTAATTAAAGTTACCTCCAAATTCAGTTTTTCTTTCTATCTGGGAGGATTACCTCGCTTATCAGCCAAGCCACTCGAGACAAGGCTAATGGATCAGGGCCATCATGAAAACCAGGCGCTACCCCCAAAACAAAGCGGTTTAACCCGCCTGGGCTTGTCAGGCAACATGCAACGTATGTTGCGTTGCCTTTTACATTTTCAATTTTTCCAATATACAGATTCATAATGTAGGGAAGGCAATCGTAACGATAGAGCACGTCTTATCTTAATCGAAGCAGAAGTTTTAGCTATTAAAGACGTCGGTCAGAAGAGACCTGTCAAGATTTTCAATATCAAGGAATGCAGTCTTAACGTTTGATACGTAGACTTGTTGAAGCGACTTGAGTTCGAAATGAACAAGCTTGAGATGATACAAATCGACCTCGGCTATGGCCCGGCTATCCACATTCATGACAAACAGCACCCACAGATCTACAGACAATTGTATTCTATGTGACATCGGGGTAGCATTAGTTCATGCCTAGTTTTAAGAGCTAGAGTAATTTTGTTGGGATGATAAAATGTAGTACCACAAAGAGCAACGTCCGGCCAAATTGGCTGCTGGACATTGCATAGATCAAAGCCGCAAGACCTTTAACTACTATCGGCGCCATAGTCACCACGTCCATCACACCGGTCATTAGGATTACGCTGCTAATTTCTTCTCACCAATTCCTAAGGACGTTGCGTCACGAAAAGGGTGTCAAAGCTGTTTTTTAATAGTTTATAGAAGGCCAAGTGCTTCGAGAAACAATTTGAACAAGCCACCAAGAGTGTGAAAGGGATTTGAAAACGAAGTTCAGCTTTAGTCGACTATTTAGCCTGTTTCCGTGCAATGACGCCAAAGGCGTAAACAGTGGAGAATTACTCAAAAAGGAACCAAAGAGATAACTCAAGTAGGGAATATTCGACTTAGTACGTGTGCTATCTCAGCACCAACGCTCGACGAATTGAGAATGCGAAGAAAAACTGTCGCTAAACAGTACCTCGTCCTTTTGCAGCTCGCTAGATATAGCTCTGGTTCATCAGGCACTTTTTCTTACCGGAAAACGGGCATGGAGCTCGTGGGGTGCGTGACAAGTTAACGAAAAATTTGCGAGCAAACAATGTGCGACCCACGTAGTCTCGGATACCTGCCTCGGGTTAAATTGGCAAAAAAGTTCGTTCAAAGGTTACTTAATTTCTTCAAGATGGCGAGAAGGGTCGAACTTTGTCGAAAAAGTGCTCAACCGCTTCATTCTCTAGGCCCGAGATTGGGAATGAGTTCGAAGTCATTTTTCATTTAGCATTGTAGTATGTTAGTTTTTTTTGCCTGGACTTGCTCCTTAATATATAGCACATCAATGTTAGTATACACATGGCTCGGGTCTTAGTCACCTTAAGCAAGGATTGACCGACGCGCATGGCGTGCGTGAACTTTTTTGTTAGTAGATTATATCTAACATTCTAGAATCTCTAACCTGACACATCACGTGATACTTGGGTACAGTGAGCTTTCTTGTGCCTTAAATATACTGTGTGTGTCAAATAGAACGACCCACTATGTGACAAAGAGATCGACTTGAGGCCGCAGCTGTAGAATTAGCTCTGCGGCTTACTCGGCTCAGGTCACAAAAATAATCTCTCATAGACGAAAACTTCAAAATATATGTTCGACCTACTTGAACTTATAAAGTCAAAAGTCCTGTTGAAGATGATTGCAACGAGAAAGAACCAGTGTTTTTGACATGCTACTATATAATGAAACACAGTTCAGCCAAATTTCGGGCACGAATAAGAAGGCGGTAATTAGCGTTAAAACGCGTTAAGAATAGCGACACATAGTTTAAGCACCGATGCTTATGCATTTTAATCGAAATTAGAATGTTATGTGATATATGACTCACAGAAGTTTTGTCGATATATTTATATAAAGCTTCGTTTACATGTACATATAAACAGCATTCAGCCATTGAAATTAGCACTAAATTCAAAAGCCCGACAGACAACGATACGCAACTTTACGTCTAAAGCGATGGTTACACATCTATACTCCCACTTCATCTATATGCAACACAAAGACAATTGAATAAGTAAAGTACTCCTAATGCTAGTTTTGTCTCTGCAATTTTTTATTGAAGCTGATCCATTCATTTGACTGGCTTTGCTTTAACGGCTGAGCTTGCCGCCATATTCCTCCTTGCACATATACAGCTCGAACGACGCAGCATCGACTCAGTAAGGTCGAAAAGAGCGAACGGTCTCTCGGCTTGAAGGGTTTGAAGGTAGAAAGGAGCTCGCACGATTTTTTTCGAGAAGCTGCCAAGAGGTTCAGGTATGTGTTTACATGTGTGTGCGTAAGTGCTAAGTGCATCACTTTTCAATTTGCATAGAAAAGCGTAAAGGAAGTTTGCATTTTTTTTCTGTACGGCAGCTCACAATCTCTATAGTTCGAGATAAAGACGTTTGAAAGAGACTTAGTTACTAGACCGATCTGGCTTTTGTGCCTATAACACATTAAGCAACAAAACCCCGGCTTAGCAGTAATCACTATTTCCTTTCATTACATCTATGGATTGCTGATTACATGCTAATTAAAAAAGCTACGACGCAACCGCACAGATAGATAAAGCGTAACTACGGACAAATGAGAGTGTGGATGCCGGCTCCGTACCCACTATCTTCGCTTCAGTTCTATCGATTTTAGCAAAATAGAGGAAGGGCTAGTCTATAATCTTGGACAATACTAAATTCTGGAATTACCAAAAGGCTTTTTTGCACAGTACTTTTGTGATAAACAGAAACAAGGCACAACTAGAGTATAAGAATGTAGCCTTATCAATAACTTCTATCCTGTATACACAACATTTAGTTGACGTGTTAGTTTCGCGCAGCTAAGGCAATTGAATAAAGAGCACATGGGTTTCGAAAGAGGGTCCACAACAACGAATCTAATCACGTGAGCTTACCAAGAATTTCTGGTTGTGACTTTCAACAGAATTTTGTTACTCTTCACATCTGTAAAAGCACAATTGTACTGGTGGCAGAACAACATAATTCAATTCACTTAATTTGTCCAAGTTGGTCATTATATAACAGCTTACATAATCTCCATGCGCGACGCGTATTAGTCTTACTGCAGTTCTCGTCGTAGCTAGCAGCTAGAGAGCTTCATGATGAGCAAGGGTGCAAGCAGTTATTAAAAGCTGCCGAGACTTCATAAGAGATGACATGAGCTGCAGCGGATAATCTGTTATCGACTCGGATAGGCGCAGAAGAGGCGTTGCAGAAACATTAGAAACCATCATGTAGATCTTGAATGCTTTGAGGGCCATCTGGATCTAGATGAACGAGAGCATATTCATCGCATGTCATGGATAATGACACTCTTTTTTTACGCCTTTATCTGCTAAAATTTCGACGCAGTCATTCGATTTCGCCCTAGGTCTCTGCTTGTAGCAATGCACTGCTGATGGCAAATTCTGACGCGTCCAAGTGACTTGGTTTTAAACCCGACAAAGACCAATCAGTGACAAAATCACTTATACGTGATTATGACCATGCTCGTGAAAAATTATATGGTACAGCCAAAGTTACTTCCTTCTGAACTTTTAGTTCAAGAAATTGGTCAATCTATGATGACGTTAATTAAGTGAGAATGCTCGCAGACGATGCTTTTAAAGAAAGCACCTTACAAAAAAGTTGTTTTGTACCATAGATGCACTCATTTGCATTGATTAATGAGCGTGTACTTAAAAATTCCTCGCAAGTGAAACATGTGATTTTTTGTTTTGGCCGGGAGGCCTAAACAATCGCAACACCAAACCATTAGATGTTGCAGGTGCGTTCTAGAGCCTTACCAACTCGCTTCAGAGAAAAAAGCTCGGAATGCTGATAGTATGTCATTTTCTTGCACGAGAAGCTGACAATGCCATTTAATTTAGTCGAGTTCTCGGTGTTCTTTCGCAGAATATTCTTACTGCAAGAAATAATGCCTCGATAGAGTCCCATTATTCCTTTTGTAATGTGCACTGCCGTACATTGTCATATTCTAATACTGACACCAAGTCCATTATATGGCGTGCTCCCTGATCAGGAAATTCAATTAAATCGGGCCTCGTTAGAATACATCCTGGTATCCAATAACCAAAGATAGTATAAATACAATATTAATTTTATAATCAAATATGCACCCCGTGCACTAAGTCATTTTTTGTTGTCCTTCCAGACCGCACTTTAATCAATAGTGATGTTGCGTTGAACTATTGTTTGAAGTTGGTGTATCACCTTGCTTTGTCTATGCTTTCAGCTTTACAAATCTTTTCAAGCTCTACTATAGACGTATCGTTCAGCGTAAGCAGAGCATTCACTGATAGTTTGTGGTATTGCCTTCGATCATATCTTAATTCCAACGGCAATATATATATATATATATATATATATATATATATTGCCGTTTTAATGGTACGTAGTCAAGCGCTATCACCATCCACCGAAATGTCTACCTTTGACTATTCCCGCTCAGGATGAGATGCTTCGCACTGCTTAATAAGCGCCATGCGTTGACGATCTTCGAAAGATACTTGTGTCTTATTCGTGTCAGCACGATTGTGCACTGACATGAAGACATGTGCTCGTAGTAGCCAAGGCTTGCACAATATGTGCTCCTCCAGGAAAAGCAGCGCCCAATGCGCCCTAGTCTTGGGCTCGCCCGACAGATAGTAAGCGCTGCGTTCGACGAGCACTGCTGAGTACACTGTATGTTTATATGAACGCAATGCTGAGTACACTGTATGTTTATATGATGATTGGCCTATAGCCCACCTTATTTTGCCCAGTACGCAGCAAACGACGCACAAGACAAGCGGATTTCCAGCGTATGACTTGCCATATACATTGTCAGGTTCTCACCCTTTACACCTTAGATGGTTGCCAACAACGCTATTGTTACAGCTAGCGTTGTTTTATTAACAATTTTGTGTTTTGTCTAGCTTCACGCGCATTTGTAGGGCTTCGCACTTATCACCTTAATCTTTGTTATGATTACGCTAGCGACGGTATTCAGCGAGTATTGCCACCTACAAGCATCACTCAGTGGTTTGCGTGTCAAATCGCGTACAGTCGTAAAACTAACTTGAAGCACACCTCGTCGCAAGTGCTGTCACTATGAGTACAGTCGTATAATTTCTTGCCACGTCACATTTCGCACTTCTGCTCTCGACACTAAAAATATCCAGGTTTGACATTCCAAAGTCCCTTCTCACTTTAAGGTTCGCGCTAAAAGCAATTTCGTTTTCTAGCGAAGGTTAGTTAATGATGCCATAGCAAAAAAAATTGTAGGGGTGGGGTGAGTTACTTCAACAACCATCTATGTAGCATCCAATAATGTCAGCCCGGCGCTTGTTGTAGTTCATCCAAGATGAGAGTATACATTGCCAAGACCCGATAGCACTCACAGCTATCGAAGTCGAGGAGCTAGATTTAACGGGATCCTGGGTACACCTGGTCATTTTCATCGCTGAGCAAGCACTGACACTGTCACGTTGGTGTGTTCTCAAAGCCTCAGCAAATGCATGTCTTGTTTGACGAATAAGCGCCAAACATTTTTGGTGCGACGCCCAGAATTGTATCAAGACAGTCTCTAATTTGCTGAATTTGCATACGACTTCCTTATCAATAAACAAGCCCGGCATTAAAATGCGAACTGTTTCGTCAAGGAAAGTGCAAAATTCTGCAGTCCTATAAGTGCTCCCTGAAATCCGACAAATCAATTTCGTTTTTGGTTGGACATCCAGTTCTCTTGAGAGTTGTTGATACTCCGTGATATAATAGGCAACTGGTTTACCATAACAATTCAAAAATTATAAGTTTGGTGCGTCTAGTGATGGGGACAACTCCATCCTTCAAATAGAAACTTGTACAATGGATGGATCATTAATTAAATGCTCATATACTGGTCACGGGAGTAAAACCACTCAATTCGCACTGGCTTCGTAAGCCAATCCTTATTGTACCGCCTGAAAGTTGATATTGTCATTATAAAAAATTTCTGAGAAAAAGTTGAGACTCATTTTCCCTAAAGGAGCTCTCCACTCTTAAATAAACCCTACAAGTTCCGCTTTGCTCTTACGAGCTGCAAATAAGTTCGACCACACACACCACGAGAAGGTGAACGGCAACAATATTTGTGTCTTCTGACGCTTTCGCTCAATTCAGCTAGAGAATACCGCCTTTTATACTTTAGTGATCATATGCTAACTCGCTCGCCAAGATGTGCTGACACCATTGTTTGGGTGTCTATGGCTTAGGTAGGGTATCTACTTTCGGATTTGGGGTCACTAACTAAATTGACAGCGTCATTTTCAGCTAAATCTAAAGGAATTACATATTGCTTGAGAATATCTCTAGACGCGCACTAACTGCGTCAGACCCCAGGGTGATCATAGGCTGTACTTCCCCTTGACTCCAAGAGAGAATTCAAGCTAATCAGCCTGTCTTGTAAGCGAGACAGGTGAGCGCATTGTCTACTTTTACAACGATCACTTTCAAAAGTACAGACGGAGATTGAATAAGCCTTTTAGACAGACAATTCTGGCCTTTTTTACAATAACGTGCATTAGAGATGACTCTTAGAGCATGCACTACTTTTCTGTTTGCTTCTATTACAGAGAACAGCCTGGGTTAATGTGATTTTCACATCACTTGACTCGCGTTACTCGATAAATAGTTTGTTAAAAGTAGCGCAAATATTTTTAAAATAAAAAAAATCTTCGTTGCCAAACTAAATCTTTCTTAACGAGGCGAGGTGTTAAATCCATGTTGGTTTCCAAGATCAAGTCACCTTGTACGAAGCTTGTCCAAGCTAACTAGACATTGGTTCTACGGGCTTTAATGAATTGCCGCTTGGTGATCTGTGTTGATGCGAGGAGTCGTACTCCCTGAATACCAATTGATATTTAGAATTTGTTTACGAGGCTACATCATGTGCCAATAAATATCTTCTTCTCAGAAGTGTTAGTAATGTTACAGGGAAACCGGGTGTCTTTACTTTCATGAGCACGATTCGTCGGGAAGGTGAACACGCTGGTCGTAAAGAAGATCGAATTGCATTGTCTCACACTTGCTTTTTTCGAATCTGAGTTATTTCACCAAGTCTTCGAATACGCCGTTAAAACTACCATAATTGTTAGTAGAGACGGTGACGGATCAACGTCGTTGAAAGCCCCAGCTTCTGTTTCGTGGAAAGCATACAATGCACCTCTCATATAACAATTCGCTTTCTTGCAATCAGGAGCGGAACATTGCGGCGATATGTAGCCGACAACGCCACAATTGTTGCATGATGTCGTTTTAGTCCGGTCGTTGTCCTTCTTATTTTGAAACGCTTTGGTTTAAGGTCGTGACCTGTTCGCACGATGACTTATTTGTATGGGCACCCTCTTGAACGACTTGGTCGATATACAATTTCGTCTACCCAAACAATTTGCAAATTCGAAGTTGAAGGCAACTTCAATGCAGTACTCGGACTCTCTACTTACTTTTTTTGCGGTCATTTCTTGTAATTTATTTACAAAAGAAGCGCTTTTCCAATTCACTGATTTCCAACTTAATCTTGGACACCAAGTTCTGGAATGTGAAGACGTGCTCGTGGATAGTTGCACCCCGAAAGCTCAGTTTTCCCCAAATTTCCATTTGTTTCGGGTGACAGTTCTGCTTTAAAATTAATTAATACTTAAAAATATATGACTGAAGTGTGTGCGCAGTTGAACTTTGAACATTGCCCACTGCAAGCGCGTGGACGCGCTTGCAGTCGGTTAAAAAGGCCCACTACCAATCAAAAACGAGTTTGCCTAAACTTTCTTAAAATAAGCGTCACAAAGTCTGACGACTCTATTGTCATCAAGTGGCGCCTACTGGCTTTGTACTGTTTTGTAGCGATTATTCATAAATCAATATCTTCACCAAACTTCCCTCCATACATAAGATGACTTTTTTTCTTCTGCTTTACTTTCATCCGAAAAGAAACTCGAAGCGCTCACTAGCCTGTTGCATATAGGCTTGTATCGAGCTTGCATTTGGGCTTGATGTGCATCTGAGTGAAATACGACAGTTGTTGTTGAGTGGGATACGACGGCTATTGCTGCATGGACACAGTGGATTGGCTTATCGCTGCAGAAGGAATTACATTAGCCTGAGTGGTTGAAGTCGCTTAGCCATTGGCTTTTGCCGCATATTGCGGAGTCGGCGCTCGTGAGCTTGAGCGCGACGTTGGTCGTAAAGCTTCATTTTCGTCAAGAGTACTTTATTGGTTTTGTCGACGAAGTCTTGGGTTTGGAGATGGGCGCCCAGCCGTACGGCTTCTTTCTTTGTTGGACTTCTCAGCCTTTGTGTATTACTTTCCAGACCTTGCGAAAACCTTGACAATACAAAAAACTGTCTTTGTATGAAAGGATAGAGTGGTCTACTTGGCCTCCATAAGCTCTTGGGCTTGCTGAATATGACGCTATAGACTTTCAGAAATGTCGTGCACCAAATTTCCGGCCCCTGACTCTCAACAATCGAAGATGTAAATTGAACAACCTTCAGCTGTTTCACCGTTATTAACCCCTTGTTCTTTCAAAGCGTGTCGAGCTCTTTTTTACGGCTCTTTAGATACTCAGTGGTGTTCATGATTTGTGGATCTTTCCATACAAAGAAGCCGAACGAAACCGCTCACTAGTAATGTCTGTGGAACAAGAAAAGTCGAGTAGGTAATTTGACAAGGAGTTTTCCGTGTGCTTTCAGCAGCGATACAAGAATTCACTAGAAGGCAAGAGCAGTAAGTCGTAGACCAACTGAAGGCGTTCCGTGCGTGCAACGACACTAAGCAACCACTCAACGTTGAATCGTTACCCTTTGTAATCTACTATATTCAATATGTGGCTCGTACCAGTAATCCCAGAATAACTTGCTTTCAATATGTGACAACGAGCACCCTTTCCTTTAACATTTGAATCTTACACGACAAGTGCGATCATGTTACACAGTCGCGGAGGAAGCTTCTTGTAGGTCAGTCGATGGACGAGGCTTGATCGGCGAGCGAAGCGAAGTCGATGAAGAGGGAGGAGTGCTTCAAACTGGTTAGTGATATTAAATGGAGAGTACTTACGATTTCTTTTCCTTCTGCAGCCGAATCGAGGGCTCTCAGCCATCAACTGCTGTCATCCTCAAGACTGTCATTCTTTTATGCTTCATCTAGCTTTCGCCTATCCCTATGGATAGCACTATTGCGTATGTGGTTGAGCATTGATGATTTTATATGGCGCAATAGCCGTTACCGGTAAGCTGCGGGGTGAGATTATACACTATGGATCGAGGAACTTAATACTACGTAATAAAATTGACAGGTATCTAACTTGGGAGACCAAATTGCCACGCTCGCAGATTCTAGCTTTAACGTATTCTCAAAAATGAAGAGCGCGATCGTGGGGAAGCTTCAATATAAAGCTAGAGTGTGCAGTTGTGCCAATGAGATGGTGATCTTATGCGGTATGGTCGTCTAACGAGGGCTTAAGAAACAAACAAATCCAGCAATTCCGACAGTAAGCCATTTCGCATCTGCTGGGTTACTTACAATGAAAAAATCTACAAAAATTACCGCACCTCCAACAATTATTTCTGCTTACGACAGATACTACAAATTAAAAGCTGTGCTACGAGCTTAACAAATAGAGTGTTCGTCAGGCTACGCATATAAGGTTATGTCAAAGCCGTGGAGGTACTTGAGGATTGCATCTTGGCCTATCATTTCGTTAAAATTTACACAATCGATTTGGCTGGTCTAATTTTAGTTCTTCCAAATCCTTTTGTGACAATATTTCTAATCTCGGCACTCTCCTGTCAAAGCTATACAAATTATCCTTCCAATGTTCAGTAAGACATCCCTTCAATATTATCGTTCAGTGCCTCGCTTCATTTTTCTGACATATCAGTTGTTATAATAAACTAATTACTTAGATGCAACAGAAATTACAGAGCATTGAATCAATTGGACTGCACCGTGTTAAGTATATTCCGACCATTTCTAAAACCAAATCCCATAACAAATCGTGGCAATGGCGATACTTACAACGGCCACGAGCGCTTTTAATTCTACATCGCATTCTCTTCTGTTAGTCGTATCGGAACACAAAAGTTTGTTTGATATCTGCATGACGAAAAGAGAATATAGTTTGCTTTTGCCAAGCTCAAAATGACATTTGACTAAACTTTTACAGCAAGAGGTTTCCTACGAGTAATTTGTCGACGGCTTGGAAGTAGATTCTGCCGCCTTAATTGTGTCGCTTAAGTCGCTTTGAGTTCAAAATGCATGAATTAGTGTACAGCACTGTGGACTCATATTCTCTGCCACATGACAGTGCTATTAGGCTTGGAAGAAGGTTGCTTTGCTTCCGCACATCAAGCGCTGACTACGAAACGTTTAGAGGCCACAGCGCGAGCTCACACGTTTCTAGGGTACAACATCCGAAGGCCCTAAATGCAAGCCAAAGAATTGTCCTCCACGTGATATGGCTGTAGGCGTTTCTACGCTCTAGATCGTAACATTTATTTGTTGAAAAATTGATTGAGGTCATGTAGATCGAAGTGTACGCCAAATTTAGCGGGCCTAGGCTAGCGAAAGCCCAGCAAAAAATTCTTTAATTGACATTTGGACTACAGATTTATCGAATAATGTAGCAGCTGGAATAACACAGTGGAAAGGCAACGGTGTGGTGAGGGAGGCAACCTCCACGAGTGCTCCCACTGAACCAATCAGCTTTACAGTTACCTTTTAAAGGAGAGGCCGAAATGATTACGCTGCGACTAGTACAGCTACTGATTGATTCTTATTGCTAAACAAATTGGTGTTTGGAGGATTTATCAAGTTATTGTCTGAAGGAGCACTTCTACGACATGAGTATGCTGCCAAAATCATGTGTTCCTTCCGAGAAAGGCAAATTTGTCTAGACCTGCACTCAATGCATGTTAGATAGCAGTACGAAATGACTAGTTTAACAGAACGGAATTTCTGACATGCCGTGATTTTTTTAGACCATAATGGTCAATGCACGCCACAGCCCTTACATTCTTTGGAGGGGGGAGCTAACACGACGCGATCGATAATACGGCTAATGTTGCTGCTTTCTAGAATAAATGGCACCGGAAGCAATAAAGCTGGATTCTCTCTCGAGCTTATAAGTTTCTGGAATATATATTTGGGTATCTAGCAATGCTAATCTAGAATGTTTTACTGACATGTATACATATGTATAGTGAATACTTCAAAATTATTTGAGACTGCCTATGAGAATCTAGACACACTATGCTATATTTGCGACAACACGACAACGGTTAGTCCAGCTGCTACTACGCCGAATCGATTGGCTGTCGATTTCTGCCACTGAATGGAATTCCAACAAGCGTGCATTTTCTCGCCACCGAGCTTGATTGGAATCGGTAGATTCCGACTCATCTATCGACTTTAAGTCGCAGTGCAATTTGGACCATATCAGTTTTTACGACAAATTCAATTTGGGTTTTTCTACCCATACTTTGTTTGCAATTATGACTGATAAAGTTTCCGAGATTTGGGCTGCATCATCGTAATCTTGGTCAATATCGTGGATAGCCCTACCTCTCAAAAATATTTTGCGTCGAAGTTAACACTAAAAAAAGGAAAATGTACGGGGCATTTATATGCGGTGATGTTACATTTTGTCCGGACAAATCGTCACATTGACGGTTGTATCCCCACGCCAGCGGTTCCAGCCATACCAATAATTCTCACGACTTTAGTGACGTCGTACGTTATTGTCGACGACGACTCTACGTAGACGACTTGGACATGGCTCCTTTTAAAGAAATTATGAATTAATTGAAGAGTGTACGCAACATGGATCTCTTTACGAAAGCGCACAGTACTTTGTTCGCAAGCAAAATTGCCGTGTGGATCTCTCTTTTTTCACATTGAATTTGCTGGAAATTAGATTGATACCTGAGATCGACTATAATTTCGAGTATATAACTAAATTACGCTATAGCAATTAAATTTTACTCATACTGAATCACAATTATTTACATTGTATCATTTTTGTATGAGGACAGTATAATCCGATGGTACCGGTACTAAATCTAATTCAGCCAACAATTTTTAATGTATTGATTCGATTTCCCGCCCAGTACTGACTCAATGCGTGGCGCGTATTACATCATAACTGCGCTTCTCGTCGTGGCCAGCAGTCAGGAATTTAGTAGATCTGGCCACCAACTTCAAATCTACGATTCTGATGTCGTCAAAGCAGTTAATGCTGTCATGAAGACGCTGCCGAACCGATTTCTTCGAGAAAGCCGTGACGTACACGACGACTTGGCTAATGAAGAGCGCTCTTTCTATTCTATTCTGGCGGATATAATCAACAAGGGTATGGATACGATGCCACGCGCTGCAGAGGGTGTGGAAACGATGCCAAATGCTGCAGAGGGTGTGGAAACGATACCACACGCTGCAGAGGGTGTGGAAAACATGCCACACGTTCCAGACGAAGGTCTGTCAAAGGCGCTTACAGGCGCAAAGACGGCATTAAACAAACTTTGGGGGCCATTTAGTGCTACCACCCCCATCGGCGGTGCTTCTCATGATGTTTCCAGCCGAGAGCAGATCGATTTCGAAATTGGCTCGTGGAGCATCGACCTGAGAGGTTTCAAGCCAATAGCTGTACATGACCAGCACAAGGACATGATCCAGCGAGTTTATACAAAGTTTGGCCAGCTCTGTGGCCACAATTTAAACCCGACTGCCGAAGAGACGTCCTTAATCTGGACCATGATCGTGCCAAGTTCCAGCAAAGACGACCGACTTAAGCTTATTTGGCAAGCGAGGCAAAATGTGCGCTCTGATATGCGGAGTATAAGCTCGTCTAAAAAGTGGCGGTATCGTTGGCAAGGGTCGCCGGATTCGCTGAGACTCGACGTGCTGAATAGCTTGCTGAATATGCATTACCAGAGATGGGTGCGGATGTACGACATTTTTAAACAAGAGCGGCCGGATTTGATCGACGCGCCATCGAAATTGAAGCACACTCTTGGTGGCAACAAAGACTCAAGCAGTGGTACGACTCTTCATAAGCACTCCAAAGGGCTGAGTTCGCGTCCGTTTGAGCCACTTAACGCGGCAATGATGTCTCATAGTGACCGATTTGTCTTCACTCAACGATCAAAGCGCACCTTTGACAGCAACGCCGACACCGTCAGTCTTCCATTGAAGCAACCGAAAATGCGGAGTTCGAAGGCGCTTATGCCACTCTCGGCGACTTTAGGGGATTACTCCGTCCCTCCTTTGAAATCGAGATTCAACTTTGGCGGTGCAAGCAGTGCTTTTGTCCCGTATACGCACCCGAAGGCGCACACTTCAAAGTCGTTGGCGCCCGCCTCCACTACATTGACGCTCAAAGATAGCGAACTCGAGCTCAGCCTCGGTGGTATCTATGACAAAAGCACTGGCTAAGCTCCATCTATGCCATAACAGTTTTTGGTCCCAATGGCTTGATAAACAATCGAATTGGAGTGAACAAGAGCTTTAAGAAAACAACAAAGTGTTTGGAAGAAAATTAGAGTTAACGCTAGGCTTTAATTTTGTCTTTAATCAGTTCAATCGCTAATAAATACTTTGAGAGTAAAAAAAAAGTGTCAGATTTAATGAGCGTCGCCCACTTTGTACCGTTGGTCATCTCTGCTGGTGTTTTGGATTTGTGGTTTCATCCTCAATTTAGTAGTCGTACCCAAAATGCACTGGTTAATTTTACGAGTACGGTTGAATATATGACATGGCGATAAATGATCGATCAAGTCGTTGTAAAGACCTTGCCGATGCGTTACACGAATCCTTGCAATGGCTGACCATCTACTGTCCACACGAATAGTACGAGCTAACTTGGTAAATGCATTGCTCTTCCTTGAAGCCATAATCATCCACAAAGGCGCGGAGTTTAACATAAAAGAAAGTATAGGGACCGCCGTAAGCACGCTTCAACCATTACTGACAGCCGCAACAATAAAGCCGTCCTGGACACCCAATGGGTAATTAATGGAGAAGGCGTTTAACTACCAGGACAAGCCCTTGTTCGAGTTCTATCTGGTCTTAAAACATGTATCATGAGCAAAATTTGACTGTGCTATAAGGTTCTTAGTTCGGACTTGAGAAATCGTACATGCCATATCCTTTAAGCAATAATCCACGTGCATTGTTCGCATCTCATTTGGGTCGTTTTGTCCAGAATCGACTATCTTTCTTAGGCAGGCCACACTGGTCCGCTGACTAGACAATTTCGTGGAATAGACAGCCTGAGCAGGCGAAAGTTATGTGCTTCGTTTAGTAGCATAAAGCGAGTCGATATATTGCATTATGAATGCTATAATGTGTTACAAAGAAATTACTCAGAATTACAAACAATGTGAGCAATTATGAAATCTTCTTGCGTAAGCAATCTTGTAGAATTAAATAAGCTTTATTGCAAGTAAAAAAATTCACAAACGGGAATTGCGAGTAAAGCTCGGGATTATGTGTTTAAAGACTGCATACATGTATCAAATCAAGCTTTTTTAATGTGAAAGCTGCACCGAATTAATAGATGTTACGCACACACAATAGCAGGTGTTGACAAAGCAACATCACTCAATTTCATTGCGAATTAATCCTGTTTAAGCAAAATTATCTACTATAGCTGTAGCCCAGTTTTATTGTATTAATTAAGTGTGTTCAATATTGCAGACTACCTCTTTTTTAAGCTTGGAAAAGGTTGGGGTGACGCAGCACCGAGGTCTTGAGGGTCTTCCATTAGTTTGCTTAGCTCTGACTTGGTAAGAGCCCAGGTGGCGCCCGGTGCTGGAGACCGTCGCGTCGAGGTTTAGACTCGTTACAGAAGTGCAGATGCCCGAGAGCACCTGCCCGAAGCGCGCGAGCATTTAGCCCCCGCGCTTGGAAGGAGGGGCTGCACTGCCCGCCGAACGAGACTCGATGTATGCGGACACCACTCTATGCCGTGGACTAGCCAGACTGAGCCTAGCACGTGCATAACTTAGCAACGCGATAACGTAATACATTACATTACATTACCTCTTTTTTAAAAATCGAGCCAAGAATGTTTTCGGAAAAGGTTGGGGTGACGCCCTCCTTCCAAGCGCGGGGGCTAAATGCTCGCGCGCTTCGGGCAGGTGCTCTCGGGCATCTGCAGGTCTCTAACGAGTCTCACCCTCGACGCGACGGTCTCCAGCACCAGGGCGCCACCTGGGCTCTTACCAAGTCAGAAGTTCACAAAATAATGGAAGACCCTCATGGCCTCGGTGCTGGCTGCACTGCCCGCCGAACGAGACTCGACGTATGCGGACACCACTCTATGCCGTGGACTAGCCATAGAGCCTAGCACGGGCATAACTTGGCAACGCGATAACGTAATACAATACAAGAGCCAAGAATGTAGGTACGAAACCCGAAATTGCTCATTTATTTGACTATAATTTGCTAAATCTTAAAGTAGCTAATATGCTTGGTTGTAATCAAAACTCTATAGACTCGAACAATAGTGACGCCGGGAAATCGTTATAGGCACATCAATCACATCGCTTTTGTTTGTGCAGTCTCTAGCACCCTAAATGTCAATTTTGTCAATCAACAATTCGCGAACTCTCGCCATGCTTTCTCCATGCAAATGATAATACAAATTTGGAATACTTGGAAGCGCCCACGGAATCAGAGTAGATACCTAATCATTTACTGGTACTAGAAATTAATCGTTTCAGCTTTTTTTCAATATTGATCGCTTTCTCCAAAGACTTGCTGGGCTTAATTAGGTCTGAAAGGCTATTTGCTCTTGGGATAATATCGATTTTTCCACGAGCAGGGCTTATGTGCTAGGCGCGGGACCAAAACGAAAATAAAAGGTCCACTATTAACAAAGGTGAAGGGGCGTTTTGGCTCTGAGAGAGTCAAGGTTTCTTTTTCGAATTTGGTGTCTTTGCGCTGTATACATGCCTACCACCTTGATTGCAACGGGGCTGTTGTAACTAGTTGCTAAGATTAAGCGGAAGTACAGGCTATGGGTCATTGTAGAAAGGCTTTGCTTTATCCATTTTAAATAGATGTTGACTGACGAGTGTGGCGAAAGTGTCTTCTGGAAGCAATCAAGATATCATTTGACCGTATGGTGTGCTTATGGTGATAAGCTGTGTATCATCTAGGCAAAATGAGCTTGGCTTGGACTTAAATAATCTGGAGTGTTAAATTTCTGGCAAGGCACGAGGCTGGCCTGTACTTACAGCTGTAAAATCAGCTCTGAAGCTTGTTCGATGTGTTTTGTTAGCTGCTGATTACCAGCACAAATGCGTCTTATCGACATGAACTTCCGCAGACATATTTAGATTTGTGAGGTCTCAAGGAATTCTAATTCTTGGTGGGGAGATGATAAGGAAGTTAAGCGAAGCCAGTATATACTACTTGTTAGTGTGTGGTTTGGGTCAAGTTATGCTGTAAAAATCATTAAAAAAGCTGCATTTAGAATTGAGGAGATCACATCAAGCCAGTAAATGACTGCTTATGCATATTACTATGCAAGATAATAATTGTCGGACATTTACTCCACAAATTTGATTAGCAATCAGTAAGTTTAATGAGACCGAAGTACGAGATGCAGTTAAAACAAGCTATATATTCCTTAACCCTTAACCCTTGACCCGCAGACGTACCACCAGCTCATGGCCGACGAGTCAGCTGCAGTCGGCCGAAAGGCTATTTGGGTAATAATGGCGCGGGTCTTCCTGCCTCCTCGAAAGGTCCCATGCAGCTATATGAGCCTGATTGATTTGCCGGTTTTCCAAAACACCATCGAGCTTTCTTGATGGATCAAAACGGCTAAGGTTATTGCTGGCACTGCAGCCCGTTTCTGTACTACTCGCGCGTCATAAATGCTCAAATGTAATAAATAAAAAATTCTAGCGCTTAGACGTCATCCAACCAATGACCCGCAATATCATATTCCCGTAAGTTCCTCAGTGGCTGTTACGGGCTCCAAATTATCTTTGCTCGTTGCTCCCCGCGCTTCCAATTCTGTCAGTGAGAAGCATAATTAACTGACTACCACTCTATGACAATAGGGCAGCTTTGTCGAAATGGGGACTTCAGCCTCTACAAGAGATCAGAGTAAGAATGATTTCTCTACTTCACAAGACACTAAGCTCGAATTTGACGACAACGTCACGGGCGAATGCACTTTACATGCCAGTTGCGATCTTTTACTTTGTCAAGAAGAAAAAGGAGTGAGCATTCTCCTAGCGTCATGTATTTCACTACTGCTCTTTGGCTCAATGTCGCTCGGAACTGGTGTCTGTTGAACACAATATATGTTACCACAATACGTAATGACAATAGTCTCGGCTAATACATGCAATCTCCGCCACAGCTTCGCAATTTACAGGCCAATTCCGGTCAACCCTCCAAAAAGAGGTTAAGATACTCCCTGATAAAACTTTAAATTGTTGATTATTTTCGTGGCTCTACTACCTTACTCGCTTATTCAGCGTATGTCTCGGCCCACGGCACTCTCATTTATCTGGACTAAGTCATAATACGGCTTAAGTTAGCTCACATAGAGGGCTTAGTGTGTTTGCATTCACTTAGATATGCTAAGCGCATCCACTGGGTAGTAACTGCATGTAGCGCGGGCGAACTTAAGGCTTAGCAACGACAGGCAGTGTATCGGCAGGTCTGATTTAGTGCCTAATATCACCAAGTCTCCCACTTGAAAGGCAACTTATTATTTTCCCAATTCCGTCAGAATAGATAAATTTGGTAATTCTTGTATACCTAGCCAATTTATCGCGCACGTACATACTCGCTCGACAAAAGGTTTGCAATTTCATCGCAATTGTGAGAAACTGGTCTCAGAAGGCTGGTTTTTTTTCAGCTTACTGATAATACCGACATACGGTCGCAATAATAAAGCACAATATTTAGCGGACTCATTTAAAAATATAACGTATACCATGACCGGCACTGTTCGATTCAAACTCAACGAGTAGATTCATGCTGCTTCAATGATTTGGTGTAATTGCATTCACATACATACACGGCATAAACCGTTTTTGACGACGCAATATACTTGCTCTGTCGTATCATCGGTCTGCGGATGGCCCACTGTCGACTTGTTATTCTTTGTATTAGAACTTTAATACATTTTTCTACAAAGATCTCGTACAGCAGGAGCTTCAGCACAAAACAAATGACTTGGGTACCTACGTTGTCTTGAGAAATGGTTATGGACAAGCTCTGCTCTTTCAATGTTTCTGGCACGGTCATCAATTGAGCCATATCAACTGACCCTCAATTGCCGTGTTGCCGGCCCACCCTCTGGACCGAACACAGCATTCACACAATAATTGTCAGCAATGCTATGCCCTTAAAAGATTGTAAATGCAAATACGGCTGATCGCTTAGGTGTGCACAAATGCGCAGAAATATCGATAGGGTGTATACACTAGGATCCATCATTCTTTCCGGACTCTCTTACAGCGCAAAGCTAGCTTTTACGGCAGACATTTGAGTCTATGTAATGGCACTTTACACCAAGTCACTTTTTTTTAGCAAATAGTCACGGCAGTCGATGCACATGTGTGTTAATCAACACCTGAATCTTTAATCGGTCTGCTGCAGTATGATGATTCTTCTCAGAAAATAAAGCCGAACTCAAGAAACTAAAAGTCCTGCCTAGTAACGAGATAGTAAAAATTAGATTAAATGCGACCAATTTACGCCTGAAGGCCAGTGAGAAAAAAGTTTGCGTTGAAGACCTTTTTAACGAAAGAGGAGTTGTCTGAGGCGATTACGCCAGTACTCAAGACGGTATCCCGCCCAGATCGAAGCCGCTCACAGTGAGTGTAATAGGCTTTGACATAAGTATCAGATGTTTATTGCTTTGGGTCCGAGCGGTCAAATTGTCTACCTTTTGTGGATAAAGCACCAGAGATTTGCTCTTCTTCTCTGATGGCTCGGCGGGAGAGCACTTATGAGTAATGTTTTGAAACGAGAAGAAAAATCCCTTTGGATGAGATTAAATGCCATTGACACATATCTTTTGACCTTTTTAAAAATGAATTCTGTTTGAACTCAGGCTTTCCTGCATCCTACCAAAGTAGACCTACATACACAATTTGGGTGAATTTTCCACCAAGCCGTACGTCTTTTCTTTATCAACATGGCCTCCAAGCGTTTACTGTGAGCCTCATTCAAAATATAATTTTTAAATTGTCTCCGTAAGAGACGGCAGGTCTTCTTGGTCGATGCTGTAATATAATTTATAAATTTCGCTGGTCTAAGTATTTCTTATTTTAGTCCTTATAGCTCAGCGCTTTCAAAAATCTATATCAAAGCTACACACATTTCATAGGCAGCATGAGCTAAATTTGTTGCGGATTAGATTAGAGTGTAGCATGAGCAAGCTCCCGGTGGTTTAAATGCGGTATTTTGACGGCCAAAACATTCTGCTTTTCTTGCTTATGCCTTACCTCGACTTAAAACTTCACATAAGAGAGTCTACTGCGAATTTTTTCGAGAAAGAAGACGTCTCTTATTCGGTGCGTATCGTCGCACGATGTATACAGACCAGGAATGGCTTAAAGTCAAGCATACTTCATCGTTAAAGTTCTCTGTCATGGACAAAAAGCATTTTTTGTGACTCTTTAGCGGCCAAACATGTAGTGCGATCATAACGTATTATTTTTGGTAGAGATTGTAGCCATTTTTTCGCAAATTGCACTGTGTGGTCTGACCCCTCTTATATGTCCTTTTGATCCAATAGAATTTGCAAAACAACATTAACCTTATCTAAGGGTCAGTTGAAAGGTCATACTAATGGCAAAGCATATGCGATAAGCTTATTCGTCCGCATCCGAGCAAAAGCTCCAGGAAAGTGATCAATGTGCTTTTCCATGTCCACTCTACTCTGCTATGGACATAAATCTTGCTTGATCAGTTGTCCTATGAGTTCTAAACGATCTTGTTACATCATATACTATGTCACACGTGCGATCGAGAGCTCTTGTATTTCCAAGCCTTAGCTGACTAAGCCTTCAGAATGCCACTTTCTCACATGAAAAGCTGACCAAGCCATTTAATTAAGTCACGCACAGTAAACCGTACATCACATCATGTCCTCTTCAGTATATTTTGATATATATAGTTGTTGTTTTTGTAGAGACCGTGATCGCATTTAGTTTACAAAAGTGTGTGCAACGCGCCACTTGACATTTTGCTTTCCGACTTGTGTAACGAAGAAGTATATCTCGGACATTTCTTGCGCTGTGAATTGCTTTAAAGAATACGACGAAGTTATCACACGGATCCTTCCCAAAAATGTAAAGACGTATTTAAACCCTAGATTCAAGTCAATTTATATGGCGTACATCTGTGTCTGATGGAAACGGTCTCATGAGACTACATCCTAATACTTTTTAACAAGTGATTGAGCGGCTATTCACGATCGATTTCCACCAAGTTCACTAACTTATTGTTAAATGTCTTCTAATAATCATTTTCTTGATTTACAGTGTTGATAAGATTTTTTTTGTTCATGTTAGATCTCGATAACTCCAGTTATACTGCCGATTTTACGAGTCTCTGTAAGCTCTACGATAGATATATTATCCAGCTTAAGCAGAGGATATACTGGCAGACTGAGTTTCACAGTGACCCTGTCTGGTGGTATCAGGATCACGTTTAGTGAGGTGATATAGCCGATCGCTATCGTTGGCCACAGAAAAGCTCACTTTAAATTTACCTCACGAAGACGAAATGCTCGCATTGCTTAGTAGGCTTCATACGGCAACGTCTTTTCCTGGATAAGATCGACGGTTTCCGAGAGATGCTACGAGTGGTATTTTTGACGACACACGCATTAAAATCTCGATTGGCGTCCACCAAAGAGCTGTGTTTCTCGTATTCACTCTTAGGAAAACAAGTTTTACTTTACGCGCATTAAAAGGTCAGTGCTTTGGATGCCTTATTTTGGTCACGACCGGCATCTGACCAGCGCTGTCCACGACGAGCAGTGCTCATGCTAAGTAGCCCTCCACTTGTCTTAGTAGGGCCATGCGTGCAGCGCTCTGATCTATAGCCCACACTACATTGCGCGACATGCAGCCATTGACTACAAAATGGGCATTCCTCAGTCGGAAACGTACCACTTCACGCGCATAGCTAGGGTCACAACTCTTATGTCTAGGCTGCAAATGCTGTCGATGTGCAGCTTAGTAGATCTTTTGCTTCACCAAATATCAGACTCCTGTCCTCGGCGCTATAAAAGATTAGCTCTGGCATTCTAATGTCCAGCAATTTGGACCATCAGGGTTTAGTACTCGCGCCAATAGCGCTTCTGCTCCAAGCACAAGTATATCAATGATCCTTCATCGTGACCGAAGTATTTAAAGGCCTTGTGACATCATGAGCATTAAAAGCCGAATGATATAGAAGGCATTTGATCAGGCACAGGTACTTTAAGGCAAATGAGCGTAAAAAAATTGTAGTTGGCGAATCAGCGATTCCGATTACACTTGGTCAAGAGACACGAAGCACAGCTTGTAGAAATTCGCTTGATAGCAGATATGTGAAGCCGATCGAATCCGGCACCTTATTGAAAGCTAAGGCCACTTATAAGCCAGCCTATTCATTCTTTGAAAAGCAATTCGCATCTGTGATCTCAGTGGCCGAATTCAGAAACCCCGAGGTCATTAAGTGTGTGCAAGTAAATATGAAAAACATAGCTACATTAAATGCTCGAAAACATGTTTACATCAGTTCAAGGGGCTACAAGCTCGAACGAGGCTTAGCTGCAATTATTTTGATGCCACTTTGAGCCACCGGTGATTTCTGGATTTGATCAAGCTCGGCCTCACAACTGGTCAAATTTCATTTGATGGCTTTTGTAAGTAAAAATTGTGTCGCGATACATGTTTTATGGTGCTCACCTTATTTACGAGACTATATAGAAATCTTTATTAAAATACTTGGCTATCGTGAAGATAAAATCTTCGAGCAAGACTCTTTAGCTCCATGTGCAGCGCCAGTTTCGTCACAATTGCGCTCTTCGCCGTCGCCAGCAGCCAGATAGCTGCAGAATCTGACCAACAGCTCCAAGCCTTTGATCATGACTTCATGGCAATTGGCAATGGTACCGTGAAGTCGCTGCCAAAGCGATTTCCCCGAGGAAGCCGTGACGTACGCGACAACTTGGCTACTGAAGAGCGCACTGTCTATTCTACTCTGGCACGTATAATAAAGAAAGGTGTGAGCAAAATGCCGCTCGTTGCAGTAGGTGCGAGAAAGATGCCACACACTGCAGAGGCTATGAAAACGATGCCACACGCTGCAGAGACTATGAAAAAGAAGCCACACGATCCCGAACTAGATCTGTCAAATGCTTTAGAAGATGCAGAGGCGGCATTGAAAAAACATTGGGAACTATCCGATGCTACCAAGGCCATTGGCGATGCTCCGCATGATATGGTGAGCCGGAAAAAAATTGATTTTCCAACTGATTCGTGGGACATTAACTTCAGAACCTTGAGGTCGGTTTATGTGCACAAGCAGCATTTGGACAAAATTAAGCCAGTTTACGAAGAGTTTGTCCGCCACTGCGACAAGAATTTACACCCGACTGCTGCAGAGACGTCTTATCTTTGGAGAATGTTCGATTCGAATATCCCGTCAAGTTCTAACCGAGACAATTACCTCGATCTTGTTCGCCAAGCGAGGCAAAATGTGCACCATGATGTGAGCAAAATACACAAGAGAAAACCCTTGTGGGAGGAGTGGGAAACATTTTCGAAATCGCTGAAAGTGCACGTGCTGGACACCTTGCTGAATTTGCACTATCAGAGATGGGCCCGGATGTACGACATTTTTAAACAAGAGCGGCCTGATTTGATCAATGCGCCATCAAATTTGAAGCGCACTTATGGTGGCAACAAAGGCTCAAGCAGTGCTACGGCTCTACGTAAGCACTCGAAAGTGCTGAGTTCGTCTCCGTTTGAGCCACTTAACGCGGCATCGACGCCCAGAGGGGGTGACTCTGTCTTCACCAAAAGATCAAAGCGTACCTTTGACGACATTACCGACACAGCCAGTCCTTTAACTTGGCAATCAAAGATGCGAAGCTCGGAGATGTTTCGGCCACTTTTCACGGAATCAACGACCTCTGGCGATCACCCTTTTTCTACTAAAAAATTAAGGCTCGGCTTTGGCGGTACAAGCAATGTTTTTCACCCTCAAAAGCACCCAAATGTGCACAGTTCAAAGTCGGTGGCGCCCGCATCCACGGCATTGACGCTTAAAGACGACGATACGAGACTCAGCCTTGGCGGGATTTATCGCAAAAACTCTGACTAAGCTCCATCTGTGCCATTTAAGTTTATAGCGTGAGGGACATGAGGATTCTTTCCTATCAACAATTAAAAACTCAGCTTTGCCTTATCTAGAAGTAAATAAATGAGAGCGCGCGTAAGCTTTTTTCTTACCGGCTACAGGTATAGCAGTGAAGCCATCGTGTACTTTCGATGTCTAATCGGCAAAGAGTCACCAGGATGAGCACTTGATAGCAAGCTTTGAGCTCACTGGTAGGCATGATTACACACCACAATATAGCACAAGGACCCACCTCGGTCAAAGCATAACCTCTTGAAATAGCAGAGTTGTGGGTATATTCTATTTCGATCACTTATCACCACTAGCCTTAAATTCGGTGGCAGGGCATTTAATTAAGACTGAAGATAAAAATTATACAAGTTGAATCTTAGGTATGTAATGTAATGTATTACGTTATCGCGTTGCCAAGTTATGCACGTGCTAGGCTCAGTCTGGCTGGTCCACGGCACAGAGTGGTGTCCGCATACGTCGGGTCTCGTTCGGCGGGCAGTGCAGCCAGCACCGAGGTCGTGAGGGTCTTCCTTTTTTTTAAGCTCTGACTTGGTAAGAGCCCAGGTGGCCTGGTGCTGGAGACCGTCGCGTCGAGGGTGAGACTCGTTAGAGACCTGCAGATGCCCGAGAGCACCTGCCCGAAGCGCGCGAGCATTTAGCCCCCGCGCTTGGAAGGAGGGCATCACCCCAACCTTTTCCAAGCTTGAATCTTAGGTATCTATTATAGTAATAAACTTAAGTTGCAAGCTAATGAATCATCTTCTTGCATAAGCAGTTTGATAAAAAATTTGACCTGTATTGCCTACGTACGATTATATAATAACAGAAATGTAAAAGTGCACAAAATGGGTTGAAAACGTACATATGTTAAAAGAGCATGATCTCACATTTAGACGGAATCACAAATCCCATTTGTTTCTATAATTTTCAAAAAGCAAAACATATTAAATCCGTATCTATAGAAGGGTATGAGATCAGAGCAGAATTAAACATTAACAAGAAAACGTTATACCAGCAATAGGCTCGTCCTGGTAACTGTTGCCTCTTTTGCCAATCACATATCGAGGGTACACCACGGCTTTTATACTATGTGGACTAGCCCGGTAAGAGAAGACCTAATGGCGCACCCTAGATTAATTCTAGTTTATGGTTCAACCCCGATGCCGATATAAAAGGTCATGGATTAAAAAAAAGAAATGCATTTGATTAGTTGGCTCGTAAATATTGCAAGCACAATGTACAAAGTTACTTAAATTTAATGATGTTGATAACTTATCGATAAATAAATGACTTTTTTGTTCAATTCACCGAATAAGGATTTGGCCGTCATGCCACTCGACGAAAATTTATATGGCACAGATAAAATATTACTCTTATGACGTCATTATCGTAGGCTTATAGCTAGTGGCCAGATTCTCCTGCTATCTAGCTGCTAGCTACGATAAGAAGCGCAGTTGGGATGTACACAACGCCGGCCATGGAATCAAATAAAATCGTATTAGTAAATTTTATTTGTCCGAATGAATTATCTTCGCGATTGACAACCATTTTTGAATAGAATTTGTATATTGATACACCATTCAGTCTGAAATCATATTTTATTTTTCAAAAAACTCACCTAGATACGGTAAGACCAACGACGCAAGTTGTATATTACAGGTATCATATGTTACTTTTTTAAATTCTCCTGCCCTGCCAGGTTGTTTGGTTATCGCAGCAAAAGATGATGTAAGTGCACTTGTTCTTCGCATTAAAAAGCAAGCCAGATTTGTATGACGGATCTAATTTTCGAACACAGAGCTCTTTGAGGTCAAGTCTTGTCGACCTTTAAGTACTTCCTATGAATCTTTAAGAAGTTTTGAAGGAAATCCTCTTCTTCTAGGAGTTGCCGTTCTTCTAGAGCATATTAGACAAACGGTTAACGGCAAAACTTTTGGCCTTCCTACCTTTGCGCCAGGCGCCGGGGACAACCTTGCTGCAAATTGCGAGAATCAAATCAATGAAGCACCGGCAAAATGCTCATATACTCACCAAACAGCTTTAAGGTTTATTTACGCATTACCGGCAAAGTTCAGATACATAAAGGCCGGATCGCTTCAATGACCTGATTCTGCAAGCCCTCTTATCCGCTTCGCCTGTAAAGTGGACTTACCCTTCATTGCCACAGTTATGACCTCCTCGGAACGGGTTGGATTACCTCCGAGAAAGCATTAGTAGCCTTACCTGCTGTAAATGTCTTCAACATTTTGGTAAAGTTTACAGGCCGCTCATAGAAATATTAGATTACAAAGAAGTGTGACCTTACGCAGCATGGGAAGTCGAATGCCAAATCGACTCGTGTCATGTGGTGCTCTAGCTCTATTCAACTCAGAATAGCGCCTACTTATATTTGTGGCGATTTGTGTGACCGCTCATCGACCTCTGAGCGCTCGTAACAAGGCGGAAATGACAACATTTTTGAAGCCAAGCATAAAATATTTCCATCTTTCCGTACAAAGGTATCTACGCTCACTGTAAGCTACCTTGGCTTGAATGGGACATTCAACTTAAATACGGTGCCACCAATTGAAAAACTCGTGATTATTAGCGGACAGTGCTCTAGCAGGTGCACTTATAGCTTAACACCGCCTTCACACGCGCATTTATTACGTCAGATCCTAGTGCGAATACTCCTCTTGAAGCCGTATATGTTTTCGGTTAATAAATAAGCGCATACTTAGCAGATTAACTTAACGTTTTACAGGAAGACTGACTTTCGGTGGTACTAGCTCGTTTCTCCAGAGGATCGTGAGATCAGGTCTCTGGCTCTCGATATATAGTGAGAACGGGTATCGCTACCTTCTCAACTACAAAAACTGGATTCACCTATTAAGTTTTAACACGTGAACGAAACTTCAGTCAGGATTACTCATAAAAAAGTCTAATTTTCAAAGACTGTGTGATTAGTGTTAAGCAATTATCATTTAATTTAGTAATTTTGTAGATGCGCTCAAGAAGGGATGCTTGTACAATGCACCGTCTTTCTATCAGATCTTCCTTACTAAGAACAGTCTTTTAACTCATTTAACATTTTACTTGTCTCGTGTCACACAATATTTATTATTCAGGTACAGCAACAAATACGAGAGCTTTGATGAACATTAATAAAATAATACACTGCTATCATTCATAGGTCGATTGAATTCATTTACATTCAAAATGGTGAGCAACAATTGAGCCTTGTCAAAGAACAAGTACAAAACTTTTTGCATATTAAGCAAATATATGCCACAAAATCATAAGGCCACGGTCTCTACTAAAAAAAAGCAAGATGACAAGTCACAAGTCAACTTTAAGGAAAAGTCGCCTCTTACGCAGCTCGTTCAAGCATAAGCAACATCATTAAATTTACTTCATAGAAGAAGCAGAGCAACAACAGGCAAGATCATCTGGTACGCCTTGTCATGAGTAGTTATTAGCTTTTAAGATGTGTGTAGAAGCTCTCACAAGACACGCTTTCACTTCAATTTAGTAACGATAGAGTGCTGCCACGTAGATATGGTAAACGCTTTTATATATGCGGCAAACACAAGCACACGCTCTCTATTTTTACAGGAGGCCGTAAAAATGAAAGCATATACTCTAAAGGATCACCGGGCGCCGTAACGAGCCGATGCGCCGTACTGGAATAGATCGCTGAGTCCCACAAAAAGTATGTGCAAAGTCGTATGATTCAAAGGGTTCGTTTTCCACATTTTATGATTGACAAGTACTATTATTATAGCTTGAGGAATCTTGACTGAAAATTAAGACACAGTCTGACGTAAGCCTGATACTTAAGCGGGTGTGTGTAATAAAATTTATCGGATGGTCACTGAATTGGTTATATGCAGATGATTGTTGGTTGGGTCTTTTCAGAAGCAACTTGATATAGCTACTCCGTTGTGCAAGCCAGTATTCTTACATTTGATGAAAATTTGTGTATGATCAAATCTTCAACAATTATTTGGTTTCTTTTGCTACGTCATACATGCTCGCAATATATTGGAAGAGACGTCCTGTGAGCTTTAATTACCTTTGTAAAGAAGCACACAGCGTACCATCAATTCACTTTAAGGACATATCTGTCAAAATTGTAAAAGCCGCGCTTGAGAATGCACGAACTTGATTATAGCAAATAGACTGATAAGCTTACTTTCTCAAAAAATATTATTTCTGTGATTTTTTGAGAATTGAACAAACTTGCGCGGGTAACACACGTCACCTCCTTTATCTCTCAATAAGGGAGAAGTATAAATCCTCCAATCGATATTCTAAATGTAGTTGTTTTTTCATGGGAATTGGCTATAGTGGTGTTGGGAAAATCACAGCTGAATTTTCTTTAAGCATTTAATGTTTGTTTTCGATCCGGATCATGTATTTTGCCAATCAGCGTTACTATGGTTCGATTTGTACACGTTGTATGCCTCTAAAACTTTGGCACCGAGACTGCAGCTACATAATGCTTTTCTTGTGACGACACATCGACGAGTCGATTTCGCTGTACCTAGACAACAAAAAGTTATGCAGCACGGTCTCTGTCAACATATGAAATTGACCAGTTCTGCTTTTTCCTAAGGCCGAGCTTGATAGTCGATCGACTACTGAATGCCATTAAGCGACTATCTCCGCCGTGCAAAATTTGGATCATGTTAAGCCTTACATTAAAACTATTGCGTATTTTGAGCGATTGCACCCGAGAGACGATTCTTTGATATATAGGTTTGGGTTTTGCTGCTTTTCAATGATGTCTCAATTGTTCTTGATGCCCCATCGATTTGGTATCGTATATCGTTGTCTTCGTCAAGATCGTACAAAACTCTTTTTTGTAAAAGTGGTCTGTGCTAAATTGATTGCTTTGCTGATGAGGGAAATAGACTTGCCAACTACTACATTATAGCAATGTGAAAAAAAAATTTATTGAAGGATCAGAAAAAAGCTCTTTCAGACTTCTTTCGCTGCGGATCTTAGCCTTGCAGTGCTCGTCTCGTCAAAGAAGGCTTAGACAATAGCGCTTTCTTTGTGATGAATGTGAGAGTTCTAAACATGTGATGTAACCGTCCTCATCGGTAGTTTGCCGGAAATGGCCATTACATCAAAAACAATTCGAAACATGAATTGGCTATATTTATAACAGTAGACGATTACATGCTTTCAGACTCCAGATGTACAAGAATAATTAGAAGCCAATATACCTCATTCGTTATAGATAATTCAGGATGTGTAAAAAAGCCAGATAAGAGAAGAAGACTATTCTTTGAGATGGAAGCAATAGATGGCTGAGAGCCACCACTTAAGCTGTAGCAAGGCAAAATTTGTCGGAGGATTCCACTCAATACCACTTCAAAATTTGCTTTCAGAAACTAACCCTCGTCCTCAACTAACTTCGCCCTGTTCGCCGCCCAAGCCACGTTGACAAACGACCTTCGGAAAAAATTACTCCGCGTCTGTGTTGCACAAGCATCGAACAATATGCCCATCACAAGGAGATGCTGTTAATCAACACAATTTGACAATAATTTAATTTGGCAAAGAATGAGCAAGCTACCAAGAAACACGACTCGTCGTAGTAAAACCAGGCAACTCCCGCGAAAATACTACAGGATAGATTGACATTTTTAGAGCTCTCGCTGAATTACAGCAAATCAATCAATCCTTGCAGGTCTCAAACATTAAGATATTCGTAGAGATGCAAGGAAAGAGTGATCGAACGAAGTAGTCCGAACTGCTTGACAGACCTACTACCATTAAGGTAGTTTCGAAAAGCCACATGATCTCGCATGGGCAACTTGCATCAATATATTACTATCAGTGATTTCTCTACCGTTTTTGCTTTTTTCTAAGAGTGGCTTATAAAAGCCATTGACTTATCGCACAAAATTAGTGTGTAGCGCTTTCTCCCGAAACAAATAGTTTGCCCAAGCCTCCAGTGTAACTATGACAGTTGGTTCTGTCTGCGTGTGCTATGTGACCTCGAAATATGCATTTTACCGCTGGAATCGTAGACGCGTAAGGCTACCTCTAAAAAAAAGGGTCGGCTTGATATCGCTTGAACTTGTACTCAATTGTCAAATTTGATCGGCTGCACGGTATATAAAATTCGACCGACTGTGCTTATTGTCCTGCGAACGAGTGCGATCGGGATCTTTGATTTACCGACTACAGCCTACCATCTAGGTTTTGTCGATTTTCACTCGTGTGCGTTATGCGGCCTAGACCCATTTAACAATCGAAGTTTTTGTCGAGTATATTGGTCATGATGCCCTGGGGCCTTTCAAAGCCCCGGTCGTAAGGGGGTCGCATGGTCTGTGTCTTCATTTTTTGGTATAGATGTATCGAAGCTCTCATCTTTCTTTGACTTATCATCTGGCTAGACTGTTGGTGTTCCTTAAGCATTCAGCTGATCGTAAGATTGATCTGTGGCTCGTCCGACCACGTCGCCATGAGTTTTCAATCGGCGATGCGGTAGCTAGTAAAAGCTCTTCTGCTCTCTTTGACCTCTTATTGACCGAATCGGGATACGCATCAATCTCTAGGGTACGCTTCAAAGTCTTAAATGATGAGTGGTCATGCTTTTTTAAAGGCAATAAGTGCCGTCTTTTTTCAAACGATATTCGTCCATGTTGCTGCCGATTACTGATCCTGCTTCTTGTGGCATGCGTCATTGTAATTGCAGCTCAATATATCGCTTTTGCATCTCTTTATTTTAATACGTTAGCGTTAATGTGGTTCAATTTGAGCAAACTTACCATTGTGATGAAGCTAGTTTCATCACATTTTACGGTACGAATTTTGGTCCCAGCTGCAGTTATTTATCAAGCACGGTTTTTTTCCGCTGTCGAAATGTATTAGCCTACATTATTAGCCTCATATACAACGCTCTCGAATGCGCCTCATGCTACTACTAGAGCGCTGCTGCTATTGCAGATTACAGCAGATGTTTGACATTACCCGACCTTACATTAATGAACTTCTGAAAGGTTCAAATATCTCACAAATAGCTAGACAAAAAAAAATCTCACAAAAGGCATTATCTACTATTGTGGAGCGGCTGGGTGCATTACCTTGTCGAACTACATGCAGTTATAGCTTTTGCGCAATTGATGAGGCTGTGATCCCTATGTTGTCGTGATTAATATAATTGACCGCCATTAAGTGGCGAGAAACCTCGCTAAACTTCCGTATAATAAGACTTAAGTCACTTTTCATGACAATCATTTTGCATTGCGTCAATTCAAGTTCATACATGGTTCTCATGAAACTGCGGGTAATGTCTTCAAACAGGAGAAAACCTGCAAAGCCCATTTATGAGTTAAACTAGTCAAAATGACAGTCAAAATTTTATCGTATGAGAACACTTTACACTTTGAGAGAGCGTTTGCCATAAGAAGCCCTATACAATCATAAATATAAGATTGCCTAGTGATGAAAATAAACAATACCCGTATGGTGTTATAAACTAAAATATTCCGACTGCTTCACTAATAAACTACTCGTCGCTTTACATTAGTCGCAATGGGAGATAAAGGAGATTGCGCAGATCACAACCATCTTCAGTTTCAGAAAAGAATGATCTAGGCACATCTACAATCTGCAAGTAAATGACAACTCAAAATTACGAGAACTCCATCGCTATGGTGCTCATGATTCGTACATTTGTATCTGACATTCCAGAAAAATCTCTTGTCCTTCATCCATGTAACGAACTGCAAGAATAAACCTAGAAGTTCCTGTCGTGATCATCAACGAAAATAAATTGTAATTGCCACCTTGTTAATGTCCATAATCACTTACTTGTTTCCATGCACTCACCAGCAAATTTGCACGTTAAAATGGACGTTTGAGCAGCCAGAAAGCAGATGTGTCGGGTCTGTTAGCAAGTGCTGGACCTCTATTTTCAATTTTAACGGATGAGAAAATTAGAGTTTTCCGCGAAAATCATTTGCACATTGGTCTGCCGGTACACACTTTCACCACAACCGTTGTTTGCCTCGTCAATTACCACTCGTTCGACGTTCACAACGCAATCTCTGCGATTATTGACGACTTCAAGCTTGAAATAAATTACAAACACCAAAGGGTATTGATTTTTGGGTCGCCAAGTACGTCGATTAAGTTTACTTTTTCAATGGGTTTGCCTTGCTGTCACAATCAAAGCGCCTAGCTGACTAGTTACGTTTTACAATGTTCATCGCCTCTTTATTGTCGGCACCATCTTTGCTGTACTACACGGGGTTTCAGCACTGGCATGTATTCTCTCCTCACTTATGCTCTCCACGAACAGTCGCGCCCTGTCGATTTTATGCTTGTCGCAGTACGTGACATCACGATGCTTTCCTCATGAGACCCTACGAATCAAAATTTCCCTGTGTAGCAATCTGTCGATCAGACATTACCGTCGTGATTTACGTCGAATTTTCATGAGCTTGCATAATAAACCGAATAAAACGCAGAGTTCATTCGAGGGCTGTGATCTTAGGCCAACCATAGCCTTTGCTTCCTTGCCCAATGAGTAGTCGATCTCTTATATAGACACTTTTCTTGAGCTAAGCTCACAGTACCCAAGTATGACATGGCACATCAGCGCAAGCAATCATACAGGGTACTGGTTTAGACTGAATAGGACCTAAGCTTCAATTTCGACCATGACCCGCGAGCCAGAGCTGATGTGGTCCCGGTGCAGCCAAGGTGGGAAGCATGCATTGAGCGCAAAGACCTTATACTATCAATAGTCCCTGCTGTTGATTTAATCTTTATAATATAAATACTCGCTTTTTATTAAGTTTTCTCAGTGAGACTTTATTTCATCAGGTTGGTCATCTAGCTGTCGAATTATCAAGCACATACGCTCAGCTCGTAGAGATCGACCGACGGGCCGTGGGCTAAGGTAGGGCTGCAAAAAAATACAGCCTCTCAACTTTCATAAACAAATTAAGTCTTTAGAGTGGGCGACCGATGCTAGAGAGTGGTTTTCAGGCTCCGTACCCTAAACTTGGCCTAAAATCTGTTGATTGGGTAAGGAAAATTTTTACGATCTTTAGCACGATTACTTTTATTAGCGTCAGAGGCTTTTCTGCTTGTTATATTCCAAAACGGTATAAGGGCCATAGTAATGTGTCTATCAGCACCTACTATTCTATTCACATAACATGCCGATCCTACCCACTAGATTTGAATTAAGACGGCCGTAGTTACGAGCGACCACACCAAAAATGTGACTGCCCCGTGTAGCTATTGGGTAGACATGACACCTCAATGACCGCAAAAACCCCATAGTGTTTTGAGGGTTAAATTCCCGGTCTCAAAATGGATCGGATGGCTTTCAACATCCCATTGACATTTAGTCCCGCCGTGTGGTTTCCCTTTCTTCAATTGCCATTTGCATAAAATATAGTTAAGGTATCACTTCTGCGCAGCTTAGGCAGTTTGAGGAAATAAAGTGGTCTTGTACGTATGATTTCGAACAGGACCAGTGATTAAAAAAATAATCACAGGAGTTTATCTGTAATTTAAATTTCTACATTTGTTACTCTTCTCTTTAAGTTATACAAATTAATCAAACAATACCGTAATTATGCAGGAAGATCATACACCACTATTAATTTCGAGTAGTTTCCTGTATAACGTTTAGCAATTCTGGCCATCCTTTACTACTGGTATTTGTTTAATTTTTTTTCTAACCTACCGATATGTACCGGCACTAACTTTATACAGCTACGCTATTGATCAAAAATAACATGAGTGCCAATACTTTATTGCATAAAAATTGCTGAAATGAGGTCTAATTTATTAGTTATTGTCTAAAAACCGTACTAGCAAATATGTATGGCCACCACTGATCGAAATCTACAATAGAACTCAATGCGTGGCGCGTATTACGTCGCAACTGCGCTTCTCGTCGTAGCCAGCAGCCAAATAGCTGCAAAATATGGCCACCAACTCCAAGCCTACGATCATGACGTCATGGCAGCTGGTGATGCCGTCGTGAAGGCGCTGCCAAATCGAATTCGACGAGGAAGCCGTGACGTACACGACAACTTGGCTCACGAAGAGCGCTCTTTCATTTCTATTTTAGCGAGCATGATCAAAGAAGCTGTGGTGGAGATGCCACCCGCTGAAGCTGCTGCTAAGGAGACGCCACGCATTGCAGCGGCTGCGAAGGAGATGCCACGCGCTGCAGAGGCTGGTTCGTTAACTGTTAAAAAAGCTGTGGAAGAGGCATTAGATCAACATTGGAAAGCACCTTATGATACTGCCGCCATCGGCGATCCCCATGATAACATATCCAGTCAAAAAGTGTTATATTTGGCAAAGTGGAACAACGACTTTAGAGGCATGAAGCCGATGGTCGTGATGGATGAGCACAAGCGCTTGATTGAGCCAGTTCATAAAGCCTTTGACCGCCTCTGCGGCAAGTATTTACATCCAACAACTCAAGAGACATCTTATCTTTGGAACCTAATGAAATGGAATGTCGACATTTTTAAAATAAAGCAAGCTCTTGAGCGCCACGCAAAGCGATTCGCTCTCATGGATCTGCAAAGAATTCAGTTGCATGTCTCTTTATTGTGGATAAAGTGGGAGAAATTCTCGCAATCGCAGCGGGTCAATTTGCTCAATCTTTTGATGAATTTGCATTTTCAGAGATGGGTGCGGATGTACAATATTTTTAATCGATATCGGCCTGATATAAATCACGCATCATTGAACCTGGAGCTCAGTCGTAGTGGCAACACTGGCAAAAGAAAAGCTCTTGCTTTACATGAGCAATTGAAAATGCTGAGTTCATATCTGTCTAATCCATTCAAAGCGGCATCGACATCCATACGTGATCACTCCGCCGTCACTCAAAGTCCAAAGCGTACCTTAGACGGCAACACCGGCCTAATTGGCCTTTCTCCCCAGCAATCGAAGACACCGAGCTCGACGTCATTGATGCCACATTTCAAGGAATTGATGACCTCGGGCGATCACTCCATCTCTACTAAACGACCAAGATTTAGCTATGGCGGTTTAAGCACAGCTTTTACTCCGTATGAGTCTGGCGACCACTCAGTTTTGACTCAAAAGTCGAGACTTAGCTTTGGCGGTCCAAGCAGTGCTTTTGCCCCGTATAAGTCAAGCGACCACCCCGTTCCCACTGTAAAATCGAGTCCCAGCTTTGGTGGTCCAAGCAGTGCTTTTGTCCCGTATAAGGCAGAAGACCATTTCATCCCCACTGAAATGTCGAGACCCAACTTTGGCGGTCCAAGCAGTGCTGTTATCCCGCAGAAGCACTTAAATGCGCACAATTCAAAGTCGGTGGCGCCCGCATCCACGGCATTGACGCTCAAAGACGACGATACGAAACTCAGCCTTGGCGGTATTTATAGCAAAAATTCTGACGAAGCTCCATCTGTGCATTAAAGTTTATAGCGTGATGTTTTCTATTAACAATAAAAAACTCAGCTTTGCCTTATCTAGTGGAAATAACCTAGAGCGCGCGTAAGCTCTTTTCTTACTGGCTACAGGTATAGCAATAAAGCCATCGTGTACTTTCGATGTGTAATCGGCACCAGGTTGCGCACTTGATAGCAAGCTTTGAGCTCACTGGCAGGCATGATTACACTGCAATAAAGTACAAGCACCCACCTTGGTCAAAACATAACCTCTTAAAGTAGCAGAGTTGTGTGTATAGTCTATATCGATTAGAAGCAATTAAAAAGTATAAGCTGAGTTGCCTACGTACAATTATTAAGTAACATAAATGTAAAACTTCGGAAAAGGTTGGGGTGACGCCCTCCTTCGAAGCGCGGGGGCTAAATGCTCGCGCGCTTCGGGCAGGTGCTCTCGGGCATCTGCAGGTCTCTAACGAGTCTCACCCTCGACGCGACGGTCTCCAGCACCAGGGCGCCACATGGGCCCTTACCAAGTCAGAGCTAAACAAAATAATGGAAGACCCTCACGACCTCGGTGCTGGCTGCACTGCCCGCCGAACGAGACCCGACGTATGCGGACACCACTCTATGCCGTGGACTAGCAAGACTGATCCTAGCACGTGCATAACTTGGCAACGCGATAACATAATACAATACAATACAATAAATGTAAAAAATTGGTTGAATCTCGTACTTGTTTTGAAAGAGCGTATCTCACGTTAAAACTGGAGCACAAATCCCATTTGTTTCTCTTATATTTAAGCAGCAAAACAGATCAAACATTATCCATACAAGGTATTTGATTATAGCAGAATCGAACTTTTACAAATAAACATTATGCTTGCAATTTCCGACATCTCAAACACAATCGGTACCAAAACCTTTGGTACTGGCTCGCTTGGCTAAAGTTCAATTTTCAAGTCCAACTACACAATTGTATTGCAACTTTCATCATACTGATAAAAAAAATTAATTTTTGGCTCAGGTCGAATGAGAACTTTTTCTGATAAGTGTTGGCTGTTAAGGTTCTTTGCTTCAGCAGATAGATTTTCCATTGATTATATAAGTCACAGGCTGATTTTGTCCGAAGTTGTACCGGCGCCAACCCTATATGAGGGTATGGTGCCGATTCCAATCGTTTGCTATCAAAATAATTGCCTTCGACTCTTCCCATTTTGGACGACATGCGTTTAGTTAATTAGTAACTACCACGCGTCAATTATTTCCCTTGTAAAACCTTACAATTAATTGTCGTTTTTTGTCGACACGATAGTGCACTAACGTTCCGGGGTCTTTGTCGACGTCATGCAAGGAGCTTTGCTCGTTAGGGGCCCACGCACCAGAATATGTGTCGCTCCACACACATCACAAGGGCAAAATTTTGAGCACGCCTTCCATTCATCAAGCGCTGTACATGATGCGCATTGCTCAGTGGGTTACGTGCCACTTAACGGGCATAAAAATGGGCTTACGCGCAACGCCTTGGCCAATAGCACGCTTCAGTTTAAACAGTGTGCCACCAACGACACACAAGACTAGCATAATAACTCCATGTGCATCTACGAGGTCTCACTCTTAGAAGCTTGGCTAATAGCAATCCGTGAAAATCATATTGCTGTGTGTGAAGGGCACCGCTTAGTGATTTATATGTCACCTCAAATTTCGGATTAAATCTTCGCCACTATCTGCGCCGAGATCTGACAGTTTAATGTCAAGCACATTGACCGACTTTTCAAGTGTCCACGTTAATAGATTTTTTGCTTTTTCGTTATAGTGGGTAATGGATCACCAGAGATACTCTGGAAACAAAGAAGAAGGCCTCTATCATTAATCATACCTAGTATGACGTTATACCTTGCCAAAACAAACATCATTCAACACTGTCAAAGTCGAGAAAAAAAACGATTTATCGGGATCCAAAGTAAAAGTGAAGGGTATTGTAGGTACGCAAACGCTGACATTATCACGCTGATCCGTTCGTAATGCCTTAGCATACAGCTAGCAGTAAGACGCCATAATTCGATAAGGATAGTCTTTGGTTTACTGTGACCCGTCACGACTTTATCAACAAGCCTGCAAGCTGTACATGCAAGCACAATCTACTCTATCGATCTCCTTTCGAACTTAAAAGACCTAAACAAAACTTAGTTAAAGAACGTACGCTTTCTCTAAAAGCTGCCTTTTCTTGTGTTATACTCATCGACTTCTTGACCGAAAGGTCTCGATTACCCGAGCCTTGGCGCGCTTAGCGCATGAGACAGCTAAGTTTCAAACAAAGGGTAATACTGTAAGTTATGTATGCTACTTTCACGATTTCCTCAAATCACAGCAAATTTCGAGCTGCACACTCCGCTTACTTAGCCCGTTCTTACTCTATTGGGCTTTAAAAATCGTGAACGTACACAGCAAGAGAATTCGAGCGGCAAAACATCTTGCGCCATTGGACTCGCAAGCTTAAAGTCGCTGGGAAATTCCGCTTCTTAAATACTAATGCTTTCTTCGTGCTCGTCTATCAATCTTTAAGCGTTCGCAACACGGGAGAAAAATTGGTCGTTTCGAATTTTTTGGACCCTTGCAGAAGAAAGTCTCCTCCCGTCCCTTTTAAGGCTTTTGTATTTTCCGAAAGCATCTTTGGGTTGAGCAGTGCATCCGATTTAGGAGCCACTAAAAAAATATTCTATTTCAGCTTAAGGATATTTGACAGAGCATGCTGATCGTTAAAGAGAAACCGCAGACATGCGTTGATAGTGTTGTGCTGCTGTGCAAACAAATATTTGCTTACTTTAACGGGCCAATTCTCATCGAGGACCAAAGCGAAGGACTCACATGTACAAGGACTACAAAAGCCACCGAGCTGTTGTGATATTTCACTTATAAAAAATGTGATTATGGTCTTTAGATGATCGCATAACGCTATCTGCATGTCTCTGGAAGATAGATTAAGCTCTATAAGCTTAAATGTTATGTAAGTAGATTTAGATTAATTCATTTATTCTGAGAGAAATCGTTTACAGCATTACTAAATAAAGTAACTTCCGTAGAAGCGCATGTGATTTGATGGAAGTCTTTACAAGATTGACCAAATATCCTATAACTTCCTTAAAGTACGATAACTCGTACATGTTCACCATAGATTTGAAGTTGGAATGAGAGCTTAGTTTTTATTTGTCAGGAAACGCAGCAAATTATTCATCTGCTTCCACAGGGTATCTGTTAAAGCCACAATGGTCAAGTCTGTCATATTGTCTTGGCTTCATATCGTACCGATCCCTGCATCAAATCTAAACGATCGGTTCCATTAGTATAATCTTAGTGTATTGATTAAGCTAGTAAAATCGTAATGCAAAAGAATATGATCTTTCTAGCAAAACCAATGGCTTAGATTTACGGAGGGGTCTTGGCAACATACTTGTGAGGTATACAAGAAATAATTTATACTTCTAATCAAATGAAATTAATTTCTTTTCAAGTCAGTTTCTTAAAAAGGCGGTGTAGTCATAAATTCTATAATTTCAGCTTCTGGTTTTGAAATTATCTCGGCATAAGTCTTAACGATCTTAAATGACAAATCTAATCTCAAATACGACAAAAACTTATCGCAAATAAAGTCGTTTACTTTGCACCGTGAATAGGCAATTTGACTAATCAGATGACCTCAGTTGAAGGATAGACGCCTTTAGTGTCAGCTTCTATAGTTAAAAGCAAGCAAACAACAACGTATGTTGATTAAATGCTATTTTATTTGTAATATATGACTAGCTAAAAGTGGTGGTACAAGACGCAATTATATTTACAGACGCTTTTTTCTAGTGCTAAAGATTCGTATTGCGATGCCCATAGGATTTTGTTTGAAAGCCCATAGGCTTTTACACAGCACCCCTACCCATGCTTTCTCGGCCCGTGATTGGCTGTGGCTAAACAAGTCGTAATGTAATGAAAGCCGCACAAGAAAGTGTTAGATTGCTTTGTACGAAAATTAATATGATCGTACGTGCTATGATGGATGCTTTACTTGATAATATTACTCGACATTTAGCTACTGTGGACGTTAAAACTAACTCTAAAAATAGAGCATGCTTGCCGCGCTTTGTAGCAAGAGCTTCAATCAAAAAGTTTGTTTCTCGTGTCAGGCGTTTCAGCCGCGTTGGTGATCGCTAAGATGGCGACATTAAGCCAAGCACTCTGTCTGCACTTGCGCATCTTCTGAAACATCTTATGGTCGAGAACAACAACAACTTTCTCGTGTGCGCAGCTGCATGGTACTTTGAGACAAAGCAGCGATAGAATAGTATACCTGGTAAATCAAGTATGGTACGAAAAATAGGCCTCTATTTACAAGAACACCCAGGGCCGCACACTGGGTTCAGCTGATTTGCGGAAGGTCCTTGGTCTTGTGCGAACAAGTACAAAGCCCTCACGTAGTCGTAACTGACTTTAACCTTGAGAACAATGTTGTCATACCACCTCAAGATATATTTGACATTGCTCCGGCTGAGCGCCGCCACATCCTGGCTGGTCTATCCTCCCTAAAAGCACTTCTCGATCCCCTGAGAGGCTCCGAAGCTCTATTTTTATTGCTAATTTGACAGACAAAGAAAAAATACTCACCTTTTGATTGTCCACGTCTGCCAAGGTGGATTCCACCAGGTTTTCGGCAGAAGAGGTTTGACTTATTTATGCAACGTACAAGACCAATCCAGTCGGCCTTTCGCTACTGCACCTTGTGAGTGTAAACGCCACCAACCAGGCCTATAGCTTTGCGTATTGCTTATGGAGGCTGAACACATACACAAGTACTTCTGGGCATTGCTTACGATTCGGGGACTTATTCAAGACTTTGCTTTGACTCCAGCAACTTTTGTGACAATCGCGATCCGACTATGATGCGCACACTTGATACAGTTTTTTTCTAGAGCCAACTTTCTTCTTTGCCACGGGCACATCACCATCAACATAATTGCCAAAGCTCGCGAAATCTTTGCCTCGGACAATGCTTTCAAAAAATCTGCTCAAGACTTGGACAAATGTCGGCCAGTGCGATGGCCAAGACAAATATGACCAAGAACTGGCGGCAATGCACAAATAAGTGCAACGTTATGTCATTAATTACTTGAAGGACACCTTCTTGATTTACATGGACAGAGTTGTGGCTTCTGTAATGCGTGAGGAGTAGCAATTCAATCATGCAAGCACGCCGAGAACTGGAAGCGAGCATGTAGCTCTTAAAATCTGGATCAAATGCTCGATAGGCTATCTTCTGACAGTGGACAGTGCTTGTTGGCTTGCCTTCGACGGGCAGTTGGCCATCATCAAGCACGAAATTACATAGGAGCGCGCAATCGCTGACATTAGATATGACAGTGTCTTTTCCAACGTTATAAAAAAAACTTCTGTAGAGGAACTGAAGTCTGCATACGCGCAGCATAAAGCTCGTCTTTTTGCTGCTGCGAGCTGTTTAGGTACGTCGACAAACAGCACCGGGTATTCTTCCTTGGTGTGGGAAGGTTTCGACGTGTTTTAATGGTTGGAACAGTCAAATCGACCTCAATTACAGCTGCAGAAAGTCGAATTGCAGAGCATCGAGGACTCGTTTAGGTGCTCACGGAAGAGTTCGAAAAGCAGCTGCCTTTCGTCGTTGAACAATCATGGATCGTATTCACTTTCTCCCGACTGCGGAAGTCCGAAATCCACGATATTGCGCGGTAATGGATCTAATTAGCGCTTGCGGGAGACCAAGAGCATCACAGAGCTCCTCGCAGCGAGAGATGTTGCAGTTCATGCATGTCGAGGCCTCCGCGCCCACAGAGAAGGTGTGGATGGTGTAGACAGCCTGGGTACACCATACGATCTTGATGCCAACCTCCTGTGGCTACTGTGGCTGCAGCACCTCCTGTTGCTCCTCCTACGATCAACCTTGACAACGTGGGCATTACCAACGAATGGAAATATTTTTGATGGCCCGAAATGCGAGCCACACGCAGGATCTGACAACGGTAGCCTCCCTTGAAGCCAGCCAAACACGAATTTGATGTCGATAACGTTCAGATTGATATTGATGTCGATAACAAATTTAATGTCGATGTCAGAATGGGGTGGTGATGAGCTTTACTTTTTAGCATACATGACCGATGGTCTTCGAATATGGGCTTTTATCTTTTAAATATACGCTCACAAGTCTTGAGTACTAAAACAAATACTTGATTGTAAATTATATACTGCTATTTGCGTCTTTGCAACAACTTGTTTTCCAAGAATGGGTAGGGGTTCGCATTACAACCTCCGGCAAAAAAAGTTGTTCGCTATTCACATTCCAAATTGCACTATCGGTGTGCTCCGATTGGCTAAAAGGAAAGCAACACTACAATGAACATTCTGAATACTATTGACTACAATGTTTGTCTTAATCCCGGTTATAATAAAAAATTACAACTCGTATGACTGTTGAAAGGTTTGCCTGCGTTCTTATGTCACAGATTCTGCTAGTCCAGCAGCGTCAAACTTCTTGCAGTTATTCATCACGTCGTCATCTTGACGTAGCTAATGCAGTCTTGTCCATTAAGCACCGCAACGCGTCGGAGGACTCGGAAGGACTAGCAGCTTTTCGGCTGCATGAAGCTCGCCGATGACACAAAAGTGTCTCTAAGCTGCAATCACTTACTGATGTTAGCATCTAGAATGGTCTAGCGTGCATCTCAGGACTGCATCACACTACGATCGATGGTGCTGTCGACACCTTGGACGCATTTCGCCACGTCATTGGCCAAGGACTTGTCCTTATGGCGACAAAAAAGTCGTGGACTTGGCACTATTATCTTTTGATCGCACCCCAGTGTTTAAAGGTATGAACGTTATGGTCCAGCGTACGCAGTTTGAGATTTACGGCAGTGCCGCGGCGGTTGCTGGTGCTGTCGTCGATTTATTAAGTCAAACGATCCACTGGCCCCACGAAGAAGAACAAGAAGAGAAGATACGAACTAAATACGATGGCGATTCAGGTCACGTATGTGTACAAAGCGTGCCGGTTGTCTTGACATGGGCACTGTTGCGTTCGATACGTGGCCACTGGCTGGCAATCGTACATCCTACAATTGTATTGGGACCGAAACATGTCGGTAAAAAACGCATTGTCTCTAACATCATTGCATATCAAGTGAAAAGAGCGAGCGAGAAGGGAAATAAACCACCTCAATCTGTTCACTTGTGTGTTGAGAAGAGCATCTCGAAAGTGTATTAGATCCAAAAAGCACGATTTGAGGTGTTTGGAATACACGTTACGATGATAATTGCTGCTACCGACCAAGGGTCTCTTGCGTTAAAGTATTTACTGGCTGTGCGGTAACAGAGACTCGCATGCGGTATGGCATGTCGAGACGAAGTATCGTCGAGACGATGGCTTGGCAACGCATATAATAGTGGTCGTAAGACGTATCCAATTGTTTTATCGATGACATGCTGCTCACACGAGTCTTGGTGCTCACGCTGTGCTTATAAATTAATCGGCTTGATTGGAAAGTGTGACGAACAAGACAGTCCGTCGCTTACTCGTGCTTTTCAGTATTCCCGACAGTTTAATCATCTCCTCCGAGTCGCAAGAATATATCATTGGTGACTGTGAAAGTCTCGACTCATCGCTTGTACATTGTCGCGTCTTTCCACCGATAGAGCATTGGCGCCACATGCTGCCGAGGACGAACAGGAGACTTTCGGATACCCAAAATACAAGAGTAATCTCTTGAGTATGCATTGTCTCGTTGAGAATATTTTCACATTAAAATCAGTTTTTGGTGTTTTCATGGCTACATTTTGTCACGCTCTCAAGAATTTATTTTCTTAAGGTTTGCGTTTGATTTGTTATGACGATTTATTTCCTATGGTGTTTCTAAAGGGATGGGTGAGTGATTAATTACGAGAGTGGCTCCCCTAACCTTCTTTTGCTTTTAGCTACTTCATCAACCATCAAAATGTTCTATTCACTCGACCTTGTTCCGTAAAAAAATTTGACCGTCATGTCAATGAGACCAAAATACTTTCACACATGGAGCTTAGCCAGTGTTTTTGTCATAGATACCACCAAGGCTGAGAGTCGTGTCACTGTCCTTGAGCGTCATTGCAGCGGAGGCGGGTGCCAACGACTTTGAATTGTGCACTTCCGGCTGCTTATGCGGGGCAAGAGCACTGCTTGCGCCGCCAAAGCTAGCTCTCAACTTTTTAGTGGGGACAGAATGGTCGCTTAAGGTCGTCGATTTCGTCAAAAGTGGCGTAAACGACTTCGAACCCCGCATCTTCGGTTGCTTAGATGGAAGGCTGGTCGTGCCGTCATAGGTACGCTTTGATCTTTGAGTAAAGACGGAGCGGTCACCTTTGGACGTCGTTGCCGCATAAAGTGGCTCAGACGGATACGATTCGGGCGCTTGGAAGCGCCCGAATCGAGCAAGAGCATTGCTTGTGCCTATGTCGTCACCAAGGGGGAACTTTAGCTTCGATGGCAGGTTGATTATCTCAGACCGATGTTTTTCAAAAGTATTGAACAAGCGCACCCATCTCTGATAATGCAAATTCAGCAAAATATTCAGCACGTTGTTCTTCACCGGAGTCGACAGTGTTTCCCACTTTTGCCACAATGGATAGACATGTGATGCTATGTCCGACAGATCCGTGAGCACCTGCCGCTTCGCTTGGGCCATAAGATTTTGCCGGTGCTTGGCTTTCGCATTTTTTGCAATTCTCCAATTTATCGAGCTCAAAATATTAGACGTCTCTGCGGCAGTCGGATTCAAATCCGGAGCGCAATGTTCTGCAAATGCTTTACGAATTGGATCAATTTTGCCTTCGTGCTGGTGTAATACAACTAACGGCTTTATGTTTACAAGGTCGATATTCCACTCTGGAATACGGATAATCTCTTGGCCGGATATATAGCGAGAAACATCGCCGATGGCGGCGGGGTTACTAAATGATTGCAGATGTTTTTCCAACGCCGCCTTCGCACCTTTTTTAGCCCGTACCGGCTCAGAATTTGCAGCAGGTGGCAACTTTTTCACACTTTCTGCAGCACGTGGCGTCTCCATCCCAGCTCCTGCAACGAGCGGCATCTCCTTCCCAGCCTCTGTGGCACCCTCGACAGCCTCTGCAGTGCGTGACATCGATCTTACACCCTCCTCAATCAAAGTGGCCCAAGTAGGAAAGAAAGAGCGCTCTTCATTAGCCAAGTCGTCGTGTACGTCACGGCTTCCTCGTTGCAATCGTTTTGGCAGCGACTTCACGACAGCATTACCGGATGCTATGACATCATGATCGTAGGCATGGAGGTTGTGGCTAGATTCTGCAGCTATTTGGCTGCTGGCGACGACAAGAAGCGCGGTGATGACGTAATACGCGCCCCACATGGAGCTAGTGGTTGTGAAGAGGTGAGAATCGCAATGCTAGATCATAAACAAACGGAAACTATCCTTCCGAGATAGTGTACAGACTATAATACCAGGATATACAGTGCGCATTTCATCTGATAATACAAACTTTGAGAGACTAACTATTGGTAGAAGATAAACTTTCCTGCCGTGACTGTGAAAATTTGTTAAAAAATGTACTTAAGATTAGAAATAACGTAAATTGTTTATGGTCTTGCTGCAAATTAAACTGTATTGTTCTGCCACCGTATACCCTCCTACACGTAAGAAAGACAAAACATGTAGAGAAATCACAAATGAGACTTGTGCAATTATTGTTCCTGTTACTAGCTACATGTATGAGGTCACGCTTTTTCTCAATCTGTTGGCTGCGCAGAACTAATATACCATATATTATATCAATACAGATTAAACAGTGCTAGAAGAGCTACATTATTACGCACTCAACTTTGAATTCGGCTGACCACCAATATCGCAAAAGAATGTATCTCGATTGTGACAAAAATTATATAATGATTCTCAAAGCAAATTGTAAGCGAGCATGTTTTCTCTGCTTTACAAGACACTCACAAGATCACGACAGGATCGCTCTTCACGCAATAGTAGCATTCGCCTTTGCTGTCAAGAAAAAGGGGAGGGGGCAATTTTTTAGCATTAAGCGGCGAAATAAGCGCTCTTTGCTGTAACGTTTCTCGTTACCGGTGTCTGACGGACGCAGCTCATGTACTTGCAAAACGTTACACTACTAGCTTCGGCTGACTTTGCTTAGAAATGAAGTGTGCGCCACAGCTTTGTAGTTTCCAGGCCGTGTTTGGTCAGCTAAAAAGCCTTTCGCTCGTAGTCGCATGTCTCGGTAGGTAAGAAACTTGTCTCGCAGCTCTTGAAACAGAAGTTGTGACACTTTATCTAGAGCCGAATACTTGTCTTAGCTTCGATGATTTGCCTCATTCAACTGCATTACCGTATGCTCGTTTCCACGCTAATCTGGACTTATTCGGTCGTAGAGTGCTGAGTAAGGTTTGCATTTATCTAAAAATGTACTAAATCGTTCCGACGCAAAGATTTTGACTTTCTTACACATTGTATGGGGTTGATATCAACAAGCCGCACAGCTGGTACCAGAACACGGTTGCGAGAAGGTTGGCTGACCTATTTACGTAAGACAGCGTGTAGCACGATCGGCATTGCCCAGCGCAAACTCATCGAGTAGGAGCATGCAGCTCGAACGACTTGGCGTTTATGCACACACTGTCAACTATCTACAACAACCTAGTCTGCTTGCTCGGTCTACACATACTTTACTGTGATCTTATCAATCAAGCACCTCAAAAGCACTCTAACAAATCGAGCTCGTAAAGCAGAGAATTCAGTCTGAGATACCTACCCAAAATTGTCATCGTAAAGGATGGCAGGTCATTTTGGTCGCTTTTTGTAACACAGCGGGTCGGCTTCCATCTCGGGAACCGATGCAGTTTCGTGCTTTGCCGTGCCAACAATTTTGAATCCTTGAACTTTAGCGCTTTCCAAAATCCGTTCCAGATTCATGCATATGTCATTTTGTACATATGCGGCACAAAGTGATGATTAGCAGTGATGTCACGGTGCCTTTTAATGCTCCAATAATCTGAAATTGCATGGTCTGCATATTTGTATCCTTAGTCTAGATCATACATAGCTCGACTTAAATTGTCTAGTCCAGCAATTAGGACTGGACAAGACAATTCAAGTCGAGCTTTGTATGCACTAAAGGCGCGGCTAATCCTTTTAAAAACCTCTCGGGCGACACGATAGTCTACTTCACCGTCCTCTTAAAATCCGACACGGACCATGTACCATAGCTTTCCGCAACCAGCATAGCAGAAATTATTTTGGTTAGCAACATTAGAGTCTAATAATTGAATTTAAGTCAGTTTGAGCCAAGCAAATGGCTCTACATAACTTTCCGGAGAATTCAAGTCAGCTTGAGCCGTGGAAATGGCTCTAAACAATTTTCCGGAGGAGAAAGCCTATAAATGGCTATATATAAGAAGGACGACCTGAATTACCGCTTTATCGCTCATGCCTTTCCTTTAACATCCACGATGCGCGTCAACCATAGGCCATTAATGACGGGGAGCTAGCACCCCCATTTTGAAGGCTATACATTTTCTTATGTAATGTTTTTCGAAATGATGGGTATGTTTCTAGCATTTAGCCCGGATTTTCAAGAAGTTGGTATAAATGCCGCGAGCACAGGATCGATTGTGACTGGGGCCGAATTAATAAATCAGAAGAGAAGCTGATCCTCCATTGAAACGACTGTTGCTTGTGCATCAAACAGAGAAGCTTCCTAAATATTTTTTCATCTAAAGGCAAAAAATCTGCGAGCAATGGACGCTACTTCTTAGCTACCGGAACCTATGCTTCCTAATTTTTAGAATATGACGCTGCTTGTAGATACCGAGCGCTGTGCCGCGTTTCTGCTGCTTAGTAGCAGGTAGTGCTGCAAGTAACGCTGCTGCTTAAGACCACTTTACACAATTTTGTCTTGCCAGCGGAGCCAATTTGGGCTACCTCGGGTGTACTACCCGTTTCTGGAGCAAACGGTATAGAATAGTCGCGCAATTGCTTTAAACACATGTTGGAGCATTGCGTGGGAGAGATCAAGTCACAGGTACTCAATTGTCTTTCTCTTTAAAGTCCGCTCGGATCCAATCAAAGGGCAATTCTGGCATAGAGGAATTTTTCAAGTAAACACCACGAAGTGATCCAAATGAGGCCTAGAGGTAAAAAAAAACAAGCATATTGGTCAAACACAAGCCTGTGTTAGCATAATTAAAGAGCACTATCAACACATATGTGAAAAATAACAATAGGAAAGCAGACGCTTATTCCAGGAACATGCAAAGTCCAAAGTCATACGAGTATGATGACTAACGGTGGAATTACTTGGTGACTCAAAACTCAATGCCCTCTTGTGCTAATGATGCAAGTCTAAGCATGTAGTTTCAATAATTTGCAGAGTCAGTGTCGTGAGTATTTAACCGTACATATGTCGGCTAATGACTGGCTATGGCTGAGACCAACGACGGTGGTAGTCAAGCGTATACTAGTATTCCAGACTTTGGCGGCAATTTAAAGAATGTGAATATCGCGCAGCTCATGACCATCTATAAGGTCAAAAGGATTTAAGCATCTCCACGATCTGCAAGAAGAAACGATTAGGATACCGAGGTATTACTTTCCAGAAGCTCGGTGATCAACACAAAGGCAACTGGCACTTAAAATGAGCCGTGTATTTGTTTCGAATTTCAAATTTGCCGGAATATACATGAGATCCTTGGCGTGACCATCTACGATCAGAATCACCTTTATTGATGTTAGAACATTACCTTGTTTGTCTGCGCCTGCTAAACATCTAAAATGTTGAGTTAGATGCTCTCGATAGCCAGAGCGCAGAAGCGTCGTGTCTGTTTGCAAAATATGAGCATTCGCACCGGTCTTATTCGTAACAGTTTGGATGAGGGAGCAGAGGCGACGGATGGGGCTTGACGAAGCATTAAAGCACGCAATAAATTGTTTACGAGATCATAAGAGGCTTATGCGTTCTTATAAGATGATAGTCGTATCGGCAAGTATTTTTCTAATGAAACTCGTTCTTACTCGACTCTTGATAGCTGAAAGATATTGTCATGCGATAATGTTTGGCACATATCTTTGGCTAGCTTTACCCCATGAAAGTTTTTCAACTTTTTGGCCAGGTCCACACTGTTTAAGATTGTACAGGTCTGCGAGCTTACTTAGACTGAGCTTTGCCGACAACAACACTTCGCAAGAGCCGTGAGTCTATCTCAATTGGCTCAATGCAAGACCAATGCTACGGAAAAGAGACTGCATTTATAATCTGTACGGAAGTGTTCGTTACCTGATGGCGGTCCATCTACGTGAACTGCAAAAACAAAGCAGCCACAGCCTTTATGACCCATTAAAGCTAGACACCCTCTATTTGAGAGTCGACTTCGATTAATCAATGCGTGTCGGAGTATCAGCGACACCATCAAAATGGTCGCTGCAAGACACGATTACAGCGAAATAACGGCATTACTGTTTAATAACAAAGCTGATATATATCATTCGGATAGTTTGAAGAATTCGAGCCTGCACTTGACTGCGTTCAGTGGAAATGTCACACGCCACATTTTTTTTACGTAATAAGTTCCTTCGAAAAATTGACGCTATTTTAAAGGATTGAAGCCTCCGGAAATTTGCGCGCAAATTCAGTAGCGAGCGGACTAGCTTCGTTAGTCATCAATGTCAGCAGCGGTCGAGTGGCAGACACAGCCGCATCAGGGTATCGAATGTGAGGTTGTCGAACTAGGCAAGTACTCGCTGGTAAGTAGAAAAAAATCCGAGTATGGAAACAAAAAGCGATAGATTCAAAAGCGAATTTGTAGGTGGAGCCGAAACGATTAAGATTCTTCAATCAGTAAAAAAATGTAACGAGACTAGCTCAATCAAAATCAATCGTCTGCTTAAGCATTTCAATAGTAGACGATGTAATTGTAGAAATTGCAAAGGCAATACAAAGTCGTCATCAAAAGCTAAATCACAAACACTGCTGCTTAACGAAGCAGGATCAATGATGTTGCAGAAACATGGAAAGATCTCTATCGACACAAATGATGACGCTGATCTTCTTTAGCTCCTGTCATTTTTGATTAACGTCTATAAATGCTCCGGGGAGCGCGATGTGGGTCAATATTTGGCCGTTAAACGACCGAAAGTGAAAGAATCTTCTTTAATTATCTCTTATCCGTCAAGGCAAACGCGGCGACGAAGTTGTTGGGTGTAGTTATCACTTAGAGCTGCCCACATTTACAGAAGGAGTCAGATGCGGTGGACTGCTAGCTATACACTCAAATCTACGAGGGTATTATCCCCACTTTGAGTACGGGAAGACCCTGGCGCGTCGCAAAGTTTTGCGCGCCGGTAAATGATTGGGGTCAGCCAAACAGATTGACCGATGCCATGTTGCACGCCTCTTCTGAGCAAGGAAAGAAAATACCCGATTTGTATTAATGCAGTAGGTCCTATCACATAGAGTCAGGCAATCTTCCGGTGGACAACCATTTACATCACTTTCAATTGCGGTTTAAATACTGATCAATCGATTTCATAGATCTTAAATAAAATGTGCAATTTAGGCAGAAACTGAGAAACTGAGACACCACAAATAGTTGTGTAAAATTATACTTTCATATTGAGAGCAGAATATTATTTTAACAAACGAGAAGAACATGAGTGTTATAGCGATTTCAAAGCTTGCCAGCAAGGGCCTGTTCGGGTTAGTTGTAAGCCTTTTTTGCCGACTACACAACGGGATATCATGCCTCTTTCTTTTTCTGTGCCTTCCAAATAGCTCGGTAACGGAAAAGCTTACGATGCGCCTTCTATTATTCATAAACCCTAGCGCCTTTGTAATGTAATGTATTACGTTATCGCGTTGCCAAGGTATGCACGTGCTAGGCTCAGTCTGGCTAGTCCACGGCATAGAGTGGTGTCCGCATACGTCGAGTCTCGTTCGGCGGGCAGTGCATCCAGCACCGAGGTCGTATGGGTCTTCCATTTCTTTCGGTCTTATGCAAGGGTACGTACCACTTCGAGGTCTTGTGCTGTCCGGAGTCGAAAGCCGGAGCCACGGGAAACAAGATTGTGGTCGAGTGTCGAGGGGAGCGTGGTGCGGAAACGTCCGCGCCATTTTGCTGCGGTGAAGAAGAAGTAGGCACGCATCTGGAGGTTAGCTGGAATGTCGGGATTGCGGCGAAGTACATGGCCAAACAGGCGCCAGCGAGCTTGTGTCAGTCGTAGTCTCAGCGGCCGCTCATCACAGAGGTCGTAGAGTCTTGCATTCGAAATGGGTCGGGGGTAGCGATAGCCAAGAGCGTAGCGAAGCTGGCGGCGATAGAAACTCTCGAGGCCGTGGAGCTCTGACTTGGTAAGAGCCCAGTTGTACAGCAGAATCGGTAGAACGTAGGTGTTGTACAATCGAATGCGTGTCTTGGGTGAGATGAACGTGGGGCGGAGCCAGACGGACCAGAGGCGGTGGAGCGCGAGGGTGGCCTGGGACTTCCGTTGGGATAGATCTTTAATATCGCCGAGGAGTGTTCCGAGCTTCTTAGTGTGGTGCCAGGTTTCTTCTCGGGATCGGGCGTGTCGAGTGGCGCCCGACGGGTTGCAGTGGCGCTCACCTCTATCGTAGATCTTGGTTTCTTGGAGGCCAAGGTTATCGACGCGGTAGCGCCGGAGATCTTCGGGGAGTGTTACGTGCTTCTTGCGCTTCGAACCTAGAGAATTCACATTAAATGAGCCAATCCGGATGCGGTTGGCGCGATTAAGGGCGTGGAAGGGGGTTTGGCCTGGTGCTGGACACCGTCGCGTCGAGGGTGAGACTCGTTAGAGACCTGCAGATGCCCGAGAGCACCTGCCCGAAGCGCGCGAGCATTAAGCCCCCGCGCTTGGAAGGAGGGCGTCACCCCAACCTTTTCCGAAAACGCCTTTGTAAATGAACATAAATTAATGGGAGTCAATAGGCATACTCTTACTGATAGTGTGGAAGTCGATGGTAAGTCATTGGGAAATATTCCAAGGTATAAAGCAGGGCGTACCGGTACGAACCCAAATCTAATTCGTCAGCGTGAAATGTCATACATGAAATGTACACACTTATATTAGGCTTACGACTACTTATATTAAGCAAAATGGTCATGAGCATTAAAAAAAATCGAGTAACGATTTAAAGCCAAAATCTTTTTTTTAATCCCCCGCATAAGAAATTGTCCAATTACCTTTACGAAGCTTTGTCAGTCCTTTTGCCATAGATACCGCCGAGACTGAGATCCAAGTCGATGTCTTTATGCGTCAAAGCAGTGGAAGCAGGTGCCAACAACTTTTTTTTAGGGTCCTTATACGGGGCAAAAGCACTTCTTGTACCGCCAAGGCTAAGTCTCATTCTTTTAGTGGGAACAAGCAGGTCGCTCGATGTCGTCGATTCCGTCAAACGTGGCATGAACGACTTTAGCCTATGCGTCTTCGTTGGCTTAACTGGACGACTGATTGTGCCGGTGTTGCCGCCAGTAGTACGCTTTGGCCTATTAGCCCCCCAGACAAAGCGCTCAACTTTAAATGTCGATGCTGCGTTGAGTGGCTCAGACGGAGTCGAACTCTGCATGTTTGAGTGCGTGTGTAAAGCAAGAGCCTTACTTGTGTCTGTAGTGTCTCCATGAGCGACCTTCAATTTTGGAGGCGGGCCGATGATCTCAGACAAACGTCGTTGAAAAATGTTAAACAAGTGCACCCATCTCTGATAATGCATATTTAGAAGATTGTTCAGCTTGAGCATCCTCAGCGGTTTCGGCAATTGCATCCACTTGTTCCACAACGATTCATCCATTCTTACAATCCGCAAATCTAAGAGCACACCTCGCCTCGCTTGAGCTATAAGATGTTGCCGGTGCTTACCTTTAGGTTTTCGTGCAATGTTCCAACCCAACATGCTCCAGATAATAGACGTCTCTTCGGCAGTCGGCTTTGAACTTTCATCGCAGAATGCTGCAAATGCATCTTTTACTGGTTCGATACGGCCCAGGTGCTTGTTTAATACAACGAATGGCTTAAGCTTGCTCAAGTCGGACTCCCACTCATGGGGTGGGAGCTGGATTACCTCTTCGGTGGATATATCACGAGAAGTATCTTGAATGGTAGCAGTATGACCAGATGGTTCTACATGTTTCTCGAATGCCTCCTCCGCACCTTTATCCATCTTTAGCTGACCACCCTCTGTAGCATGTGGCACTTCCTCCACAACCTTTCCAGCAAGTGGCATCTCCTCCACAATCTCTGCAGCGTGTGAAATTTCCTTTACACCTTCCTCTATCATGTCTACCAAGAAAGGATGGAAAGAGCGCTCTTCATTAGCCAAGTCGTCGTGTACGACACGGCTTCCACGGAGAAAGCGTTTTGCCAGCGTCTTCACGACCGCATTATCGGCTGGCATGACGCCATGCTCGTAGACTTGGAGCTGACGGTCAGATCCTGCAGCTACCTGGCTACTGGCGGCGACGCAGAGCGCAATTATGATGTAATACGCACCACGCATGGAGTCAATCGGATGATAGATTTTATCTGACCATTATTGTCTGGTCTCGTATGGAATATAGTACCGATAAATACAAAACGTCAGATACAAACTTCGAATGGTAAAAGATGGAATTTCTTGGCTTGTCACATTAAGGGGGGCTTGCCTAAAGGGCGGGGAGGTCAGTGATACCCTATTGTACTCTTCACATTATAGCAAATGATACAGTTCTTTTTTTTCTATGATCTTCCCGTTCGGCCTTTTTTTCGCGCTGCATCAGAGATTGTGGAGTGTGGAACATTCATTGGAACTTCGTAAAACTTCCTTGACTGACTCTCGCCATGTAAAACGTCATTTGAATCTAGCACTTGTAGGTCCACGCAGGAAACATGGACATTCGATCCCTTCAGAAGGTACGCGAAACGAATCGTACGAGCTTCTTTCTACCATTGATCACCTTCTCTAATGACTTGCTGGATTTTATGAGAACCGAGAGCTTGCTATTCTTACTTAATTTATGCGGTGTCGTTCAAGCTGTACGAGCTCAGATATGAATTTTCGGCGGCAAGCTCAGCCACGAGTGATAGGCCGATAAAATATAAGCCAACCTGGAAAAAAAGATAGTAGCCTAATATGAAACACTGATACGGAGCTAATAGTAGGGGTGCTTTTCTATAACTTAAGTGTCTTTGTGCTGATTACACGCTTTCCATCTTTATTATTGCGAAAATGCGTAGCCCTTTGCTTAGATTAAGCGGGAATACATGTGCGTGATCCTTGTTGTATGCATAGAGCCAGTACGAGTCGTCGATCACTATCTCAAGATCTACTAACGATAATGCCCAGACCTTGTCATGTCCCCAAATTTGAACCGAACTGTACATAAGCTTTTTCGAAAGGAATACCTGTGGGAGAAATGTCCTATATTATATTATATATTTACGTAGCTGTTCCTATTTTAGTACATTGCCATTTGTGCTTGAACCATGTGCTGCTTTTCTCTACGCTCCTTAATACGAAGTGCTGCCTTCTAAATCGAGTTCAAATACTGACCTGTTTTTCACAATAGTCGTACTACACAAACACTGGTTTTTATCGTTACACTTATCGTATTTTTCGGAAAAGGTTGGGGTGACGCCCTCCTTCCAAGCGCGGGGGCTAAATGCTCGCGCGCTTCGGGCAGGTGCTCTCGGGCATCTGCAGGTCTCTAACGAGTCTCACCCTCGACGCGACGGTCTCAAGCACCAGGGCGCCACCTGGGCTCTTACCACGTCAGAACTACACAAAATAATGGAAGACCCTCACGGCCTCCGTGCTGGCTGCACTGCCCGCCGAACGAGACCCGACGTATGCGGACACCACTCTATGCCGTGGACTAGCCATAGAGCCTAGCACGGGCATAACTTGGCATCGCGATAACGTAATACAATGCAATACAAATACTTATCGTATGAATTTGGCCTTTTCTGTCTGTTTGACATCATCGTTGTGACTTGAGCCAAGCAAGTCACAAGACTTATTCTACAGTTGGGACTTCCGATCACTCACTTCGTCGCCTTGTGCGTCGTCTAGATCTGATGCAGACAGTGTTTCGAGGCACAAGCCAAATTCAGGGTGCTCGAATACCACCTTGCATGTCTACCTATCCACACATTACCGTCGGATTAGGACTCGATCTATCATAATGCAGCCTGGGTCAGTAAATTCTTAATCTAAGAAAGCAAAACCCAAGCCGTAAGGCCCAGCAACCTTGCGCTCAGAGGGTGAACAGGTTATAACTTAACCCCCGAAAAAAAGGGCGAGGCCTTCCCGTGAGCACGCGGCTCATACCACCAAGTCAAGCTATCTTGTCCAAAGCTCGTTATACGCTACGTTCAACTAGGCCACACACTCGCAAGTTCGTGTGTCGCACATTGCGCACTCGCAAGCGACCTGCGCACTTATTGCACACACCACGCACTTTACATCTGTCCTCCAATTAGTTGTTTGCGTTTGATGAGACGAAGTTCATGTTCCGTGGACCCGCTGATTTAAATCTATTTTTATTCAGCATTAGTGATACCAACCGGACAGCGTCCGCCATTTTGGTTGCAACAACAAATTCATGCCTATTGTGGAGGGGGCGACAAAGTTTGCTATTATCGTTCCAGAAGGTTTCAATATAACTCTGGCAAAATCCACGTCTTGGAGCCGGCTAAAAGCTGGTCACCACAAGACTTAAGACGCTATATTAAATAAGCCAAAATTCGTTTGCCAAGTATGTAACAGATACACAACATGCACTGAGAGCATGGCAGCTCTTCAAGATAAATTAGCAGCGGTGGATTGCTGATCAAACACACATACAGACGAGAGTATGTAAGCCAATGTTGAGTCCTGATAAATTCTGGCACGTCACAAATGTTGCGCGCCGGAAAACAATTGCTGTCAATAAAAATAGGCTAACCGATATGTTCCTTCACGCTTTTGCTGTGCAAGGTTCTGTCTGGTCTCAGCTCAGATGGCGTGCAATAAATTACTTAATTTTTGGCAAGCGACCGCTTACTGCCTTTGGTCTTTAGTGCAAAGCAGATTGTAATTGCATTACCAAAAAATCTTATACAATTTTAACAATACAATCAATTGCTATGCACTTAGATTTCAGAAACGACGTATGCATCGACCATACACCCTAGTATGCGAACGGGCGTACTCACCAATAGGGTGTCGCGCAAGCAGCAGCCACCATTTAAAAGGCTAGTAAAACGGCAGAACAGCTAATTTTTCGAAATCTTAGGTTCAATATAGAGCGCGTCACGTTCTCCTCATTCAGACTTGAACCGCATCCAAGATAAAGGTTTTCGTGTCATCACTTTCCATCGTCTTTTTTACGAAATATCTATTTCGTCATTACGACAAATATATGGGATGCAAAGAAAGCCGTCGACGAATTTGTTGACCAATTCAGCTCTCAAGAAGGTTTCTTCGGCATATAAAAGTACTTTTATACCAAAATTGGCCTATATAAACAAGACTGTGCGACCAACAAAGGCTGAAAAACGAGAACAGCAGTAAATTCGCGTCAAAATTTGCTTACTCATCAAGCACCACTCTGATAAGAAAGGCTCTATATAACAGCGCTTCCTGAACCTTCGCCGTCGCCCATTACGGGCAATATACCAAATGAAGAACGCTACCGCACCCTGGTAAACACTCGCTTTCTAAGGCTACAATAAAGCCTAACAACGTGGTTAAACAGCCTCGTTTCTTGTAGTTTTTGCCTAAAAAGGTAGTTTACTTGACGACAGAAATCCGCTCTATGACGCTCTTGTTATTGTGATCACTGAAATAGGAGACAAAAAAGGATAGGGTGTTCGTTCGCTTTTACCATATTACCGATGCCTTAACTGTTATGAGCCTCTTTGTATTTCTTACTCAAAGAAAACATCTAAATTGCGTAAATTGGTATTTACTAGGTAGTTTTATTGTCTTATCTGTGGACTGCTTATGGCAAATAACATGCCAGAGCTCATTCGAGCGGCTGACCAAGGCTAATTACAATATAAGGATGAGTTGCTTTAACTTTGATTTTATTTTTAGAAAAAGTTGGTTTGTCTCATTTGCCAGCTCTTTCTCACACATTGCCTATAACTAAGTGGCGAGAACAATTAGCTCGTCTTTCTTAGAAAATTTTTGGAGGTCCTTTTGTAATGACTACTGTAATAGTTCGAGGTCCAAATACTAAAGTGCAAAGGACAGCTATGACGCGATTGGCATTTTTAAATTTCTGATGAATTCAATTGGGTCATTAGGCTAGCGGCCAGCTATACCCGAATTTTGACAAGAAATAAATTTTTTTATCACCTGACACCTGGCGGAAGAGAAAGTAAAAGCGATAATGCTGAGTTGATCATCTCCGGAACAACATTACCAAGCGACACGTGAGCTTCTGAAGTGCAAGATGCCGAAGCAAAACAAAATGCGACATTCAATTATACCACGGTCGTGCAAGATTAATGCTGCAAATTTGGCGACATCTACGCACGTTGGCGTCAGTTACGATTGAACTTTAATCAATTTGGATTCTTGAGTGATCGTTAATGATATTCTTTTATTTACCGAATTACCTGTAGAACTGGTAACATTCTGTCATTATGAAGCCAAGCAAAGAGCTCTCAGCACGCTTTATGCTGAGCTACTTGACTTCAATACATTTGTGATCTAGCGTGAACTTTGGATCGATTTTGAGCCCTTTCAGAACGAGTCGCACACTCACAATATTTTCTGCACTTTTATGCTTATTTGTAAAACATAGTTGCGTATTTTTTTTGAGACAAAGTCGAAGACAAGACATTGCAGACCAACGTCTTCGTGTTTAGTTCGGGTAGAAATATGACTAGGTAATGCCTTGCACCAAAAATAACACCCACTTACTTAAAGACGCTTTCGCCAAAGCATTGAAGTCGTGACATTATAATACGTCAGATATTTGACCGCTTGCTCCAGCGCTTCGTGCGTGAGTCAATCGAAGAGTTTATATCAGGTACACAGTAATTTGGTTTTTCGCCCATGGCAACTGGATCCAAAGTGAATGCAATGAGTAAATATTTGCGAGCTTATGAAAGCTCCTTGAATCATGATGACATATGAAGAGCGAGCGATCTCTGAGATCAAATTTAAGCGCTAACGACAAAAAACTTTAAGTGTGGACAGACTTACAAAAAGTTTCGTGGTCTACAAAACAAAGCACGAAACGACTTATACCTATGAAGATTGTGCCACAGAAGTAAGTGGGCGTCAAAAAGATATCTGTACAGGCTTGAGTTGTGGACCTGTTGTTGTGGTTATAAGATGAATAGCGGTGCAGCGATGCCAAGAGTAGTTGACTGCTGTGTATTGGTATACCTACGAAAGATTGTGTTAAAATTGAAGACACTTGATGGATAATTTTGTACGATCCATTGTGAGCGATCTTTTTGTAATACCACAGATCAGCGTCCATCAAAAAGCGAAGCAGCCTCGCTTTTTGTCTTGCAGACAATTTTTCGCTAGATTCTTTTACGTGCGGAACTTTTAAAAATCTTGTTTCAGAGCTACGCACATGTCATGTCGTGCGTATGCAGTATGAACTATATCAATTACTCTTAAAATTATAGTTGTGACATGAGCTAGTCTCATAGTGTGGGCGACGCGGTAGTTCATCAGCCATTTTTTTTGTTATCCTGGCTTAATCTCTATCTCGACCAGACTCGGCTAAACTTCACGTAAAGAGAGAGTCACATTGCTATCCAATGTGAGAGATGAGACGTCTGTGGAGCGGAGCGTTGCGACGTATTATCTGTATGGATCACAAATGGTTCAGCACCACCAAGTGAGCCTTTTAAGTTAGACAAACGCACACTCCGTAGCAAATCGGTCTCTGTGGTGGACACAACACAGTTTTTAAGGCCTTCAGCTGCCAAAAAAATTAGTGTGATTATCCGACCTCACCCTGTGGTCTCTTCTTTTAGCAGCGCATTGCTGAAGGGAAAATTTTGACGAGTTACGTATAACATTGAACGTTCACTTTACACCCAGCAAAAATTAAACAGTAGTCTTGCCATTTCCTTACGATTTGCACCGTACTTGCAAGAATGTGCTAGTAAGGATGTACTAACTGTTTGATTTGGTGATCCTATTCAATCCCCTATTATTTCGACCTTAGTGAACAATGCTCAAAGTCCATGCTTCCCATAAATCTCCCTACAAAAAAAGAGAAGCCAAATATTCACTTATCTGCATTAGCGTCAAGCTTATTCAAGAGAAGCACTTAAAAACTCCGCGCAAGTAAACAATGTGGTAATTTACGTCCAACTTCCAATGTCGTGGTCAACTATAAATAATATTCTAGGCTGCACATACACGTTATGGGGCTTGGACTTTCGCGTTAGTAGACATTTAAACGTTGCAGGCACATTTGAAAGACTTTGGAGCGTAGCCAACCTTTTCAGGAGCGTAACACTTGGAGTGCAGGTGATATGTCACTATCTCAACGAGAAACTGACAATATTGTACGACTGAGTTAAGCGCTCAATATACGTACTACACATAGTGACATGTTGTCTTAGAGCACATCCTTAATTAAGCTCGTGTGTGTTATACTTAGCTTGTAAGAAAGATGTACAAAGTGCCACTTAAAATTTGGTTTATGACGCATAATGTTAGAAAACTTGCGTCAACGATGTCACATCTTTTTAAAATAAGATGCACTGCTGTGCAACGGCCAATAAAGATAACGTACCAAGTTGATGACGTACACCTTCCACTATCTATTGGTTACGTCAAGACCGATCGTACGAGACGCGTTCTCGTACTCTTTTGCAAACTGCTTGCACAAATCTGACAGATTCTTTAAGACCAAAGATCTGCCCGTGCATTAGGTTATCCCTTAATGTCAATTAAGACCGCACTTTATATGGTGTTCAGAAGGTATTTCTTCCTTCTTTTGATGTATGACCTTCACTGTTGGCTATACAGGCCACCTTTATTCTCTTTAGCAAGCCGTACGGTCTTTGAGAGAAATCATCTTGTCAAATTTATGTCGATACGATAGTGCACTGACGCACCGACGTCTTCGTTGACATCGAGCTAAAATCTGTGCTTGTTAGGGCTCCGCTTAGCAGAAAAGATTCTGTTGACCTAAAGTACGTCTCTCCACTGCGAGCTTTTCTCAGTGGGTTGCGTAGACGAAAGTGGTGTTATCACTGCGCATGACGTGGAACGTAAACCACTGAGACAAACTCTTAGGTGACAGCATTTGCCGTATGCCGTTTTAGTGTGGTTAGCTTTGTGACCAAGATTGTAATACAAAGCCCTACCACAACAAGTGGAGAAATACAGAGAGAGATACCTATTGAGAGCAGCACTTTCTGCATCTCGTGAGTAGCGCACATGAGCTCATCATCAAGGGGTAGATCCCGTCAAAGCACAAAAAGTGGCACGTTGTCTACTACAAAATGCTCGTCTTGGGAATTGTTTGCTGCTAAGTATGGTAGGCTTTAAGACTAGGGCTTGTACACAAGGTTAGTATTATGCACGCTGCCTTGGATCAAAGGCAATTATGAACCGCGTATCATGCCTAAAGTTATGAGTGCGAAGGACGCCGCTTATTGCTTTTTGTGCAACCGACCGTTTAGGAATCTATTCTTGACACATTTTGTGTTCAGTTCTTAAAGGTGCGGTGAGTCGGTCAATGTGCTAGACACAAAAGTTTCAATGTCTAGCACATTGACCGACTCACCGCACCTTCCTCGCCGAAATTGGAAAACTCTGCACTTAAGATAATTTATAGTAAAAAATTGGCATCATAGATATAAGTCTTTTTAGCGAATGAATTTTCGTTGTGATGCATTCACGGCATACCTAGTATGAAGTTCTCTCTTGCCAAGCCAAAACAGATTTTACTCTATTAAAGTCGATGAGCTAAACCCTATAAGTTCTGGGTACATTTGATCGTCTTTATCGCAAGCAAACACCGACCGTGTCTTACTGCTGACTTGTTGAGCTTAAGCATATGGTTAGATCATTTCGGCAGTGGATTGTCGATCATAACTGCACGACGCTCTGAAATCAATAAAGCCGTCTGAAACTCTTCACTGCTTTTTTTTAAGGATCAGCCAGCTAGACATGTAAGCATGATATGTGTTATTGAGCACAGAGATAAGTCCTGTCGACCTTTAACAACTCCCTCTGACTCGACAAAGAAAATCATTTCAGTGGGACGTCCGCTCTTTGTGAGAGCTAACACTTTCTTGCGGCGTAATAGACCACTTGCTGGTCGTGTGATTTTGGCTACCTGATCTTTGATGCAGAAAACCTTCCAACTTCAAATGTCGAGTCTTACTACAGTCAAAACATTGACGAAATGCCTTTGGGCTGATCAAGTAGCTCGAAGGTTTACGTAGTCATCATCAGCAACGCGCTCATATATAGGTCCGGACCATCCAAATATCCCTGGATATGTGAGCCTGCCTCTATCCGTATCGACTGGAAGGCGATTTCGCTATGCCATACTGGTTTTAATTCCTTTCCAAAACAAGTCGAGCAACTTTGAGGTAGCTTCCTCTGCTAGGAGAGTTCTTAAACTCAAGTCAAAATTTTCATGTCATAAAGGCTACGAAGAAGTGCAATCGCCCACAGTATGAGCAGTTGATCGGCAAAAAGACTTGTGTCATCTGACTTTTCAGCATCAAATAGCTATAGAATAGGAAATTGTGCGTATTCGGGTGCTCGTTTTGGCGCTCGCACCAAGTCCGATTTAATGGCCGCTTCTTTACAATCAAAACCAAGCAGAAGAAAATCCTTGTTTCTCCGTTTAAAGGTCTTTTTTATTGCCTTGGCCGTCTTTGGCTTGAGCAGGACACCGGCTTCAAGTTTTGGCATCACCAATTAAAATGTCTGCATTATCTTTAGCTGAAGATGCTTCTTCAGAGCGCACTTATAGATGGAAGACTTGAAGCGCGCTTATCTTGCGTCCCGCTCTTGTGCAATCACAAATTAAAGTTGAATTCCTTCGGGAACAAAAAAGAATGAAAGCTTTTTTAGCTTGTCTGGGAATCAGCGCATAGATCTATCCTCACAAGCCCGAATATTGATCAACCGCAAGTGCTACCGGGCTGCTGACGCTTTGCAAGTAAAAACAAAGAGCGAGGTAAAATCATTAAAGTTGGCTCTATACTTAGATCTGGTACATGTCACATATCGCCATCTGTTTGACTTTAAAAAAAGTGTTTCAGTTGAAGATGTGAGGCTTTGTTTTAGATTAATACGTGAGAGGTGAAGGTCCAACAAATATTTTCTACTGTAGTCATTTTCAATAATACGCAAATATTGAGAAATATTCGAATAAGCATAAGCTCCTCCGTGAAAAGTACGACCTTTTTGGCCATGTTCAACTCATCACTTGACTTGTGCCACACAACGAAATTAAGCGAAAAGTAATGCATTGCTTCAATTGTCTAGGGCGTCTCTCCTCAAAAAGTCAAGGTGGCAATTTTCATATAAGATCTAGAGAAAAGGTTGCCTCGTACGCCGCTTGCGAAGTATAAGCAGTAACAATCGATTCGATTTACTGGAAAAAAAAGCAGCAGACAAAAGCATATGGTGTGCTTTGTCATGGAATCTAGTAGGTTTAGGAGCAATTTGAGGTGATGCCTACAGAATTTTGCTTCGGTTTTAATTTTGAAGCAATAGAATACTGCCAAGGAATATAGCTTTAACTGCTACAGATGCGGCAAACAGAAGCACATCGATTCGCATTCCTAATTAGGCTGACAAAATGAAAGCCTATGCTGAAAAGTGTTGCAGAAAGGAGCCGCGCCCTCAAGGCCAGGAAAATGCCGAGAATAAACAGAGTCGAAGTGGTTTTTTTGACATTATGTATAGAGTCGTAAGGATCCGAGTGCTCCTTTGCGACAGTACGGGATCGGCAGATATTTAATTATGCCTGGATGTTTGCGCATTCCAACTGTAGCAAACTTTCAAAGGTGAGGAACGCGAACTTGAAGGGGCTTAAGTATAAGTAAGTCCATGCAGTATACCATTGTACGATCACTAACCTAAATATATGCAGCTTGTTTGTCTGTCAGGGCCTTTCGGTACCAATTAGATCCAGTGGCATCGTAAAATTAGCCGCTAAACTTGTGCAACACTGAATAAATGGATGTCTTTGCAAAAATGACCAAATATGCAATATTTTTGATTGAGTACGTACATGCTCACTGTGAATCAAAGTTGTTTTTAGAGCTTACTTTTTTTGTCCAATGCACGGCATTTTTTCAATCCACTTTTACAAAATACCTGTCAACTTTATAAACTTTATCAGGACCAGGTCTAGCATCTTCTCTTGGCTTAACATCCTATCGACCCCTAAACGATCGTTCCAACCAATAAAATCATTTCTTACATTATATTCTACGATGCCCAGTATAAACGTCTTAAGGCTTATACTCAACAAGCTCGCCCACCATAAAAGATTCTGAACTGCATTGCAAAGAGTACGATCCGATCACTTTGAAGTCAGAATTTCATAACGATTGCAATGTTGGTGATTGTTGCGACATTTGCTGACGATCGGAACAAAGTGCCCACCACAAAGATATGCTACTGAAAACAAACTTGTCCGTATTAAAATCTGGTGGATTGCACGGAAATGCCTTCTAGAAGTACGAGACAAATTGAAATTAAGCTATCGCCTGATAATTGCCACGACAAGCTGATCTTTATAAGTCTGATCTAGTCAAAAAAGCAATACAGAGCTACTAAGCAAATTATCGAATATACCTGACAATCATAATACCCTTTTGATGGTTTTTTGATTTTTTTAATTCACACGATGGACTCACGTCGTCGTTTGTTACTCTGCACCTTGAGGACGTCAATATAAAACAATCAGTATTTCTTGACTACTATTGCCTTGTTTGAAGAGCGACTTTAAAAATTTGCGCTTGAATATTAATTGAGCAAGTGCTACTTCTCAGGTCATTTACTTAAGCATTCGGTGTAGCAAAGTCGAAAGAATTTTCCCGCATATGATAAATGACCTTGGTGTGTTTAATTTCGACACAGAGATTGCAGCTGCATAATGCTATTTTGAGAATGGTCAATCGATACTCTGCAAAGAGTCGGATCGAAGCATACTCAGGTGTCGGAGTCGATTGGCTACAAGATTTCTGCCTTAAAAGCAAAATGAACCAATCGCGTTTTTGTCGTGCGATCGAGGGCGACAAGAATTAATGATTCAACGAGTAATTAGTACCATTTGAGTTTTGCCGGGCTTGAATTTTGAGAAAGCGAGTGCGCTAGGCGAGCAGATCCCAATCAAGGTTTCTAGAGGGAAAAATACAAAGAATTTGATGCTACAAGTCTTCTTAATCCATCAGTAGCAATTTCACGATGTCTTTTGATGCTTTGATGGTCTTGTATTGCACTGTCTACATCTTCGATTTTTAGTCTAGATCATACTAAGCTCTGCCTGATCTACTTTGTTTCTAAATAATATTTGATCAAATAATCGTTTTTTTTTCCTTTAGATTTAGTTCGAGTATGCTCGTCTTGAGCTTAATCTGAAGCGCTTTCGACATCGTCGCTACGCTTGCCATGACAGAGAAGCGGTAGTGAGCAGAATTTTTTCCGCATACACACTCGGTCCGGATTGTGATTCGTATCGCGTCTTACAGAGCACTTGGATCCGCAAATGAATAAAATTAGGCTCGAAGGCGATTATAGTCATCTTTCTTGTCGACAAAGCTCTTTCCATCTTACCGCCATATTACTGATCTTGCTTCGTTAAGCAGCATCATTTGCGATTCTGCGCTTTCTTCTTTACTACCGGCTTTATATTGTTCTTGTAAATAGTACGAATATGTTAGGCGCTATCTTAATGTTTGAGTAGAAGCACCATTGTGATGAAGATGGGTTCGTCAGAATTGACAAGACAAATTTTTGATATTGTTCCAGCTTCACCTACTTGCCTACTTTGACAACATCACACGCAGCACCCTCGAACGCGGCTGTGTCGGCTACTAAGGCCCTGCTGATGTTGCTCACTACTTCAGCTGATCTATTCGCTACTCGGCACTTGCAAACCAGCTTTGGCTCTAAATGTCCAATCGCTGCGTCATTGTTTGCAAAAAATTTTTTTAGCTAGTTAACGGTGCACGCATTAGCCTCTTCCAATCTCGTTATGATGTTCACAAGAAGGTTTCAAGCTTTTAAACAACAAAAGAATTACAATTATCTGCGGAGCTTTCTGTCAATCAGACATCGCCGTTGTGAGTTAGGTCAATTCTCAAAAGCTCGCATCGCAACCGAAGAGCTCATTTTACAGCTGTGACTTCAGACCAATCTTTTCCATCGCCATCCATACCTAACATGCTGTATGAGTCTCGTACAGAATATCAGTGTATTCTCGAGCCAGAATTCAGCTCATAGCATCCGAGCACTACTCAGTAAACCAGCGCAGGAGTCGGATAATCACTCGTTCGCTCATGGAACACAGTCTTGCCGCGAGCCACAGTCAACATTTGCTCAGAGTGGACAAGACGCAGCCCACATAGTTTACTAAACTTGTAAGCCTACAATTTTTTTAACTCAGCAGAAAGTTGGTCCCAACAAAGGCAAAAAGCGTATATACAGCGCAAACACAAAAAAAGGGAGAAGGTCTTACTACTGCTACTCTATAAAGTATAAAAAAGCGCTACCGACTTGGCTCTTGAGGCCGATCTTGCCGCTCTAATTGTGTGCCTGAGCTTGATCACGTAAGCAATAGTCTCAACATTAATAACCAAGCCCATAATAGATGTAAACTACTCTTTCCTTAATAACATAGTAGATTGCAGCGAACGACAAATTTTAGATGTGTCTAAGCAGAGATACGGAGCTAGATGCCTTGGATGCCACTTTTGACAAAGTCAATGGCTTCAGGCGACTATTACATCGCACTTAATAGTCAACGTGGTACAAGCAGTTTTTTTGCCTCGTATCAGCACTCAAGATGCCCTCTTCAAAGTCGTTGGCATCTTTTTCCACTGAAAGACAGCAAAGTCGATGCTCTCTTAAGCTTTTTACGACAATGTGTTCAGGAAAGACAAATATTTATAGTCAATGCTGATGATACAGATATCTGTCCTTTCCAACAAAATCCACAGTTCGCGTTTGCAATGCAGTCTAAACAGGTTGAATATTGGGAGCACTCGCCAAGCCCAACAGCATCTGCGCCGTTTAGAAAATCTGCGATATGTGGATCTAGTGGCATGACGTACGACTCAAAAAAACTAGCATTGTGTGATTTATGTAGCTTTAGTTCGAATATATGTATGACCTTTCAGTCAGTGTAAGTGAGTTTGATCATTGTAAAGAGATCGGGAATAAACATCGTTTAGAGATAAGAATAAAGAGCGTGCCGAAAGCTCTTTTCTTTCTGGCTGACATGCACAGCAGAAAAGCCACCCTTTGCCTCCACTAAAATAGGAAATTCCCTCTTACGCTTGATTGAACGATATATCGCTAGCAACATTTGAACTCATTGGTTGAAACAGCACTCATGAGAACAATGACTTCTCTCTTCTGTTAGATGACGTTTTTGAACTTTTCCATAATTATGTTTCTTCAATATGTGACGCTCATTCGGTATGGTAGTATAGGCTTTTGTATGAATGACATGCTTATAGCAATAAACCTAATACGTATCACTACGGAGTGTGTACTCGCTTATAATTAATCTCAACCCGACTTGAGCCTTTTTTTATGATGATCAACAATTTCGTGTGCGATTATATATTTGTAGACAATGATTTGTAGACTTTCAACGGGACTGCGTGTGTTGCTGTCTTCAAATGACCGTTTACACTTAAAACGGATACGCCAGAGGTAGGCCAATGAAAATTCGCTGGCCGGATCAATGTCCCACAATTACTGTATACCATTGTAATTCCTATTAGCATTGGTGCTTGAACCAAACAAGTACGCCCTAAAATACTAAGCAGTCTCTTTTTTTATGGAAATATTAAATGACATGTGCTTCACAATACAATATTATGATTTTCAATCTTGCTTTACTCAAATTTTTCTGCAGTGAATCAAGTTAAAACTTCTATTGCAATTTTATTTGTCTGTTCGACCATAACGTTAAGAAGAGACGCTTGTCAGAGGTTTATTCGATAGACTAGATGAGTCGCAGAACTTATTATATATCAAGAACTTCAAGAAATTTACGTCGTCACTAAGTGCGGCTTCGGGCTTTGAAACAGAAATCTAGAAAGACGAGCCAAGCTCACAGTGCTCAAAACCACATGGTAGTCACGTAGCTTAAGCACGCTGCACCGTCGAATGGATAAGTCTTTTATGAAGCAATCTCACACCGGGCGTCGGTCACATTCTGCTCAACGTAAACAAGATCCAGATCATGTAACAGGCCAGCCTTAAGTGCAGGAAGAGAAGAAAGGAGTGCTTTACCCAACAAGTTCTATGTCTGCCCACAAGAATGCTACGAGTCGGGTTTCCAATGGATAAATCTTTCATACACCACTCTTGCTTGGGCCATGCATTCGTAAGTCCGTGCGCCCAATTTTGCGTGCCCGCGAGCGACAATGTACTCGCTGCGTACCGCACCCATTCTTCAGTGTGTGATGAGCTTAAGCTCAATGTCGTAATTAGAGTGAGGCACAAGAGTACGAGGTGCACTTAGATGAGCTAAGAAATACTTAAAATCACGGACAGCCAACAAGTCCATGCCCGACAAACCACAACAATCGCCCGAAAAGTAGCATCAAGCTCCATGAAAATAATGGCATCGCATTTCTGGCTTCCTTGAATTCTACAGCTGGAGGCCCGTGCAAATCTTAGAACCTGGTCAGTGGCTAGCACAATGGTTCTACGGGAATACCAAGAACGTTCAATTTTAAAATAGCGACGGTTTCCATCCGGCAATGGAGACGGTACCTGTGATACCCGTGCAACAACGAATGGCTTTTCAAGTACTACTCAAAAAAAAGAACACGAAACTGCAATTTCTGCTGGCACTGTCAGCAAAGTCGATATCAGCAATTTTGGTTGATTCCAGCTTTCAGCCCAGAAAATCTTTGTAAGCTTTGAAAGAGCCATATATAGCGTTTCTTATCGCATCAAGGCTTAATTTCTACAAACAAATAGTGTTAATTCGTCTTTATTTGCTCTTATGGTGCCATTCGATGTCCGCTAAGCAATTAGCTGTCGAGATCCATATTCTTAAAGCATTCGGAATTTTTATTGTGGTTGAAGAAGCTGTTGTTGCTTTTATGACGTTAATGGTCACATTGGGCCGGCATCAACTATTTTTTTGTGATTAATCATTTCTCGTCGATAAGAGGAACACAAGGAACATATGAGTCTAGGCAGGCGAGGGTACGCTCGAAGACTTTTATATACGGCTCCAACTACCCCAACTTAAGTTAAGCTTGCTAGGATTTTATAGTGCTATCGTCTCGAATCACAAAAAAAGCAACAAAGAAATCAGTTTTTTTGCAGAGATGTATTAATGATGGATACAAGATGAACGTAGAACGGCAACACATTTGTTTGAATGTCATCCTCGCTGCCATGAATCTTAAAAATGAGGGGAGAAGTATATTGACACGCCAAACAAACCTTTCATAGACCACTCTGAATAAGTTTATATAAGAAATGCAACAGCAACACATGCCGCCTTAGTACTTGAACTTCAGACAGCAACATATTTAGGTGAAAACGCATCGTGCAGCCATTGACATTAACGATTGGCAAGCGCTTCCTTGCTCCTTAGTCAAATTTCACCGTGAACAACTAGCATTCTTCACAAGTGAATCACACGCAGCAAGATTTCAATTGATCAGGCGTGATTACTGTCCCAAGATTTCCATTTGAAATACTCTTTGTGCAGCGGTCATTGCCCGAACAGCTGGATGATGACCTTGTATCACTGCGTTGCTTAGGTCTTGCCAGAATTCGGCGAGTTCCATGAAGTCCACGCCAACATACGTATGCTCAGTGGTCTCACATATTTTCCTCGAAATTAGCACACGTGTGTCTTTCCCCTTTTTACGTAAATTACGGCATTTCAAGTCTCATTTTCGCCGTTAGTTTGAAACTTTTTTTGGGCTTAAATTACCTTTTCCGTGTAGGATCTTTAGTTTATATGCATTCCTTCCTGTAGTTGATCCAAAGTTGTGATGACCTTAACACAAACAAATATGTCAAGACCTCGAAGGCTTGTGGCCGCAACAATATGGTTTCCATAAAATGCTTGTATTATTGATCAGACTCTTTATGTTGCCAACTTAAGCCTCCTTAAAAACATACGCGTCAACTTATTGCTCAGAGAGCTCAGTCTGTCCTAAGTTACGGCCATGCGGGCGTCCTAGCTTGGCTTTTTCTCAACGCTTTCATACAAAATACTCGGGTGCTTAAAAGGTTTGTATATACAATAAGAATTATTCCATCAGGCATCAAGCGATATTATAAATTTATGCGCTGTCTCGGCACACACGATGCCCTGATAGCTGAAACGTCGAACGTTTTCAGCAAGATAGGAGGTTGTTCTGGTGTAAAACGCAGTGAGAGTACAAGTGGAATGTTATCCGTCCGATCATATGCCGTCTTTAAAGTATGACTCAGTGGACTGATTTCTATCTCATATGGCTTTACAAATTGCTTGATTTTTCTCCACCTCCGCGGCATACATTCTCTTTACGAATTACGATCGGACTCAGATCCACACACATCAAAGTTGCTATTGCTTTTATAAAACAAATTGTAGCATCTACGACTCGGATCATTAGATTAGGGTAAGCCTATATTGTCTACAACTAAAGCAGCTCATAGTGGTGTCTCCTCATCCGAAAAAAGATAACTCTAAGCCGTAAATTGCGCGTTTCTCTCTTCAAGCCCCACCGTCATGTAATAGTATCCGAATGTCGAAGTAAAATAAGCTGATCGTTTAAATTTTTAGCATCTTGCGCGCAAAATGATCTGCGCGCTCCCGACATTGATTCGTGCGTTCGATTTCACTCGCACTCTGCTCTTATGACAGCTACGTTGGGGAGGCATACTTATTTGAGCGATGACTTGCCTTTTCTTTAAAGGGTGTTAGTTTTGTCTGGTAAGAGATACTTCCAAGTCACACAGCGCCGCATATCTTTCCAGTCGTTTTGCGGATATAGCTAAGTTGCCGGCACCAATTTCATGATGGGGTTGCAAGAAGCGTCTTATTAGCGAAGCGTTTTTCTTTGCGGATACATAATTGTGGCCTTTACCCTGCTGTTGCACCATCGAAATTGATCTTATTTTGAGCTAATATTAGAATCTGCTTTCGCATAGGGACTGCCATCATGGATAAGAGAGCAATCGCTCAAGTAGGTATTAAAAGTCATTGCGATTAGTATTAAAAAAGCAATTGATTTGAATCTGTTCGATCAGACTCTTCGGTGCACAAGGCGATAAACCTTTGTATGCGTTCGTTTTCGTATTCTATTAATTCGAGGATACGCTCAGCTTTTTTTGTGGTCACTCTGATATGGTTTATGTTTCTTCAAAACTGCTATATGGGCGCATTGGATTTCTGCAGATTTAGATATTGATTTATAATCTCTGGTCAATCAGGTGCTCACTAAGCACTCTCGCTTTTATTCTTGAGAATCTGTAGTATGGCTTTACGATATGGGCAAGCTTGCGTCCTAGCATGCCTTCAACCCTGCTATCTTGGTCACTGACTTGTATATCAAGTGTTGTAGAGATCCGTTCTGTAGCTCAACTTCCATTAGCTGGAATCGCTGTTGCATCTTCTCTTGAACTTACACTCCGAATCTATAAGCCGTCAATTGCGTATTTTAAATCTGCACTACTAATCAAATTGATCAGCTCAAGAAGGTCGTAATCTTTGAATTTCTCATCAACCTCAATCGTCAATACTCATACAATGGGAGCTCAGGTGTCTGTACAGCTTTTAGAGCGCAGTGCGCATGACCTTTTGTTCCGATTGTACATTCATAGCTTCTTTGGGCAATCGCAACTATATTTCATAGCTGTTTGTTTGTAAATACAGTCTACTAACTACGAAGATCCAGAAGCAGAGTCTTTATCCCTTTCCTCGTACTAGGTGTTATTTTTTTTCTCCTACGAGGTATGCGATTATCACTAGCTCATCTGATCATCTTTTTCTTACTTGACCTATTGCGTCCATCTTCTGAATCCTAAATTCCACAAACGATACCATAGTCTTGATCTGATCTCAATCTTGTGTGGCAGCGGAGCGATAGTAGACAAATTTTCACGGATTGCACTTTGATATTTCCTAACCACCGGTAGAGGCATAAAAAAAGCTTAAGTTACGCTCATAGACAAACTTTATCGCTCATTATGTAGATATAGATTCCTACAATGGTTCATCAAATTGCGGTTTGACGACGCGTCTGACGATTTTTTATTGTTATTAGCATCTTTTGTCCTCGTCGGATATATGTTTAAATATTTAGTTGTCAAAAGTATTGGCATGCAATATTTACATTGACGTGGCGCTTGCAAAAAATGTGCGCAGACACGATAGATTTGACTAAACGAGGAGTGTTTTAGTAATTGTTAGATTGTCGAGGGTCTTACCTTCTATACTCATAGATGTTGTTGGCTCCTATTGCCCGGTGGTCCTTAACGTACAATCGAGCTTACAGAGTGTCATGACTGATTGCTTGCAAACCAGCTTTATCGCGCCATATTAAACCATAGCTATATCTGCATGTCTACCAAATGCACAAGAAAGCTTGTTTTATCTTTCTAAAAAAAGGCGAGAGTTAAATGCTGACTGACGCAAACATATACCTTTAGTGAACCAGGACGTTGCGCCGAATATTCACGTTCATCTTAACAATTTATTACTTCCAGACTCTTGAAGGGATGCGTTGAGCACGAAACCGGACCGATCTATGTGAATTGATTACAACAATCTGTATAAGCCCATGAAAGCTTTGGTATTCTGCCCAATTGTGAATCCGCGTCATTAAAGATGGGTGCGTATACACAATATTTTCCGAGAAAAATGGTCTGATGGAAACGCCACTCGCATTACGCCAAAAATTTAGCGTGTTCGGCAACATCACAACTCGTATTCTTCTGATGCACTTAACAAAGCTTCGACGTCGAAAGACGATTAATATATTTCCTTTAAGAAAAAAAGACGTGACTTTGAAGGCAAAATTGACACAGCTAGTACTTCATCAAAACAGTTGAATGGGCTAAGCGCTAATTTTCTATGACCTTTTAAGCTAAATCGATAGCTTAAAGGATCAACTTCTCTTCACGAAGAGTCAAAGATCCCAAAGGTACACAGTTCAAAGTCGGCCTTATCCGCCTGCCGCTTGATTTGACATGCGCGGCATGAGTTTGAGCATATGCGGCAATTTTGCCAAAACGCAATAAAATTGTAAACGAGCCATAACATGCATGAAGCCCCGTTTCCGAATACATCAAACGCTATTAAAGATCCCAAAAAAGTATGATCGATACCTTTTTAAGAGGAGATCAATTGACGTAGCTGTCGTCACCAGCAAGTTGGCCGGCAACGGCAACTACGCCAAAGTGTACATAGTTGTGGAAAGACTTGAGCTGCGATACTTGATCGATTCAGAGCGCGAGAAATAATGGACATTCGTTTAAACAAAAAAGTCGATTGAATAAACATACTAACTTTAGCATTTAGAGCTTCTAGGCACTATTAAGTACCATATACATATGCAGGATGAGCTAAATACAAATGAAGTCACTTAAACAAACTTTTACTCATCTGCCAAAGTGACATCAGACACTTACTGCTTCATTCTGAGCGAGAAAACGTGTTGTAGGTCAGTAAATTTTTAATTTGAGTGTTTGGAGTCACTCTTGCTGTCTTTAATTCTTACTTCCTTAATATTGCAAGAGCACGTTCCTAGAATCGAACTTTGTGCTGATACTAGGTCAATTGCTTGTCTTCAGAAGTGATATTAATAACATTCAATCTTTGTTGATATATTCTGCAATTTCGTGATGTGATTCCCATATCAGTAGGGTTTGTTGTCTCTTTATGAAGTCCACAAGACCGAACGGTTATTTGAGTCGTTGATCTACCTTTTTGCTTGCTTTTCCTTTTTTGTGATGTCTACTAAGTCGAAAAAGGGTTATTTTGCTTGCTTTAGGGACCTCGCTGCTGGGCCAGACTGAGCTATCAACCTGCCTCTATCGACGACCTTGCCAATGATTTAAGTTCTCGTTGAAGGTGCAATCCTCTTTCTTATATCCATGGCTATCAAAAGCGCCGGGCATAGCCTCAACTGAAAGAATAGATACAGTCTGCATGGGAAGCTTTTTTACGAAGCTGATAGACCAACGATAATGCCGCCGCGACCTTTACTGTGTAAGCGAGAAGAATCGCGACGAAGTTGTCGGACTTACCTTGTTGAGTCCTATCTAGCAAAATTTGAGCTCACATAGAGAGATCACACTCATAGACAAGCTTAACGATCACAAAACCTTAAGTAATGCTTTGTTAATTCGTAACAGAGACAAAAGTCTGGCGATTTGATCACATCCAAAAACATAGGAGCTGCACTTATTCTTGGTATCGAGAAGACTGATTGCAACTTAAGCATTTGGCATATAGCAACTGCAATTCGTAATGGCTCTATTAACAAAGATTAAAGACCCAAATTTTGCTACCTCTTAACACAAAGAACATCCTCACTGCCCTTGTTAAGGCTGGCAGACGATTACCTTTTAACTTGTCGAGGCCAATCCTTTGTGAGTGTGCAGCAGTTTGCTCGGTTGCTTAAGGGCCTGTTCGACGAACTGAATATGCTTGTGCCCATATTGAATCAACATTTGGCTGCACAATGACCCGATGCAATCAAAGCGCTTTTAAAAACTACAAGGTCGCTCTTATGAGCATATTTAATACACGATGTCAAAGTTGTTTATGTCGATGAAGGCGGATACCTGCTCGAAACGAAGCCGTCACGGTGAACGCGAAGATTTTCAAAGGTTGAAAATAAAATAGCTTACTGGTGTAAGCAAAACACGGAGAAATGGTCATAGTGTCATGATGTCCACATTGCTGTGAATGAAGCCCTGAAGAGTGGCTCCAACCATTACGAAGTTTAGCAGCAATGCGCGAAATGCGGTGCTCCCACCTTTTTCCTCCCTCAAGCGAACAGCCAGCTTTATGAAGTACATATTATTATATAGTATACTGGAAAAGCCACATGAATATTAATAAATAATAACTGGACGAGCGCAGCGAGATTTTTATGTAGAGGTCAATTAACTTTCGGAAAAATAACAAGGTCTGAAAATACGGTTATGAGGGATGCTTAGCATCAGACAGACAGCGAACGAAACTCGTATTTGTACTAAGCATTGTAAAAAGCCTCCAATTGGTGATCGACGGCAATGGAAAGCTTGTACGAATCATTCCTAGTGCCCTCTTAGGGGTCTGTATATGCACACTACGTGCGTGAGGCTAGACTGTCGACAAGTGCTACCAAGCATACCCGGTTCAAATGAATTCTTGCATTGAGGAAGCCTGAAGAAAGTTTTACAAAAAGTAAGTACACCAGTTCCGAATCTCTGGCTTTAATAAGGACGTATGCAAGACACTGGGGTTACAAGACTGATTCTGATTTTAATTCTGCAACGATTACTCCGGCTTCATTGTAATTCGCTTTTGTGTCTAAAGATTATCAACTTCATGCTAAAATAAACATGATCTTATGGTTTGAGCGAACAAAAGAGTTGCAGCATGGCAGACAAAGCTTAACCTTGGTCAAATCATAGGGTGGTATGCGAGTTTCGTAGCAACAAAAGCTGCAATATTGTAGTGTTATCAGGCCTTCTATGTAACACATTAAGAAATAGTTATGTAAGTGCATGGTTCCTTACAATGCATAGAGCGCTAAAATAGACTTTAAGCTAAGAGCTTAAAGCGAGAGCTTGCCATTTGTAAAATTCCTGCATCTGTTAAACCTCGATTTTGTAGACGCACAAAGGTATCTTGCGTCCATGCAGCAATTAAGCACAATACAACCAATAAAATTTGATGATATAGATAATGCATATCCAATCACTATAATTTCAGAAAGACGGTATGTGGATACTTTTTTTCGCTGGTACCATTCCTCTCCCCTCTCCCAGTCCTAATTCCATGCGCGGCGCATATTACGTCCTAGCTGCTCTTCTTGTCGTCGCCAGCAGCCAAATAGCTGCAGAATTTGGCCACCAGCTTCCAGTCTACGATGATGGTATCATGGCAGCTCGAAATGCTGTCGTAAAGACGCTGCCAAAACGATATCTCCGAGGAGGTCATGACGTGCACGACGACTCGGCTAATGAAGAGCGCTCTCTCTATTCTGTTCTAGTCAGCTTAATAAATGAAGGTGTAATGAAATTGCCGCGTGCCACTGAGGAATTAAATATGGTGCCACGCGCTGCAGATGATGTAGAGGTAATGTTTCGCCCTGCAGAGGTGAACGAGGAGATGCCACACATCACAAAGGAAGAGCTGAAGAAAGCTTCAAAAAGCGCGAAGGAGGCTTTGAAGAAACTTTGGAAACCAGTTAGTAGAACCGCCGCCGACGGCCATGCCTCTCACGATATACCCACCGGAGAGAAACTTTATCTTGATTTAGAAGCTTGGGATATTAAAGAATTTCACATGAGGGGGGGAAGTGTGATCAAAAAGCATCGAAGCATGATTGCGTCGGTCCACCAAGAGTTTCTCAATCTTTGCGACCCAAATTTACACCCAACGGCCGCCGAAACGTCTCTCCTTTGGGGCATGTTTCATTGGAAACCCGAGTTGTGCACTATAGAAATCCACGGGCGCAACCTGATGCGCCTTGCAAAGCGGGATGTGCAAAAAGGTGTGCTGAAAATTACTTCCAACGAATTGTTGGATAATCAATGGAATCAATTGTCGGATACGCACAAGCTCAGCGTGCAAAACTGCTTGCTCAATTTGTATTATCAGAGATGGGTGCGAATGTATAACATTTTCAAACGAAATCGACCTGATTTAATCGCCGCGCCATTAAACTTAGAGCTCAATCTAGGCACGAGCAGTGCTCTGGCTCTACGAAAGCACTCGCAAGTGCCATCGAACGCGGCATCGACGTCTAACGTTAAATCATCCGTCATCACGAAAAGATCAAAGCGTACCTTTGACAGCAACACCGGCACAATAAGCCTTTCATCCAAGCAAGCAAAGATGCAAAGTTCGAAGTCGGTAGTGCCACTTTTGACGGGAGCGACAACCTCAGGCGAGCACGTTGTCCCCATGCAAAACTTGAAGCTCAGCCTTGGCGGTCCAAGCGGTGGTTTTGCCCCGTATGAGCCTCCGAAAGCGCACAGTCTCAAGTCGTTAACGCCCGCTTCGACGGCACTGACGCTCGAAGACAGCGAAACGAAACTCAGCCTTGGCGGAATTTATGACAAACGCACTGACAAAGCTCCATCTGTGCCATGAAAGCGCGTGGTGTGATCCGAAACGAGTTGCATACAGACATGGTGGAGGAAAAAGATTTGCGATTGAGTAATTTCCAAAGCACCCGCCTCAATGTGAGTTACATCCTTGGGTTTCTCGTCTATTGCTTTCTGTTCTCGTAGTTGAGCAATAAAGACTGTTGTTTATTTCGCTTCCAAGATTTCTCTTTGTGCTTGTACGATGCTAGACAATACTTTGCAGTTTTATTTGTCCTTGATTGGAGAAAGCACTTGTCTTTATCATTCAGGATGATGTACGAAGGCGCCGAGATTTAACGTATTCCAAAAGACGTGATAAAAGGGCGCGCCGTAGGTATTCTGGCCATATCGAGTTTAAAAGCACACCAAAAATCTCGTCACGTAACTCCGATGTGATAGAGGCAACAGTCTTTTACACGTTCCTGGATGAGCACGCGCTGGCAAATTCTGACCTCACCGTTAGACATGATACTCATCTACCGGTCTTGCCTTCACCAGAGTACAATTTGCTTTGCTATTATACTTTTCCTTTAATGTATTGTTATTAGGATAGAGTTGACAATTAGTGGTATGTACTACAACAATTTGGCATACCGTCGTAAACATATTGAAATTGCGTAGTCAGACGATTGCTCCGCAAGAAAAGTGGTCTTAAATCAGGGACCTGGGTAAAATGCTTTCTGAGCCTCTCTTTACTTAATTCAGAAGCATTTATGCATTGAGGATTTAGCGAGATTTTCAAAATAAAAAAATTCGCTCGTGAATATGTGGATTGCACTCTTGACCACAGATTATGCCATAGATAGCTTTCCGGCCTACAAATGTGACGCCCTAGCGCGCCACGCAAATCGCAACGGCAAGTAGCGTGTCTTGATCCAATATCACCGTGTCCGAGAGAAGTAAATTTAAACACTGTATATACATAGAGCCTTGGTCATTTTGCTAAGGCAGCACACGAAAATAACTCTTTCCGTGGTGCACTAGAAATGCTAACAAACTAAAAACAAAGTCGGTGCTTTTGAACTTTCGACAGTCTACCGGTACTGGTAGATTATGTAAAGAAGCCGACATGTGAGCCGCACCTATATTTTTTTTAGTAAAGCTCATCAGGCTTCAGTTGCTTGGTAACCCACTTGCAAATGTTGGATCACCAATACATTGTGGAAAACGAGAAATACGTCTACGACCGGTCGATATGACCGCTTATTGTAGCATTAGGTGCCAAGTTTATACGACTTTAGGTCTTTGCCGCTTGAAAAAACAATTGGGCTAGATCTGTCGGATCCTCTTATAGGGAAGCAAGACCGTCTGTCTGTATAATTATCGTGATGCAACTGCGAGTTGTCAAATAATCGACTGTGGCTTCTTTGCCTTCAACGAGAAAACTGTTTAAAAGTTCTCGATTGGCATCTGATCGTAATGCTCAATAACATTGTATGACAAAAGAGAATCAACCTTGCGTGAAAGCGCGTCAGCATGCACTTTAAGTTGTCATGGCTTACATTTGACGCAGACGTTATAAATGACAACCAACGTACTATTTTTTGGCCAAAAAGAGTGTATTTTTTCGCGGTCAAAGAACTTATTGATTTATAAAGACCACAAAGCTCGAAAGGTACACACAATTATGCAAACTTCGCTGTACAAATATTCTGATTACGAGTAGATAAGCTCCATTTGACCGTAACCAGCCTGGTCTGGTGCAAAAGGACATAGTTATGTTCGTCCCTCCCAAGTCTCGACAACGCGCAACTGATAATGTAGTCGGAAGCGTTACACCCGATGCTAAGCGACTTTGCCGTATCCAGCAATTCAGAATAAGCACTTGCGAAAAAATTTCTCCGAAGCGGTGAAATGCATCACGGTGCTGGCACCCCGGCACTACTAATTACTCTTTCTGGGTTGATTAAGCAAAGCTTTTTAATAACCGCAAAGCCAGCACTTTACCTGTACAAAGTGGAAGTACGTGGTATTGGCCAAGTTGAGACCGCATCTACTTTCTAGGGCTCTGTATGACTATCAACAAAGTAGCTGAGATTTTCAAATCCTCGTGCTGCAAACACGAAAGTGCCGCTGCAAGTACGGCTGAGATTGGTTCACATGGCTTTGAATGTTCCTTAAGATAGCCAAGATAATTGACTGGTTATCTTTAGAGCAGCTATGGACGAATGTTCTTTAAAAAAATATGAGAGGGCAAAGATCCGTAGAAGTACAAAAAGCTGCGGTACTAAACAATTAAGTACCGCTGAAATGTCAAATAGTCCGTGTGACTTTACATGTTCTTCTCATAGCATGCCTCTTGTTGTACCGACCACCGTGAAGGCATTAGGCTCGTTCGTCGGAGAATCTCACGAAAAACGTACACTTATACATGTTGATGTGCAATTCATTTTTTTTTTCATTCTGACACCATTGCGCTGTTAATAACAATGCCAATCTAGTTGAATGTCACTTTAAATCCACGTCTTTAATAAAAATAGGCGGAAACAAATGCAGGAGATTAGGCTTCCGCACCATGACGATGCATAATATGTTCAATGACAGAGAATAAATGAGCTTACAATGCTTCATGACAAAACTTCATTCCTTTCACGAGATGATACATCTTGCCCCACTCTCTTCGACAGAAATATTGATGTTGGGCTGTTGCTACCTCATCAACATCTTTTACTAGATGAAACACCAATTTCTTGAGAGCCCTCAGGACCTCAAAGGCATAAGCTGCGTCAAGGTCTGATCGAAGACATCATCGTCAAAAAAGAAGACAAATCTCTATACTTTTTTTAAAGGCTTGACATTTCATAGAAATGTCTACAAAATGTATTTTGCTACTGCTTCAGTCAAAAGCTCAGTAACTTCGAGTCTTCAGGGGTCAGCAAATCTGGTAGATTTAGTATTACTGCGCACCTGAAACAACTACTTATCGAACCTTTTATGGTCCCTGTCTACAGAATCTAACCATCAGTTATAGGGTTGTCCGTGGCATCCGAGGACCGAATTCGTGTCGCAAATCTGTCATCTTGTTACGCACCTGTGAACTTGTATAAGTTTCTGTGTCTTTGGATGAAGCCTTCGAGAGTGGCTCCAGCCATTACGAAGCTTGGCAGAAATGTACGAGAGGTGATATTAACGTTCATTATATCAGTCGAGGCGTCTTTCCTCATGTGGAGGAAGCATAAGCAGCAGCTGATCAAATTTGTTTCGCCATCCAACAATGCGTATCGTTCATGCCCACCTACCTCAAAGACGTGCTAGGATTAGAAGCAGTCAGTAAGCTTGATACAAGAGTTAAGAACGAAGTCTTCTAACAACAATGGCCAGTTATAATTTCCAGGAATGGTGGCAGTCACCATACTTATAAACGGACTGCGCACGAATGGTGGCGCTCCGTGCCTATTCACGACCTCATTCTATAGTGGTGGTAAATACCAAACTTAACATATATAAACAGCAAGCATAAAGATAAGTTTTGGATGCCGCTGGTAGAAAAAGCCCTTTAGGATCTCACTGTTGTATTGAAGGCAGAGCTTTGATGTCACGGCGGCGTATGGATATCCATCTACACTTCATCCGTGATGCTACTTGCATTTCGTGGTGGAATGTTGGATGCGCCAAACGCTCAAGATTTCAGCTAGCTGAAAACCAGCACCGAGCCAGTAATGTGTGATATTGGCGAAACAGAGTACGCACGTGGTGGCCTGGCTTGCTTGCTAGTTGCGACACTAGCAAGCCAGTATTGTATTGAAGGCAGAGCTTTGATGTCACGGCGGCGTATGGACATCCATCTACACTTCATCCGTGATGCTACTTGCATTTCGTGGTGGGAAGTTCGATGCGCCAAACGCTCAAGAATTCAGCTAGCTGAAAACCAGCACCGAGCCAGTAATGTGTGATATTGGCGAAACAGAGTACGCACGTGGTGGCCTGCTAAGAATAAATAAGTTTTGTCAAGGATAAAGAAGATACTTAAACTCGAAAGTATTGTTTCTAAATGAACTCGGTATCCCCGCTCGTGGATCTTGCTTGCGATCCTGGCTTTCTAGTTGCGAAGGCAACTTACTGCTTATTCTCTTGGTTCCAGGGACGTCAGGCAAATACATATGGCGCTACACTATAGGATGAAGCTAGCCATATGCTGGTGCTCTAAAGCACAAATGTGACATTGTTCTTGTTTGCTGAACAACAGGAACACATTTTACTTACCCACTTTCGCGGTCGATCAGGGTGTAAGGTCTCTAGACTGTAACGGCGCCCTCACATTTTGGAACTGGACGCGATGTATGGGTGCCACTTGTTTTGCTACTAGTGGAGATTCAGTGACTCACGGATAAAGGTCTGCTAAGAAGAAGAACCATTATTCGCGTGGACACTAGAACTTTGAGCGACTGTTTAGGGTCGTCTGTGATGATGTGCTTTGAAGTATTGTCTAAGGGGTACACAATATTTTGCTTAGCTTTCACTTCGGTCGAGACAATACGTAAAGCTTGGTCGCTAATTATAAGAGGGGGCTACTTTGCGCGATCGTGTCACCAACCCTCTTTAGGAAGTAGAGGAGCAGCGCAATGTTAAGCATCATGCAGCATTATATATGATCCTTGCCACGTGCCCGACATCAAGCACACGCAATGCAAAAACAGGTGAGCCGTCACACCGTCGAGTTGTCACTACATGTTTTAGAGATTGCAGCTCTGCAGCTTTTAGAACTTGTCCGACTCCTCCCGAAAAGTAATTGCTCGACTCGCACCCCTCGAGACAGAAGTTGTGGTACATGGTGCTGAAACTCAGCTTCGATCCCAGCTGATTGGTCAATCTTCGGTGGCTATGTCTGCGATGACTTAATGCCAAAGCTTTACGCTACCATGAATCACGGCTTACTGAAGTCCATGGGTGTGTTTGCATCCATTGGGAATGCCACCATATACTTGAGAATTTTCCTGGCTACAACAATGAATGGTTAATTAAAGCTTAGGCGCACTTGAGTCTAAAAGATAGTCTACCTGTAATTTTTGCAGACTTTAACACTATATAGTAATAAATCCAAGATTGCAAACTTTATCTTGTACTTTTTCCACTTCGGTCCGAATATTATTAAGAACATATTGGCTGAGAGCTAGTAACTTAAGACACTAAGTCGTTTCGATGCAAAAACTTCGAGCTGCTTACGCATTGCAAGAGACTTAAAAGCCAGCCGCTCAGCTATTCCATCTCTATCAGCCCAGGCCGCATTTTGTTGACGGTACTAGGCTTGCGGAGCTATGCTGAGTAGGCTTTTCATTGCTAAGTGTAGGCTCAACGCGTAAGAGAAACTCCCCAAATCCTCGGCGTAGCAGTTCACACACTACGTATTATGTCTTAGAAAACGCGATTACCTCGATCTCTTTGCCATGACTCTACGAATGATTTGCTGTGAATACATTCAGCATGATGCCAAGCACCAAAAGAACTTACTTTAAAGAGCCGGTAAGTGATAGCCGTTGTCCTGGTGCTTTTAGATGAAAAAAATAATCATTCGTCACAACGGATATGCCCAGCCGACAAAACTCGCTCCACGTTAATTGGACCATTTCCAGTGTTGTAGAAGATTTCGAAAGATTCCTATGAGTTAGATTTATCGAAATCACAAAATTTGCATCCCGTATTCCAAACCTCACTGCTAAAACCATATCAAAAGGACCCTATGCGAATACAGAAAGTAAGCAAGAGTTGAACAGTTGGTAGAACAGATAGCAACTGGGATTAGCGAAGACAGTAGGTAGTTCAAGAGGAGTCTCTTGGCCACTCGTTGCCGTAGGCCGATCCGTATAGCTCAGATCAATCTCAATCACTTTTCAGTTTTCCTTCACCGAGTCAAGCCTCTAGCCTCGACTCCACTGCCCCGACCGACTTCGCCAAGCTTTCTCCGCACAGTGTGACACGTTTCTTGTGCGTTAATGAGGGCAAATCGGACTCGCGCACCAGGTTTCTGATGTGCACGCTCTACTGGGTTTAGCATCACAGTCGTTTTAAAGCTGTGTAAACATGATAACCCTCTTAAGGGAGCAAAGTCCAAAACAACATAAGTATGGTTCACGAGTGGTATGACTGCCGATAAGCTAAAAAATTGCTTTCAAGTACACAATCAAGTATATGTAAGAGATTGTGTCTGCTATTTCACTCATTGAACGTACGCCACGTTTTTTTTATGTGCCTGATTGCGAAAGAGCTCACATCGCGCCCTTCATTTTTTTCTTTGAGGTGATATTAAACCCCGGCGCGAGATATCTACTAAGTAAGTTCGTAGTATTAGCTGGGTCGCCATGGAAATAATTTGCAAAATTTAGCCTGGCCTCGTGTAAGCTTTACAGTGAGGTCCTCAGAATAAATTGTCTGTAATCAAACTGCAAAAACGAGACTGGGTGAATTCAAAAACACTCAGAGCTCGGATTTCGTACCAATACTACCCAAAATTAGGTATGCCTTTTTAAGTTTTCGAACCAAATGTTCATTTTATTCGCGTTTACAATTTAAACTTGCAATTCTTCATATTACTTGTTAATGCTTCATGGAGCTAAAATCGTCTTTGCATACCCGTCGTGCCACCCATACCAATCACTTTTTTGGGACCGGCGGAGCTTTGTTAGTGCTTTTGTCAAAAATACCGCCGAGGCTGAGTTTCGTTCCGCTGTCTTCAAGCGTCAATGCCGTGGAGGCGGGTGCCAACGACTTCGAATTAAGCACAATCAATTGCTTATACGAGACAAACTTGTAACAGCAACGCCGTGTCTTGATCTTTTAGTGAAGACAGGATCGTCGCCTGAGGTCGTCGATTCCGTCAAAGGTGAGGATGACCTTTGCATCTTGGAGTGCTTAGAAGAGGGGTTAGTAGTGCCGGTCTTGCTGTCAAAGGCACGCTTTGAACTTCTAGTGAGAACTGAGGATTTTCCTTTGGACGTCGATGCCTTGTTCATTGGCACTTCCAAATGCTTATCTAGAGCCGTAGCACTACTTGTACCAGTGGTGCCACCAAGACTCAGCTCCAGGCTTACTGGCGTGCCAATCAAAGCGGACTGATATTGCTCGAAAATGTTGTACATTCGCACCCATCTCTGATAGTGCAAATTTAGCAAAATGTTCAGCGCGCCAATCCTCAGCGGAATCGACACTTCATTCCACCTGTTCCACGCCAAGTCGTCCGACTGTATTTGCACCACATCTTTGTGCACATACCGCTTCGCAAGGCGTATCAGATTGTGCTTGTGGGCACTGGCAGAATACGACTTGACATCCCAATCGAACATGCCCCAAAGAAGAGCCGTTTCAGTGACTGTTGGATTTAAATCCTTGTCGCAGAGATCAACAAACGCTTGATGAACCGATTTGATTTTGCTCCGGTACTTTTTCAACACACTCCCCCCCCTCATCTGTTTTAACTCGGTATTCCATTCTTTAAATGGTAATGCAAGAGTCCGTTGGGTCGATATACCATGAGGAGCCCGACGTCGTTTTGATGCTTCATCCGCGCCAATTACATTTTTCAGTAGATCTTGCTCTGCGATAGGTGCCATCTTCTCCACAGCCTCTTCGGCGCGTGGCATGTCTTTCACAGCCACTGCAGCGCGTGGCATCTCTTTTAAAGCCTCTGCAGCGCGAAGTAGCATTTCAATACCGTCCTCTATCACATTTGAGTACTTAGTGCGCTCTTCAATAGCCACGTCATTGGATACATCACGGCTCCCTCGGAGAGATCGTTTTGCCAGCGTCTCCGCGACAGCATCGTCAGCTGCAGTGACGTCATGATCGTACGCTTGGAGCTGGTGGCCAAATTCTGCACTTATTTGACTGCTGGCGACGACGAGGAGCGCAATTGTGACGTAGTATGCGCCGCGCATGGAATTAAGACTGGGGAGGTGAAATTTGCAATGGGATCTTGTACCCTGTCCGATTATTTGACCTCTGCGATAACCAGCCATGTTGTTTAAGGTATACGGTTCTGATTTGCGTATTCTACCTATACAATCTTTACAAATACTTCAAGTGAGACCGTCGTAATGATGCTACACACGCTGTGCCCATCGAAGGCATCAATTTTTGCGTTTCAATAGTGATGAGCACCTTAAAGAAAACTATAACGTAATACGTTTGATACAATCTATGGGTATAAGAGAAAAAAAATCATTGTTGCTACAGCGTACCATAGAAAATTGCCTGAACATATAGATAGATAAGGTAACTTATTACATGATCTTCTTGACTTGTAGTCATGCCACACGCGGTAGAGTCAAGTGAATACATGACCTTCTCGAAATGAATCGTACGAGCTTCTCTTTACCAGCAATCACCAACTCCGAAGGCTTGCTGGGATTAGATGACAAATACGATTCAATGTGCTCATCCGACCCTTTCTAGACTTACCTTACGAGCCCTGCAAGCAGAAATTATGTGTTAGGGCTAAAACACAAGTACTTGACGCGAGAGCGAAGCCGGTAAATGCAAACGAATGATTATCGTGAAATTATAACGAAGTTTTTTGAGATTAACTATATATTTAGTTAATGTCAGTCGTACAACTGAGAAAGTCGTGATCTGGGGGACGTAAATAAAAATGTATGGGCCGATCTTGTCGCAAATGTTTTTCGGACTTCGATCAAAGAGGCCATCATCGGAGCTAGAAAAGAATAGTGTCAAAGCTTTGTATATTAAATGCAGGACAAAGTAAAGTTCGGGAGAATTACCACACAAGGTGTATGAGTTTGCAATGGACATAAACCCCATAAGACGGATTGTGTAATACGTGTGATAATTGAAACGATAACGCACATCAGACGTCGCCTGATAACGCAAAAGTTAGTCAGTAAGACTCATTATCGCAAAAGTATAAATGCAGACATAGAAAGCGTGTTGGACGAACCGTGCATTATCCTCCAGTTTTCCTATTGTCTGGGGCTTTGTTCTATATTGAGTGAGTACCATGTGTTTGCATCCACTAGGGATGCCACCGTATACGCTTAGCAACTCCTAAATACGACGATAAATGGCCGATTAAAACTCGGGCGCACTTGATTTTAGAGAAAGCCTAGCTGTAATTTGTGCAAAGCTTAACATTATAAATTAAAAAATACAAGATTGAAAGTTTATCTTGTCCTTTTACCATTTCCGTCCGAACATCCCTTAGGACATATTAGCTGAGAGCTTTTAACTGTAGAGCACTTAGGCGTTTCAAATAAAAGTCTTTAATCTGCTTACGCATTGAGGGGGATCCAAAATTTGCTAGCCGGTCAGCTAATTCTTCTCTATCAAGCCCAGGCCGCATGATGTTGACGGTAGTGGGCTGGTGGAGATATGCATCTAATTGCAACTGAGCAGACTTGTCATTATTAAGTGATGGGTAAACGCGTAAGAGAAAAGTCTCCGGCGCCTCGGCGTAGTTGTTCACAGACTGCGTATTATGTCTTCAACAACGCAATTACCTCGAACTCTTGGACCATGAGTCCACGAACGATATGTTGTGAATACATCCAACATGATGTCAAGCACCAAGAGACCTCTCTACAAAAAGTCAGTAGGTAATAGTCTTTAACCGAGACAACTTACTCTATTGTGATGCCAAGCACCTTGAAACCCCTGAACTTTGTTCGAGACAACAGACTTTGAAGATTCATGTTAGTAAAGACACGATCAAAATATGGCAATTAAATACCGTCAATTATACCAGGCACAGCCGCTGAATGAGCCATTTTGCTTCTTGAATTAGTGAGTCTGTACGTATGTGCGAACATGCAAAGTGTACTAACGACTGAACACCTTGCCAAACGTAACCACGCCATTGGAAAGCTTATGGTGCAAGTGCGCTGTTGCCAGTCTATAAGTATGATTGTTTTGCTAGGAAACTTATGAAAACACTGATATTCCAGACTTTTTCGAAGTAGTGATGAAAACGCTATTTCAAGCGGCTCTGAAGTACATGCCGAGACGCGAATCTTTGATCTTCTTAGACGACATTGAGTCACTACGGGCTATTTAAAAAATTAAGGCTCTTGTTATTGCATTGGACATGTTCAATGTAGATCGTCGGTAGACAGATGGTCGGACAGAGCGAGTGAAGCCCGTCGCCGAAGACGTACTGGCGCGTCATCTTAGTCAAATAATGAGATTAATTATAAACATGCTTCTAATTGATTTGAATCTGGAAAATTGAAGTTCGTATGCGTAATAATACGCCGAAGCACAGGAGCTTCTTGCTAGATTTCGTTAAGTTTTTGCTTGATAATGCCATACGTCGTATAACATGGATGGGATAGCCAGCCCTTACGTTCCATTACCACTAACACAATGTGACCCTTGGCTCGATGGGGAGAAAATAGTCAAGCGGCCAGCCTTTGTAAGGCTATTGCAAGTAAGTGCGTGCTTTGATGTCTACCTGTAATATTAAAAGAATGTCATAGCATGAGTTTAATGGTGTTACTTTGATCACAGTTTTCAAGGGTTAAACTACAAAATGGTAATCAACTGCCATGCTGCTGATGCTAGATATGCTGATTATCTAATTATACAGTGCCCTGCTATGCAGAGCCTTTTCATACTTGAGAAAATGTTTACCGAAGAAGTCAGCGCTCAAGTCAACAAAATCGTGCGACGACAAATTTGAAGAGTATTTCTACATTTAGAAAATCGATGACGAAAACGAATTGCTTTGCACATAAATAAACAACTACTTATCGATAGGACGTTAGGTGATAAGACAAGCTGCGAATTCGTGAAATAGCCTCACGAGCGGCTCGTTTGTGATAAGATGGTGCTTCTTAAGCGATCTCACTGCAATATTTCACAGTGGTCAATTTGACGTTAGTTTCAAATATACCTTTGCTTGAATACGATCTCATAGAAAATTACACCAACTTATGACTTTCCTACGCTTCAAAAAAGTGAAATGGTTGTTAAGGCGACGCGAGTGAAACAATGTAGAAGGACAACAAACACATGAGAGCCAATGCAGACAAAAGTAACTTATTGAGTCCACGCAAACTATGTTATGTACCAATTCTACGAGGGAGACGAAGGAAACACTCATACGCGTTTTTTAAACAGGAGCGACTTGACACTTATCCACTAATGACGATATCATTGTATGTAAGACCTGGCCTTGAAACACATATCTATGTAGTCCCACTGATTCCACATACATCCACGCAACGATTACTGTGAGGCAAGCCAAAGCCGTACCTACATGATTTGTGTTAGGAGTAAAACGGAAAGCATGACAATAACGGATCTTTCGGAATAGCAGCTATGAAAGCGTCTCCGATGTGTTTGGATTACGCCACGAACTTGGTACTTCATTAATGCTGGAGGTAGTTGTAGCACTGACACGCCTTCGCCATAAATATTTGCTAAATGTTATCTACAAATTAATTCAAAAGCTCAACACTTTCACTAAACTTAATGAATGATTGTGCTGACATGCTTGAGCTTGGAGGAAAGATTATCGACAGACACACGTAAAGCGTGACTTTGAGCACCAAGTTCGTAGCTACAACTCAGTATTTTAGTATTTGTGCTAATCAATTTTTTGGAGTATAACAGACGTAGCCAAACAGCGTAAAAGTTTGTTTGCCGAGAATTTATGTCTAGCGTCACACAAGCAACAAGTCGAAACGTGATTAAAAATAGAATTCTATTGATTGTACATCTTAATTATTTTGATACCAAGTAGACAATGAGTTTAACAGTACGGTGCGCTGTGCAGTATTTGTCTCTAATTGAACCAAATTGCCATGGAACTGGGACATTCGATAACGACTAAAAGTTGTAAAATTGCTCACGTCTTTGTCACCGAGTAACTGTGCTGACAAACTATTCTTGCGATGAAATTCGTGTACGTCGACGACCCACGACCTTCTTCGGTCCCACACTTTTGCATGATGAGCCGAGATCGAGTTGACAACCCTTCAACAGCAATCACCACTACTTCAGTCTATGCAATGACCGCTTTATCGTTAAAGATCGCTTGAGCAGTAGACGACAAAATTGGTAAGATTTGTTTGTTCTACGATGTGGTAGCAAGACACTTGCGCAGCTACGCTGTAGAATTCGAAGTTTCGTCCGAATAAAAAATTTCGCGCTGGGGCTCTACATGACGACGCAGATTTTACCAAAAGTTGGCTCCACGGCTCTCACCATTACGAGTAAAGTCATTGCTCGCTTACCGCCTGGAAGAGCTTGGGACGATAAGAATCAAGAAAAGGGCCCTGACTATTTGTTCTCATTTCATTAAGTGATGTTGCTGAGCTGACTTATGCGAAGGATCTCGCGGAAAACTACGCAATTTGTGGAATTTATTTACCAAGTTTACAAAAAGCGGAAAAAATACGCTCGGTATTTTTGGAATGGATTATATCAAACCTTGTACGCTTCATCCAAAGCAAGGAGCTGCGTATTTTGTCACATTAAATGCCTGCGCATTACAAAGAGCAAAACATGAATTGCTTAAAGCCTTTAAGCCGCTATAATGGCGACCTTCGACCTCACATCGAAAAAACGCTTTTATCGAAAAAAGCATCCCGATTAAATCCATATCCAATACTTATAATAATAAAAAAATGAAAAAATGGCATGTCGTAATGTTCTCAGACGTGAAGCGAAGGGCTGACAAAGCATAAAGAAAAGGTTGCTCTGGTACCCTTTCAACATCAACTTCTGAGCCTTAATTGCAGTATCTTCTGTAGAGAGCTAAATGTTCATGAGCAGTGCATTATATAAATTGCTTTGTAAATTGCATTTTTGCATGAACATTCGGTTCTTCAAAAATCGTAAACGCCTTCGAACTGCGTCAAAAAGCTCTCTTATACGATGTTAAACCGAAAGCATTGCCATGTAGCAAATATGGCGGAGGCCATTGGCACGATCAGCCACCGTTTGGCTTCCCGTATTCGGACAAGGATATAGACAGCGCGTGAGGGGTGCTAGGGGCACCTCAGGACTCGCATTAACTAATCAGATTTTGAATCTCACGCTGCGTACGACTAGTAGATTGGTTATATGTCACGCAAAATAAGGAAATTATTGATAAACATTAATTGCACATTTGTTATTTCCAGCGTTGCAAATGGTCAAGTCAGCGTATTTAGATATACAACAAGTCTTTATACTTGTATCGGAGACTTATCGTGCTCGATTGTGTACTCTTCTCTCAACTAATTGATTGATTTATTGAAAGAATTAGGCCAAGATAGCGGGAGTAGGACCCGTAAATTTTCTTTAAAATGTATCTTTTGTCTGTGTAGAATCAAGTCTTGCTATTGCTGATATCAGATTCAGCCATGTAACTTGCCATCTAAACGTTGAAAAGTACATTTGCGCATCGATATAAAGCTGTGCAGAATGGATCGTAGGTCAAATAATCAATCAGTCTTAACACTCTGGTCACTTGTGTGTGGATAACAAATTTTTGCTTTGCCCACGCTACGTGTTTTTTTTTTAAATATCCAGTGTATGACCTCAGCACTATCTATAAACACGCATAATGCACTAGCTCGGGTTTATATCGGGCCCAAAGAGATTTGCTGCTTTTGCAAACTTTATACCCCGACACAACCACGCTGCATAGTTTTAGCTCTGCTATGAGCTTTGTAATGACTGGAGCCGTTCTCGGAGGCTTCATCCGAAGACACAGTAACTTACACAAGTTCACAGGTGCGTAGTTTCTTCAGACGACAGATTTGCGATAAGAAATCGGTCCCCGGATGCCACTGACAATCCCGTGACTAATAGATGAATTATGTAGACAGGGATTGTTGAAGGCGCGACAATACTAAAGCTACCAGGTTTACTGATTCGAAGAACTCAAATTTACTAAGCTTTTGGCTACATTAGTAGCCAAATACATCTCAAGGACAATTTTATAAAACTTCAAGCCCTTACAAGTATATACATTTGTCCTCTTTTTTTGGCGCAGATGTCTTCAATCAGTCCTTGACTCCGCGTACGTCTTCAAGATCCTGAGGGTGCACAAGAAATTGGTATTTCATCTATTTTAATATTTTTATTGTACCCAACATCAATATTTTTGTCGTAGAGAGTATGGCAAGAACTTTGATTTCGTGAAAGGGATGAATTATTGTCACGAAATTTATCTGTTGTTGAGCATATTATGTATCGTCATGGTGCGGAGGTCAAATCTCCTGCATTTATTTTCAACTTTTCTTATTAAAGATGTGAATCTGAAACTAGATTGATATATATAACTAACAGCGCAATGGTGCTTGAATGAAAAAATAATCATGCAATGCACATCAACGTACTTTATTCGTGAGATGTCTTCGACGAGTGAGTCTAGAAGCCTTCAAGGTGGTTGGCGTAACAAGCGGCATGCTGTGAAAGAAATTGCGAAGTCACACGAAATATTCGACATTTCAGCGGTATTCAATTGTTTGGTCTCGCAACTTTATGTACTATTACGGGTCTTTGCCTTCACATACTTTGTCTGAACATTCGTCCATAGCTGCTCTGGAGATAAGCTGTCAATTATTTTGGCTATCTTAGGCAACGTTTGAAATCATGAGGACCAATTTCAGCCACGCCAACAGCGACAATTTCGTGTTTGCAACGGGATGATTTAAAGCTCTCAGCTGCTTTGTAAACAGTCATACAGACCTCTAGAAAATAGACGCGGTCTCAGCTTGGCCAATACCACGTAACTTCGAGCATTTAAGGAAGTAATTGGGATTAATTAACACTTTGTACAGATTAGGTGCTTGCGTTGCGGGTACCGAACAGTTTTGCTTTATTTATTGAAGAAGAACATGAACTGGTGCTGAGGTGCCATCACAATGATGCTTATTATCGCTTCGAGGATATTCTTTCGCAGGCGCCTGTTCTGAATCGCTGGACACGGTTAAACCACTTGGCATCGGGTGTAACGTTGCTGACTAATTATCAGTTGCGCGTTTTCAAAACTCGAAAGGGACGAACATAATTAAGTCATCTTGCACCAGACCAGGCTAGTTACGGTCAAATGGAGCTTATCTGCTCGTAACCAGAATATTTGTGCAATGAAGTATGCATTATTGTGTGTGTACCTTTCGAGCTTAAAGCTCTTGGCGGTCTTTATAGATCAATAATTTTTTTAGGCACATGTTATAGGTGACGCTTAAACTTTCGTAGGATCGTGTACATCTCTTGTTTAAAAGGAAAGCTTGTAATTTACAATTTCCACAGTGCTAATCTGATAAACTCGGAGACGTTATATTTGAACATTCAATTTCGTCATTCACCCAAATTTGGTGTTTACTTTCGATTGCCATCAACGACTTTCATTAAGTATGTAATGGCTATCTCCAGATTTGCATTGCTGTCACTTTAGCTTTTGACATTAGCTGCCACTGTATTTACCTCGTGAATACCGCAGCTTTTCTTATTCTTACCGCTTTCTGCGCTCTCGCCCTCCTATCTTTTCTATAACGCCAGCAGTGAGCTGTAATGCAACGCGAATTTGTTACGTAGTAGGTTGTCGCCCCAGCGCTCCACAAATGCTACGTATGAGCTTTACACAACATCTTCCATAGCACAAAGGCGTTGTTAAAAAAATTTATTCCGCACAGCTCAAAGACTGATGCAGTTTCACCTTTAATTATCTCTTTGTATTGTATTGTATTGTATTACGTTATCGCGTTGCCAAGTTATGCACGTGCTAGGCTCAGTCTGGCTAGTCCACGGCATAGAGTGGTGTCCGCCTACGTCGGGTCTCGTTCGGCGGGCAGTGCAGCCAGCACCGAGGCCGTGAGGGTCTTCCATTATTTTGTGTAGTTCTGACTTGGTAAGAGCCCAGGTGGCGCCCTAGTGCTGGACACCGTCGCGTCGAGGGTGAGACTCGTTAGAGACCTGCAGATGCTCGAGAGCACCTGCCCGAAGCGCGCGAGCATTTAGCCCCCGCGCTTGGAAGGAGGGCGTCACCCCAACCTTTTCCGAAAATAATTATCTCTTTATTATGCAATATTCATGCGAATTATAAAAAAAAGAGCAAAAAAAGCCAGCTCACGTTTGTACCGGTAAAGTACTGATAACTGAGACGGGAATATGTCATATACAATACCAATAAAAAAAATGGTTGGCTATCGCAGAGATAAAATAACCGGACGGGTACAAGATCCCATTGCAAAATTTACCTCTTCATTCCCACTACCATGCACGGCGCGTATTACGTCATAACTGCGCTCCTCGTCGTCGCCAGCAGTCAAACAAGTGCAGACTCTGGCCATCGACTCCATGTGTACGATCATGACGTCGTTGCAGCTGAAAATGCTGCTGCAAAGACGCTGCCACAGCAATCCCTTCGAGGAAGTCGTGATGTACCCGATGACTTGGCTCATGAAGAGCGCGCGATTATTTCAGAGTTGGTTGAGGAGGGTGCAAAATTGATACCACGCGCTGCCGAGAATGTGGAGGAGATGCCACGCGTTGCTGAGGCTGTAGGGAAGAGGCCACGCGTTGCCGAGAAGGATGCGCTAGAAAAGGCATCAGGCGCGGACGAGGCATTGAAAAAACCTCGAAAAACCGCCACGGATGATGCATTTCAAGGTATGTCGACCGAATGGGAGCTCGAATTGCCATTTAAAGAGTGGAACACCGAGATCGAACCCATGCGGGAGATGCCTGAGCTGAAGTGGTCTTGGGAAAAAAGAAAATTGGTTCACGAAGCGTTTGTCAAACTTTGCGCCGAAGATTTAAACCCAACTGTCTATGAAACGGCTCGTCTTTGGAGCCTGTTTGATGGGAAAGCCAAGTCACGTCCGGCCACATTTCACCGGCAAGTTCTTATCCAACTTGCGAAGGAAAATGTGCGCAGAGATGTGCTGATAATGAAGTCGGTCGAATCGGAGTGGGACCGTTGGAATGAAGTTTCGATTTTGAGTAGGGTCGACGTGCTGAACATGTTGCTGAATGTGCATTTTCAGAGATGGAAACGAATGTACAACGCTTTTGGAGAACAGCGGTCTAAACTAATCGCGTTGTAGGGCGTTCACTCTGGAGAAGATTTTTACCAGGAACCCAGTACATAATACGACTCAGATCTGGAAATATGAACTAAGCACATGCAGTCTGATAGCAATTTTGAAATGAGGCAGGCAGTAATCCGGAACTCATATCGATCAAACGTATAAACAAAGGCACACACCTGCTCATCTGCTTAATCAAAGCGAAGAGCGACGCATCTCTGTTACAACTAAGGGAGAACGCACGTGTGCAGGACGGAAATCTGAAACAAAAAACGTATTTGCTCCATCACTTAGTCGTGTAACCAGCCAGCTGTTCTACCCTTTCATCAAAAGTGAAGACTTTTCTCGTACCGTCTTTAATATTGCGAATGAAGATACACGTGCTTGAGCCGTATCACATAGGCTTTGCCTTAAGGCTCGTACGACGACGCGTAGGTTTAAAAAATCACGCGAGCATAGTGATTCTTAATTATCTCCCAAGTCTTCGAAGTGGATCAACGACTTTTTTTACTTTTTATAGAGGAGCGCCTGTAGCTACCCCCCCTCCCCCCCCTGCCAAGATCTTCACCCCCCTCTATATGCTGACCAATCAAAGTACAGCTTCATAAGCGCCGGCAGATATTCCAATTCCTCAGATTATTTGTCAGAGCTTTACCACCACAATGTCGGACTTCTAAAATGCCACTTTCTCTACTTTTGAAGAGGCGGAAAGCTCTGTTAAGGCTTTTGCCAAATTGAACGGCTTTGCTGTGAGACTCAATCGTACTAAAAAGAGCAAAACAGGTGAATTGAGGAAGTTTGGCTCGGATGTGTTCCCAGTGGTTGTTGCAAAATTGGGTCAACTTTTGGCTTCGCAACCCTTTTTATCAGGTTGAAGAAGATGCGACCATCGTGCGTTGCTCCTTCCTCGCCGTGTGTCAATGATTCGCCCTGCGAGACGACGAGTCACGAGAAGCGCAATAAATGAGCCCGTCTTTTGCTTCGTGAGTTGTGTGATCTGGGCCTTCGTGACACTGCTGCTGCCTTGGAACGGGAGGCATCCGTCCAATTGCGATCGCAAGGTATGGAAAAGTTGCAACATTTTGTGGCCAGTGGCCAATGGGATGCAGCTTTGCAATTTGTGATAATTTCACAAGCTATTCACCTGAAGTCCAAAGTTACCACTCGTGAAGCCGCTTTATTGTTACTTCAGCGAAATTTCATTGAGCTTCTTCTTCCAGAACGAGATCATGGCGACGTATGAGCTCAATGAGACGGAAGTGAAGCAATTGGCCCTCTTGTTACTTTGTAAAGATGCCAAGGAGATGCAAGAGTGCGCTGCGCGACCGTGGCAAGACGACGAGTTGCAAGAAGAAAAACAGGTCTCTTTGATTCGGACAGCTTTTTTCCTACATTTCCAAGTTTAAAAATTTGTGCAACAGGGCGACATGCCCGTGGCTCTTCCTTTACTGACAGGAAAAGTGACCGGGTCTTGTTTAGAAACGTTGCTCAACCACAAGGATGATGTGTGGAAATTCGCGTTTTCACCCGATGGCCAAGGCTTGGCTTCGGCCTTAAAAGACGGATGTGTCGTGCTATACGAGCTTCAATGGTTGGAAACGATCCGAAATTGTTGTCCGAATTACATGCCCAAATTAAGGTGCTTCGTGTCTTGCCAAGTGGCGACGGTCCAGTGGATTGCCTCGCCTGATCGCCTGACAGTGAATATTTGCTCTCAAGTGGCAGTCACTCGAGCATGATTCAAATCTGGAATCGAACGGTAAGTCTTCTTGATCCCTTTTTTGGGTGGACAAAATGGGTTCGTTTTTAGGTGTTTGTTTCTGGTGTACTCGACTGGACAATTCGAACAAAAATTTACTCTTCCAAATGAAAAAGTGTCAAAATGCAGTGGTTTCCGTGGACAGATCACTTTGTCAGTGGCAGTGTCGACAAATCGCTCGTCTTGTGGGTACGTTGATATGAATGAGCTTCTCCTTTGAAACCTTATAATTAATGTTGCAGTTTGGAGATAGAAAAATAGTGACACTTCGATCGTTTATCAATGGAGTGGACGGCGCTTCGTGGATTTTGTCATTCATATGCTTGAGAGCCACGTGTTTGTGCTCGTTTCAGACCATGAAGTGCGGGTTTACGACATCGACAAGAAAACGGACAAAATCTTTCTGGAAAGTGAACACTTAATGTCGAGTCTTGCGATTTCACCATGTGGCAAATTTCTCCTTGTGAATTTGATCAAGCAAGAGCAAGTTGCGTGTGTCACGATTGCCACTGGACGCATTACCTTACCCTCAAAAGCATTCGGGCACAACGGTACATTCTCCGTCCATATTTTCCTGGTACTCGGAGTGAACTAATTGCTTTTGGAAGTGAAGGTATCGAAAGGATTGATGAGCATGAGGTGCAATTTGTGGGAATAACGAGAGATTTTGTTGAATGTGGATAGCAAAGCGGTCGTTTGTCAACGAAAGGGGTAGAGTTGCTGTCGAGTTGGATGGATACGCAAGTGTCGTGAATGTTGTGGTCCACCATCCGAATCATGGAAATGTACTTGCAAGTGACGATAGGACTGGACGAGTGTGGTCTCTTGAGTCAGGGGAGTAGAGAGGAAGGAGACAATGCCAATAACAAATTCATTGTCGTAGCTACTTTGTGTCGTGGTCAATTTATACTAAATTGTCGGTGGCTGAAGATATGAAATTGTACTTTGATTGATCAGCATAATGTAGCTATAGGCAGGGGGGGTGCAGCAATAGGCGCTCCCTTTTTTTATAGTTGTTCATGTATTAACCTTAACTCTATTTGCTTAGGCGCAAATTTGCCACAAATTCTACCTATGAGCTTTCCACAACATCTTCCATAGCACAAAGGCGTTCTTAAAAATTTTTAATCCGCACAGCTCAAAGACTGATGCAGTTTCACCTTAAATTATCTCTTTATTATGCAATATTCATGCGAATTATAAAAAAGAGCAAAAAAGCCAGCATAAAAGCCAGCTCACGTTTGTACCGGTAGAGTACTGATAACTGAGACGGGAACATGTTATATACAATACCAATTAAAAAATGGTTGGCTATCGCAGAGATAAATTAACCGGACGGGTACAATTTCCCATTGCAAAATTTACCTCTTCATTCCCACTACCATGCGCGGCGCGTATTACGTCATAACTGCGCTTCTTGTCGTCGCGAGCAGTCAAACAAGTGCAGACTATAGTCATCAGCTCCAAGTGTACGATCATGACGTCGTTGCAGCTGAAAATGCTGCTGCAAAGACGCTGCCACAACAATCCCTTCGAGGGAGTCGTGATGCATCCGATGACTTGGCTCATGAAGAGCGCGCGATTATTTCAGAGTTGGTTGAGGAGGGTTCAAAATTGATACCGCGCGCTGCCAAGAATGTGGAGATGCCACGCGTTGCCGAGAAGGATGCGGCATTAGGCGCTGATGGGGCATTTAATAAACTTCGAAACACCGCCACGGATGCTATTTTTCAAGACATATCAACTAGAGAGCTTAAATTATCATTTAAAGAGTGGAACACCGAGATCGAACCCATGCGGGACATGCCTATGCCGAAGCAGTATCTGGGAAAGATCAAATCGGTTCACGAAGCGTTTGTCAAACTTTGCGACAAGGATTTAAACCCGACTTTCTATTATACGGCTCGTCTTTGGAGCTTATTTGAAATGGATGTCAAGGCTCATCCGGCCACATTTCACCGGCAAACTCTTATCCAATTTGCGAAGGAAAATGTGCGCGAAGATGTGCTGAGAATTAAATCGATCGAATCGGAGTGGGACCGATGGAATGAAGTGTCGATACCTGATAGGGTCAACGTGCTGAACATGTTGCTGCATCAGCATTTTATGAGATGGGCGCGAATGTACCTCATTTTCGGAAAACATCGGTCTGAACTAATCGACACGCCATCGAAAGTGGCGCGCAGTCGTGGTGGCACCACCGGCATAAGTAGAGGTACGGCTTTGCGTAATCATTTAAATGCGCCATTGAACGCGGCCTCGACATCCAAAGGTAAATCGTCCGTCCTTACGTTTAAATCACAGCGGACGTTTGATGGCAATCCTAAGCAATCAAAGTACAGAATTCGGAGTTGGTCAAGCCCGTTTTCACGAAATCGGCGATATCAGACGACCACCCCGTCTTTTCTAAAAATTCAAAGTTGAGCTCGGAGGGTCCAAGCGCGGCTTTTGCCCCGTATAGGTCAGGCGACAACTCCGTTTCCACCAAAAACTCGAAAGTCGGCGTTGGCGGTACTAACAGTGCTTTTGTCCCGTACAAGCCTCCAAGCGTGCCCATTTTTTAAGTTGTTAGCGCCCGCCTCTACTGCTTCGAAGCTCCAAAAAATCGATCGTGTCGTGCACGGACAATAAAAGCACTGACAAAGCTCCATCTGTGCCGCATAAGCTAGTGTCGTGACTTAAAGCGAGTGGCATGGCGGTCGATTCTCTTTTTTGGTGGAGTATTTACACTTATAAATGAGTTGTAGCCATATATGAGGTTGTCTATGTGAATTGCTATACTAAATATGGATTTCTCACAACGATAAGACCTTTTTTCATTTTTCTACTTGACGTAAAACACTGGCGTTTCGAACAAGATCGTAAATTTTAGAAATAAATGTAGAAAGTTACCTTGTTGGTGTGGATAGTTGGTGGCCGCCATTGAGATAGATTAGTCTCGACTAGCTCTACATCATTATCTGAAAATACCAAACGAGGCATCGACGTCCAAAGGTAAACCTTCCGTTTTCGCTAAGAGATCAAAGGGTACCTTCGACGGCAACACCGACATAAGCAGTCTTCCTTCCAAGCACTCCAAGATGCGGAGGTCAAGCGTCAATGCCGTAGGAGCAGGTGCTAACGACTTCAAACGATGCCCTTCGGATTGCTTAAACGAGGCAAAAGCTCTGCTTGTACCATCATGGCTTTGTCTTCACCTTTAGTAAAGACAAAGCGTCACATAAAATCGTCGCTTCCGTTTAAGGTGAACAAGAACGAAGTTCAACCGTGGCGATATTTTATACAAAACGAAAAATATGTCCAAAAATTTAAACCAGCAGACCTAGTTCTGGGAAGTACTGGGCTCTTTGTAATTATAATACAAAATGCTTTCGGCGTGTACCCAGTCAAGTTTTGCAGTTTGATTACAAAGACAAAATGTCCACCTTTTTTGTGTTGACCTCACTGTTGCTATGAAACTAAATCTTGAATGCTGCTTTATGGCAGACCAGCTACTAGGACGCGCTTGCTTAGTAGATGCGTCGCGCCGGGATTTATTGTCTTTTGTGGTATAAGAGAAAAATGGCAGACACAATGTCTTACATATACTTGGATAAATCCTTAACAACAACCTTCAAGCTTATCGATTGTCATATCGCTCACGAACCGATTACGTTGGATTTTAGGGGATTCAAGCTTTGAAAATATTGCGTTTTAATTGCAGTGCTTATCAAGTATGTTTACATAGGTACGCTCTAATCTGGTCCGCCACGTAATGTGTACCTGAAGAATCGAATCTGCTCGGCTGGAGCCATGTTATGGATCCACAGCAACTTTTCTTAGCTTTTAATGTCGCTCAGTGTCAGCCACTAGGCATACAAAAAGACGAACGTCTCCAACTGGCTATTTGCTCCAGAAAGGGTAGTTTATCGGGGGCAGGCCAATACCCAATCCGCAGACGTAGGACGAGTAGCCAGAGCAAACGATGTTTTGTATCGTGTAAAGGGCGCTACATAAAGCCGATCTTTAACGGTGAAAGTTATCTTCCGCAAAGAGAAAGCCTTAAGAAATGGATGGCTCTACGAAACTTTTATCAGTTTGCTTACAGAGGTGTCTCGAATCCAACCGAAATGGATATAATTTTCTAGTAATTTAGGCAGGGCCGTAAGATAAGGTAATACTACCTTCCGATAAATTAGTCTCAAAATTGTCCAAAGTATTGCAAACGCCGATCCCCTTAAAACCGGAAATGGTGGACCAAATGGTGCCTTGTATTCTCGCACGCTTTTTGTGCAAGATATCCCATAACTGGTTTTGTGATCAAAATAACGGTCTCGCAATTTAGTTTGACTTTTTCCTCGCAAAGACGAAAAAAAATAGAGCCACTTTCTTATCTATCGAACGAGCAGTTCACACTGTTTATTAGGATTGCTGGCTGAATACACAGCGGCATTTGCAGCCCTACCTGCCGCCAAGTTTTCGGGCTTTACGAGAAAGTGTGTGCTTGAGGGTGCAGGCAGCACAGGCTCTACCTTAATAAAAGGAGAAGAAGATGGTCACTCAGGCAACAAATGATCAGGTGCGCGTGGCGTTCGATTATGGGGCCGTGGGTACCAACCCGTGAAATAACTTCGCAGGAGTGTCTAGTGTCCCGGTAGTACCCAAATGAGCGGTTGAAGGCAACGTGCCTTATGGCAAATCTAAAAATCCGCTAGCACTCTACATTCAAGCAAAGAAGGCGCGAGCTTCATTTATATGTTCATGAGCTTAGAAATTGACGACTTCGAATGTGATGCGCCACTTGACGAACAAGTTGAGTTGACTGTGCCAAAGGATGGCTCAAGATAGGCCTTTCACCTGCTCGACGTTTCGAGTGAAAGCAAATGCGATGCAGAATTTCATTGTATATTGCATTTAAAGTAAAAACCAGCAGCAGGCAGTTTACTCTTCTAGTATGTCGTTCCCTGTCCAACAGAATGGTGTCCGTAGACCCGCTGACTCAAGTGCATTCTTAAGCAAGAGACGATTATCCGTACCTGTTCGGACGTTCTATTGTTCAAGATTTGAAGGGTTGCTGGTAGATGTCGCGCTCTCGAAGCGAGAGAGGCGCTGTACCAAAGACGAGCCAAGTACTCACGGTTGGTCTGCGGTCGATCAACACGATAGGACCGTATCGTCTATAGCGACTATCCTGGCAGCCCGTAAAGATCGCATCAGGCAAGTGCACGAAAGTAGGAGGACCCATTTTGAGCCTTGGCAGACTCGTGCAAGTGGCAAAGTCACTACGCCGGCAGACAAATGGGGTAATCAAAAAATAAACTGAATGATGCTATAAGCTAGAGCAATTTAGTTTGGATAGTTTCGACTCGACGGCAATTCTTAACGTCTCTAGGGCCATAATAATGCTAGCTGCAAATTTGAAGATTTGATAGCTTGAAGTTATTTCTTGACCTTACCTCGACAATTTTGATATGGTCTTGGGTAAACCGTTATTTGAATAGCACTTGCCTGAAAATTTACATGATACATAATCCCGCGCACAGGATTTGGTCCCCCGGTGTTGCGTGTGCGTGTACAGCTCCATTGCAATTTACTTTACCTGAAATTGGTCAAAGTCATGAAGGTAGTTTTTTATTCGGTTATACAATGAGAATGTGTTATCATTTTCAAGCAGCACTCACTGCATATATGTGGTAGTTTAGGTGCCACCGTGTGATCAAACCCCTTAAGTAGCTTGAGCAGTTCTCGTTAAACACGGCACTTGCTGCATATCATGCGTAACATGGGTCGCTCAAGGCCCTACCAGAATAAGCAAGGTTCTATGACTGCGCGAGAAGCGGCATCTAATTCACTGAGTAGAGCTCAAATCGACAGCAATTGGTGTAATTCGGCGCGACATAGTCGATCGGAGGTCATAGCACCCAAGACGCTGCTCCTTTGGTGTACTTAGAGTAGCGCATCTATAACTGGAAGGGGGTCAAGATGAGTATATCACCCTGCTAGAGTTCACGCAGACTTTAATGCATCAATGCACAGCCGTGTCGACATGGAGAAAATTTGAAGGGTCTTTTTATCACCGCCAGTCTGATTAGGTAATTCGAAAGTGACGCATGGCGCTCATTTAGCTGCGCAGAACATCTCATCTTTGATAAAAAAAAAACACTCACGGATGGTCATATTAGGAACTGATGTTAGCGCTTGATATAAACCCGTATAAAGGGGAAATAAAGAGGCTTGCAAGACGGGAATGATAGCCAAGGTAGTGATGGTCCTTTGACTCAAAAAAGAAATTCACTGTTTATCACTTCTAAACTAATGCGGTCTACAAAGACGTCGATAAGCTCTTGCTTGAACTTCGATCCTCTATTCGATTGGACCCGATCTATTTCTAAACCAAGAAATACTAAAATGTGGTCACACAAGATTTGTCGTTGGAGCTGCTGCCTGGTACCATGAAATTGACTCGATCCATGAGCCAATTTTACGTGACACAAGTTACCAAAGCTACAGTATGTTGTCATTGACGCATTCATTTTTGAACCTGAAAGCTAATGAGCGTAAGTCTCACGACCTCCCGCCGACATTCTGCGTCAAAAAGCCAATATCATGTGGCCAACCTGCACGCCTCAAATGAGAAAAACGGGCTAATTAAACATCGATCTGTTTCTAAATCAAGAAATACTAAAATGTGGTCACACAAGATTTGTCGTTGGAGCTGCTGCCTGGTACTAGAAATTGACTCGATCCATGAGCCAATTCTGCGTGACACAAGTTACCAAAGCTACAGTATGTTGTCATTGACGCATTCATTTTTGAACCTGAAAGCTAATGAGCGTAAGTCTTACCACCTCCCGCCGACATTCTACGTCAAAAAGCCAATATCATGTGGTCCAACCTGCACGCCTCAAATGAGATAAACGGGCCAATTAAACACCGGATTGACCCAAGTTTACGGAGCGGATGTGCGGCAAAATAAACATGGCGGAATGTAGAGTGTGTAGTGCACTGATTTAGTCAGCGGTAATCATCAACACTTTCTGCGATTACCATTAATCAAGGTTAGTCCTTTAAGCAGTATACCCTGGGTTTGTAAGTCGTGACCCAAGGGCTCACAACCGTGCCTGCAGCGTTGATTTGTCGGGGGTACAACTATTTTTCACAGAATGTATACACCAACATCCTTGAAAAATGTAAATGTCTACATACGCGCAGAATACGGAAAGACGGACGTGAAATATCATATTGATTGCTTGCGAGCAAAGCCAGAGTGCATTTATATAAATTACCATCATGTTTTTGCAGATATGTGCACCTTCGACCCGGAGTAAATTCTCGTTCCAGGAGCTAAGATGGAAAGCGTGGACTTTGGAAATTATCCACTAAGTTCAAGGCCATCTACGAATTGACCAATTCAATTAAGCCAAAAAGGCTGCAAAATTAGGCTCATATTGGCCAATTTATCACATAAGCTCAGAGCAATTATCGAAGAGGAGTATTAAGATTTGTCAGATTGTCTAAAGATAAAAGTAACGAATCGGAAAAAATTAAGCTGAAGAGGAGTTTGACAACGTCAAGAAATGCCAGCAAAAGTGGAAACTTAAGACACTGAATCATTTCAATGCAAAGTCTTAGAGCTGCTAACGCGGTGCGCTTTTGACGGTGATGGAGATTGAGGGCTGGCTAAATTATGCATGAAACCACGATTACTTGCTGAGATATACATTTTATTGTCAAGTGTAAGCTAAGCGTTTTAAAGAGAATTTTGGCGCACCATCTCACACACTCCGTATAAGGTCTAAGAGAACGCAATTATCTCGCGTTCTTGGAACAGCCTCGTCTTACTTACGTTGTCCATAAAGCGAAATGTATTAATTCTTCCATTTCGTAATCGCAATATAATTTCACATGACAATTTTTTAAGCCCATCTTTAAATCCCATCGCTTCTCATTGACTTTGGCAGAGCCACACACATGTTATCTCGTGTGCACGCGCTCTGGATCAGATCCGATACAGACGAAGTCACAGTTGTGATATAAATTAGCGCCTTGTCTAAGTGACGCGATAGAGCATCGGCCATGGCATTCAAGGCTTTATCTTTACCTCGATGTTATACTTCTCAAAATTGGGCTGCTCGACCATTCTCTACGAGAAATGAGACGATTAGTTGCAGTACGCGGTGATGCATGATCTATTTTGGAGTAAAAATTGCATGAAGTCTTGCCAGAACGTACCGCATCGCAAGTACAGCTTTTTAATCGTCAAGATAGTTTTTTTGAACAGATTAAAGTGCGATAGATTAAATCGCGATCACCCAATCTCACCTCTTGGCACCAGCGCACCGCCGATGGTAATGTCCGATGCGTCAAAGATGGCACTTAACAGTCGTTCTAGATCCAACACGACCAGAGTTGCACGCTCTCCGTCAATTGTATTGTATTGTATTACGTTATCGCGTTGCCAAGTTATGCACGTGCTAGGCTCAGTTTGGCTAGTCCACGGCATAGAGTGGTGTCCGCATACGTCGGGTCTCGTTCGGCGGGCAGTGCAGCCAGCACCGAGGTCGTGAGGGCCTTCCATTATTTTGTTTAGCTCTGACTTGGTAAGAGCCCAGGTGGCGCTCTGGTACTGGAGACCGTTGCGTCGAGGGTGAGACTCGTTAGAGACCTGCAGATGCCCGAGAGCACCTGCCCGAAGCGCGCGAGCATTTTCCCCCGCGCTTGGAAGAAAGGCGTCACCCCAACCTTTTCCGAAGCTTCTCCGTCAATTTTTTCAAAAAAAAATTCGGTGCAAAAGGGAAGAAGTACTAAGAAAAGCTATAAAATTTTGAATTCAGTACTAAATAATGCTCGAAATCTACACACATTACAGCAAAGCTATCTCATAGACTTAATTGCGTCCGCGCTACAATTGAACATTTATTGTCGTAATTAGGAGATGCTTAGCGTATATGGTGTCTTTCCTTGAGGTATGCAAACACACCCATGAACGGGAGTCATGGTAGCGTAAATGCGTTGAAATTGAATCTTACGCAGGTAAAGCTACCGGAGATCGACCCCTCAGCAGAAAAAAAAGACTATTTTCAGCACAAAGTACTACAACTTCTATCTCGAGGGGTTCTAGTCGAGCGATTGGTTTGCGAATGGATGCGACTTTCTGCTCAAGGCTCAAGAGCCCGTCAGACAAGATCTGAAAGCTGCAGAGGTGTGGAACCCAAAGCATGTCTTGACAATGACATCGAAGGTCGACGGTATAACGGCTCACCGGTTTCTGCGTTGCTTGTGCTTGTTGTCGGTCACGTACGACATCAAGGTAAACAGCATTAAATATGCTGCATGCTCACCCAAAATTGCGCTGCTCCGTATACTTTATGGAGAAGGTTGTTGGCAAGACCGCGTAAGGTGCGACGCCGCCACCGGGGTTCAATTAGATATCTTGTGAAGTGGAGGGATGTACTTACTGCGATAGCTCTGAACTTTCAATACTTCTACGACAAAAATGTTCTAACGTTTTAACGCTTCCAATCTAATATTAAATAAGATCATGCCTCGGTGCGTAGGGTCAAAAGCACTAAGGCCGCAAGCTGAGCTCATCTTAAAAGAAACTGGACGACGATGTCGAAACAGCGTCACAAAAGCATGATGTGCGGACCGCAAGTCAAAGGTCGACGGTACTTTAATAGTCAACAACGAGCTTTCAGCTAAGCGAGCTACCGTCTCACCAGCATGCCGATTGTGCTAAAGCTATCGCAAAGTGTAGGGAGAGAGTACAGCTTTTATTGTTTTTGAACTCAGCACTTAGAATATTCATTCATCATACTTTCTTGGAGGCATGAATATCACAGGTACGGTTGTGGTGCCGACACCGAAGTCGCAACTCATTTAATCCGCATATTAAGCACGGCACTCCACAATTAAAATCTTAACAATTTAGTTTCTAGGCTCTTAGAGCTAGGTTTACCGCACGTTAAGCGGTCGTTAAACCGAAGGTTTTTGGCTCGCAAAAATTACGTATCATATAAGTGAATTAGAATAGACATATTTTTGAGGAACCTTTGAGAAAATATTGCATAAAAGGTTCATCTCTATAGGATATCTTTCATCTCTAAATATAGCACTACGGTGACTCAGAGCAATACTATTAAAGCATTTTAATAAGCATAAATGGAGCTAAATCGATTACTTAAATCGAAAGAAATGATCTATGCGTGCTTTTAAAAGTATGAATGTGCTAAAAAGCCATCGCAAATCCATGTAAAAGCTGAGGTGATAAACGTGAATACGTAAGGACGCTTTTAGTACATTTTTATCATACTTTGTGATTGCATATTAAGGCTAAGCAATTTACACCGTCAATAGTACAAAAAAACTATATTCTAATGTTCGAGTATTTAAAAGACCTCGGTCGCTTCAACCATTGCTCGCCGAAGCGCCGTATACGTACTGCTTCAATCGCCACGGTGTCATGCACCATCATACAAAATCAAAAAGCACCTACCAAAATTAGCAAATATCTGAGCCGCATTTGCAGCGCCATCGAAAAGTTAAGGAGCAATGTAGCCATGATTATAGACTAGAAGAAGGCGTCATTGGGCGTTGTGTTCAGTGGAGTGTATTTGTAGAATCAGTGTAGCTAAAGTCTTATTACAAATCAGGTCGGATACACACAAAAGGATTGAGCCTTGGATAGAGCCGTTTCATACCAGATCACGCGAGAGCTCGTGTCCAAACTCGTTAAACGAACGGACCGACAGACAGGAACTTCAACCAATACTTTGTATGAATCAGCCAAGTACCACCCGCGCTCTTGGTATAAGTGAATACTGGTTCCTTGTCGTCTCGCGCGCTATCCCAACTTGACAGGATCGCTGTGTTTGCCTATTACTATGACATTTAAAGCTCAAGTCTGACACAAGACCTTACAGCTAATGTCAATGTAAGCTTAGAGAGGTATATCTGGCTTTGTATTGGCGTTTTTGGAGCATTTTATGCATCTGCGTTCTGTAAAACAATCGTAATACTACTCTTTTCACTCACCTAAGTATAGGTCTGTGTTTGATGTTCACCCGCTGCTGGTACTTTGTTGTCAACATCCTTGAGTATCAGAGGTATGTCTGACATATTGTTAGCATATTCTGAGTATCACTTTTAGTAAAAACAATCGTGATGCCATTTTCTTGACTAAATTAATTATAAATCCGTGGTCGATATCTACCTGCTACTTATATATTTTTTTAATATCGCGATGTTTATTCAAAAGCGTAACAAGTTTCTTAAAAGAGCGAAAAATTAAAAGTAAAGGGGTGACTGGGTCAAACAACTTGAACTGTCTGACATACGTTACACTGTGTGTGTGCACCAAAAAATTAATGCTAGTGCATATAAGTGTTTCTTCGTTGCAGAAAAAGATTCCGCTTGAAGCGTTTTCGAAAATGCAAAGTTGAGCAATCTTGCTATAGATTAGTCTGCTCCAATAAATGTAGAGGAGGGCTTTGACTAATTAATAACTCCTACAGGTACGGTGCAAATTATGCAGAAGTGGCTAAAGGTTTGCTTAACTTTATAAGAACTCAGAACAATAGTTAAGTGTCCTTTGTGACCCAGATTTTGTCATCAGCAGTGCATTGCTAAAAGTAGATACCAAGGTATCACACCGAATGATTGCGTTCAAATTTTGGCGGCTCAAGCCTAACAGGCACTGATTCGTTTGCAACAATGTGCTTAGTTCTGATACAGGCCTTGAAAAGCGCTAAATCTCAAGGCGCAAACACGAAATTGTATGCACCGTGAGCGCGAGGCTATCAATGAAAGCCCCTCTGCTGAAGTACAGCACTTAGAATTTCCTTACTATGACAGCTTTAGCAATCATTTTTTTAATGAATATCAGAATACACTACTTGACGGTCATTTTTGACCGAGATAATACGTATGGCTAGTTGAGACCAATTATTGATAACCAAGTTGTGTATGTTGATGTGCGCACGTGCAAAGTATGTCAGCAAATTACGCCTTTAACAAATACTACCGATACTGCTGGAGGCATTGAGCTGGTGGCGATGCATGGATATGAATTGCTGCCCCATGACCTCAGCAGGAAACACGCACATTGTAGTCTCTACTGACGCTTTTGATTATAGGTATTTGTATGCTGTTCCAGATATGGTATGTGGTGCCAAAAGAGAGCGCTGCTCCACAATCATGTATTTAGTTATCATGGACTCGGACAGCTTCAACATTCTGCGTAATCTAGGTGCTAAGAAAGACTAATCAACAGGGCCCCATATGTAGACCAGTGGTCAGATAGAGCAAGTAAATTACATCATTGGAGACACGTTGACGTTGTGTGTGCAAGTATTCCAAGGCCTTGCTTTCACTCGATGATCTTACGAGGAACAATGCTGCTCATATTACACGCACATTTTATGAGAGGGTCGCTTAGCCCTCATGCTTTTATAAAAGCGACCGTACTTTGGCTCTAATTTTAATAAGAAAGCAAGCAAATGGCTGAGATCAGCTCCCACAATAATTAAGCGACCCAAAACTTTGTGGAAAAACAACTTGTAATTTGAAAGACGTCCGCGATATAACATAAAAGTTGTTATTTTCTTGAAGGTTTAAATTATTGCGACTGCAGCTGTTAAGACCGGACTTCACCCCAATACTCTTAGATGAAGATCCATTAGTATTCCAAAATAAATCTAAGCGCACTTACTGCTGTATGTAGGCTTGTTTAGGCTGTGTTATGACCAAGCACGAATTGGTGCTGAAGCTTTAAGAGCGGGAGCCATGGCAGCCGGAACACACTTTGGCACAGTCGAGTGAGCTGGAATCATCTAAGGTTGGCCAAATTTTGGATCGAGTAACAGAATACCACAACTTTTGGTCGAGGGGTGCGAGTCAAGTGGCTACGTTTAGAAATGTTCTACAAAGCCTGAATTTCGTGGAATTATGGCGCACAATACATCTCTTGGCTGATCAAGCCGACACTGTTGGTGTTGTGACCTTCGAACACATGAAAAGAATTTGGCAGGCATCAGCCTCCAGTCATATTATGGCAAAGACCACGTTGTGTGCCGCAAGACGCTACGGCATCATCCTCACTCCCTCTTCTTAGTAAAAAGGTCAAAATCTCTAGCACGTGAAGAGAAATTTAGCGCCACTTCGTCGTCATTTCAAAATGAGGATTATGTGTGGTAGACGATAATTCTTAAGCTGGTTGTTTTAAAAGGTTAAAGCGCCACTTCACCTAGACAATCTGGCATCGTAGACGCTTTAAACAGCTATCTTCAGCGATATTTACTGGGGTTAAAAGCGTGGATGCCTTGAGCAGAGCTTATATTGAAGGCCCAGTTGACCATTGCGGTCGCAGTACTCACAAAATAATGATGTTGCGGCTAACAATTTGAAAGTTTAAATTAAAACGCGAGTATTAAGCGAAATGGACTGAATTTGCGAAAAGTACCGCGACGTGCGAGCAGAAACTACAGATCTTGTACTCCATAGAGCGCCTTAAAATTTGTCGCAGCATAAAGAAAGAGTACGGTCTGTAGTGTCGGTAGCTATTTCAAACCACTAAACGAGCTTGGCTGTACTTATAATCAATTTTGCTTAAAGCTGACAGCTAACAGTCAGGCCCAAAGAGCTACACAGGATTCACGCATAGCTTACATGGAAGCCAGCCACCCAGAGTCAATAATACGCACGCAACCAAACGTGGCCGTTCAGGCGATCACAGCTATTTCGTCGAGCATGAGGTCGTGGTCTGCTTAAGGATTGAGGTCATGGGAAAATTTATTAGTGTTAGTTGTGCTCTTGTGCCGCATCAAGCTTACTAGTACAAAAAAATATGATCGCTTATCGGGCACAAAGTGAGTAAGGTGCTCAGCGAGTGGGTTGGTCACTTGCGCACTGACATCGTACCACGCACGGACGCGAATGCGCGGCTCAGGTATGCGTAGTGTGCGAAAGGAATTGCTAAGGAGTACGACATGGTGCTTCTTGCGAACAGGGCGAGAGCTCGAGATGAAGACCTACTCTCTCCATTCTTCGTACTTGATGTTGGTAGGTGATTTGGCTTAGGTGCCGTTTACTTTAAAAAGATTTGAGCGACACGCGCAGCTCGAGAGAGATCTTTAGCGGCTAAGTCATCATATAAGGATAAATGGTGCTTAAGCTAGGATGGTACGTGGTGCTCGGGTGTGATAGGTTAGGCCCATGCCCTGAATATCAGATTACAACGATACACTAAGTAATAACGGCAAAGACGACAGTGTAAAGGAGTTGACAAAACAATCTAGTCAGGACTATCAATTTGTGTAAAACAACTTAGTTGATAAGAAAGAAGACAGTACTTATATTGAGTAGTATGCATGGTCTAATGACCTCTGCTTATTTGTATAGGCCTGCTTTGCAGTAATTCAACTTATAAAAGGTATTTATTTACCAATAAACCTGTACACAATACAACTCACATTTGGAAGTATTAATTTAGCACATGAAGTCCGACAGCAATTTTTGAAATGAGGCAGGCAGTGGCCCGGAACTCGAATTCTTTAAACGTATTAACAAAGTCACACACCTGCTCATCTGCTTTGCCAAAGCGAAGAGCTACGCAGCTCTGCTGCAACAAAACGTGTGCAGCACAAAATCTAAAACCAAAATAACGTATGTGTTCCATCACTTAATTTGGTAACCATCCAGCTTTTCTACCCTTTTATTAAAAGTGAAGACTTTTCTTGTACCGGCTTCAATATCGCGACTGAGTATTTCGTCAAATACAGCTTGAGCCGTATCACATAGGCTTTGCTTGTAGAGCTCGTACGACGAAGCGTAATTTAAAATATATCACGCGAGCCCAGTGATTCTTAATTGTCTCACAAGTCTTTAAAAAAAATATACGAAATTTCTTTATCTTTTTTTTGGGTTCACGCCGAAAGCATTTTGTATTATTATTATACAAAGAGCTCAAACCAGTACCAGTACTTCCCAAAACTAATAATGCTGGTTTAAGTTTTCGGACTAATTTTTCGTTTTGTAGTAATTTTAAATATCGCCAAGGTTGAAATTCGTTCTTGTTCACCTTGAACGGAAGCGACGACCTTACGCGATCGTTTTGTCTCTACCGAAAGATCAAGACACAGCCATGATGGTACAAGCAGAGCTTTTGCCTCGTATAAGCAATCCGAAGGGCATCGTCTGAAGTCGTTAGCACCTGCTTCCACGGCATTGACGCTCGACCTCCGCATCTTGGAGTGCTTGGAAGGAAGACTGCTTATGTCACTGTTGCCGTCGAAGGTATCCTTTAATCTTTTAGCGAAATCGGATGGTCTACCTTTGGACGTCGATGCCTCGTTTGGTATTTTCAGGTGGTGATGTAGAGCAAGACGCGACTAATCTATCTCAATGGCGACCACCAACTAACTATCCACACCAACAAGACGAGGTGACTTTGTAGATTGAATTCTAAAATTTACGATCTTGTTCAAAAACGCAGTGTTTTTCGTCAAGTAGAAAAATGAAGAAAGGGCTCTTATCGTTGTGAGAAATCCATATTTAGTAAACCAATTTACGTAGACCACCTCGAGCAGTTCATACATATATGGCTACAACTCATTTATAAGTGTGGATACTCCACCAAGAAAGAGAATCGTCCGTCATGCCACTCGCTTTAAGTCACGCCACTAGCTTATATGGCACAGATGGAGCTTTGTCAGTGCTTTTATTGTCCGTGCACGACACGATCGCTTTTTTGGAGCTTCAAAGCAGTAGAGGCGGGCGCTAACGACTTATAAAGTGGGCACGTTTGGAGGCTTGTACGGGACAAAAGCACTGTTAGTACCGCCAACGCCGAGTTTCGAGTTTTTGGTGGAGACGGAGTGATCGCCTGACATAAGGGGGGCAAAAGCCGCGCTTGGACCCTCCGAGCTCAACTTTGAATTTTTAGAAAAGACGGGGTGGTCGTCTGAGATCGCCGATTTCGTGAAAACGGGCTTGACCAACTCCGAATTCTGCACCTTTGATTGCTTAAGATTGCCATCAAATGTTCGCTGTGAACTAATCGTAAGGACGGACGATTTACCTTTGGATGTCGAGGCCGCGTTCAATGGCACATTTAAATGCTTATGCAACGCCGTACCTCTACTTTTGCCGGTGGTGCCACCACGACTGCGCGCAACTTTCGATGGCGTGTCGATTAGTTCAGACCGATGTTTTCCGAAAATGTTGTACATTCGCACCCATCTCTGAAAATACCAATTCAGCACCAAGTTCAGCATGCCGGCACTAGCCGACTTCGTTTTTACATTCGATCGGGCCGACTCTGTTTTGATTCTCAGCTCATCTCTGAGCACATATTCCATGGCATATTGGGTAAGAACTTGCCTGTGACGTCTGGTCGAAGTTAACTCGACCTTCTGATCGAACAGCCTCCAAAGACGAGCCGTTTCAGAGAGAGTCGGGTCTAAATCCTCGTCGCAAACTCTGACAAACGCTTTGTGAGCCGAATCGATATTTCTCGGATACTCTTCCGGCTTAGGTGTCTTCTGCATGAATTTGATTTCGGTATCCCACTGCTCAGATGATAATTCGAGCCACTTTTCAGTCGATATACCTTTAAAAGCATCATCCGTGGCGGTGTTCCGAGATTTTTTAGATGCCCCACCGGCGCCTGATGCCTTTTTCAGCACATTCTTCTCGGCAACGTGTGGCCTCTTCGCTACAGGCTCGGCAACGCGTGGCCTCTTCGCTACAGGCTCGGCAACGCGTGGCCTCTTCCCTAGAGCCTCGGCAACGCGTGGCGTCTCCTCCACATTCTCAGCAGCGCGTGGTATCAATTTTGCACCCTCCTCAACCAACTCTGAAGTAATCGCGCGCTCTTCATGATCCAAGTCATCGGGTACATTACGGCTCCCTCGGAGAAATCGTTGTGGTAGCGTCGTTGCAACAGCAGTATCAGCTGCAACGACGTTATGATCGTACACTCGGAGCTGATGGCCAGAGTCTGCACTTATTTCACTGCTCGCGACGACGAGAAGCGCAGTTATGACGTAATACGCGCCGCGCATGCTATTGGAAATGAAGAGGTAAAATTTGCAATGGGATCTTGTACCCGTCCGGTTATTTTACCTCTGCGATAGCCAACCATTTTCTAATTGGTATTGTATACCGTCTCATTAATCATACTCTACCGGTACAAGCTTGATCTGGCGTTTTTGTTCTGATAAGCCTTTATAATTTATTTATAATTCGCATAAATGTAGCAATTTATGGCAGAATACAAAGACAAAAAGTGTATCCGAGACGATTTATAGGCACTATACCCAACTCAGTCGTGAAACTGCAGTCTGCTGCGACTTAAATATCAGAGTGGTTGAGCTGTGCGGATCGAAAAAAATTGAATACACCTTAACGCTAAGCAAGATGTCGTATAAAGCTGGTATGCTTGGAAGAATATTGCGCCTAAGCTAATAGAGTAGAGTTTATTACATCAACAACTTCAGTCAAGTTTTGCAGTTTGATTACAAAGACAAAATGTCCGCGTTTTTCTAATGACCTCATCGTTGCGATGGCACTGAATCTTGAATCTGGCTTTATGGCAGACCAGCTACTAGGACGAGCTTGCTTAGTAGATGCGTCGCGCCGGGATTTATTGTCTTTTGTGGTATAAGAGAAAAATGGCAGACACAATGTCTTACATAACCTTGAATAAATCCTTGATAGCAATCTTCGAGCTCATCGATTGTCTATTTCTCATAAACGGATCACGTTGGATTTAAGGGGTTTCAAGCTTTGAAATGATGTGTTTTTATTGCAGTGCTTATCAAGCATATTTACATAGGCACGCTCTAATCTGGACCGCCACGTGATGTGTACCTAAAGAATCAAATCTGCTCGGCTGAAGCCATGTTATGGATCCAAAGCAATTTTTCTCAGCACTTAGTCTCACTCATTGTCAGACACTAGGCATACAAAAAGACGAACGTCCTTAACTGGCTATTTGCTCCAGAAACGGGTAGTTTACCGGGGGCAGGCCAATTCCCAATCCGCAGACGTAGGATGAGTAGCCAGTTCAAACGAAGTGATGTATCGTGTAAAGGGCGCTACATAAAGTCGGTCTTTAACGGTGAAAGCTATCTTTTCACAAAGAGAAAGCCTTAAGAAATGGATGGCTCTACTAAACTTTTACCAATTTGTTACAGAGGTGTCTCGAATCCAACCAAATCGGATAAAATTTTCCACTTTGATTACAGGGTTAAAATTAGTAATTTAGGCAGGGCCGAAAGATAAGGTAATATATTTCCGATCAATCAGTCTCAAAATTGTCCAATTAATTGCAAACGCCGATCCCCTTAAAACCGGGGATGGTGAACCAAATGGTGCCTTATATTCTCGCACGCATTTTGTGCAAGATATCCCATACCTGGTTTTGTGATTAAAATAACGGTCTCGCAATTTAGTTTGACTCTTCCTCGCAATGATAAAAAAAATATAGAGCCACTTTCTTATCTATCAAACGAGCAGTTCACACTGTTTGATAGGATTGCTGGCTGAATACACAGCGGCATTTGCAGCCCTACCTGCTGCCAAGTTTTCGAGCTTTACGAGAAAGTGTGTTCTTGAGGGTGCAGCACAGGCTCTGCCTAAATAAAAGGAGAAGAAGATGGTCACTCAGGCAACACATGATCAAGTGCGCGTGGCGTTCGGTTATGAGGCCGCAGGTACCAACCCGTGAAATAACTTCGCAGGAGTGTCTAGTGTCCCGGTAATACCCAAATGAGCGGTTGAAGTCAACGTGCCTTCTGACAAGTCTAAAAATCCGCTAGCACTCTACGTTCAAGCAAAGAAGGCGCGAGCTTCATTTATATGTTCATGAGCTTAGGAATTGACGACTTCTAATGTGATGCGCCACTTGACGAACAAGTTGGGTTGACTGTGCCAAAGGATGGCTCAAGATAGGCCTTTACCTGATCAACGTTTTGAGTGAAAGCAAATACGATGCAGAATGTTAATGTATATTGCATTTAAAGAAAAGTCCAGCAGCAGGCAGGTTTACTCTTCTAGTATGTCGTTCCCTGTCCAACAGAATATTGTCCGTAGACCCGTTAACTCAAGTGCATTCTTGAGCAAGAGACGATTATCCGTACCTGTTCGGACAATCTATTGCCCAAGATTTTAGAGGGTTGCCGGTAGATGTCGCGCTCTCGAAGCGAGCGAGGCGCTGTACCAAAGACGAGCCAAGTCCTCACGGTAGGTCTGCGGTCGATCAACACGATTAAACCGTATCGTCTATAGCGACTATTTTGACAGCCCGTAAAGATCGCATCAGGCAAGTGCACGAAAGTAGCAGGATCAATTTTGAGCCTTGGCAGACTCGTGCAAGTGGCAAAGTCACTACGCCGGCAGACAAGTGCGGTAATAAAAAAATAAACTGAATGATGCTATAAGCTAGAGCAATTTAGTTTGCACAGTTTCGACTCGACGGCAATTCTTAACGTCCCCAGGGCCATTATAATGCTAGCTGCGAATTTGAAGATTTGATAGCTTGAAGTTATTTCTTGACCTTACCTCGACAATTTTGATATGGTCTTGGGTAAACCGTTACTTGAACAGCACTTGCCTGAAAATTTACATGATACATAATCCCGCGCACAAGATTTGGTCCCCCGGTGTTGCGTGAGCGTGTACAGCTCCATTGCAATTGACTTTACCTGAAAGAGGTCAAGGTCATGAAGGTAGATTTTTATTCGGTTATACAATGAGAATGTGTGATCAATTTCATAAATTAACCTCAACATGACAGAAACTTAACAAACGATACGCTGTGAAGACCAAAATGTATCACTTAAAAGCTGTAATTATCTAAACCGTTATCAACAATGAAGCAAAAAGTAGAGTGTCATTTAAGAGAATTGATAATGATTTAAAGTAAAATGGTAGCTTGTATAAATTACAAGTCTATCGCATTTAAAATGCGTTTATATTAATTCAAATGAAAAACCTAAATCCAGATGAATTTCACATCGCCAATTTACTTCGGTATTAGAAGTAAAGTAGCAAAAAAATTATCTATATAGTTAAAACACTAAGCAAAATCCCACAGCTGATTTTATCGGGGGGGGGGGCGCACTATTAAATTGTAAAAAAATTAGGCAAGTACTCACTCGAGATAAAACTGGTCATTATCGAAGGTGGTTGTCGAGGCGATGCCTTCAAAAGCTGAAAGAGGTCAACAAGCTGATCCATCGCTGACAAGTGAAGTTGTGCTGTCAGCATTGTGTAGAAAATTGTTGAAGATAGTGGTCTAAATGTGAGTAGTATGGTTACACAGGTGAATAACATATTGTCGGGAATAAATGTTTCGAGCAGGCAACACAAATCCTCACACCATTGTAGATGATACTAGTCCACAGAAGGGTTTCGAGAGTAGGTAATATAGCCCCGCTAGATCATTTGAATGTCCGAAATGGACACAGACAGTGTTGTGGACAGAAGTTTAAAACGTGAAGTGGCACTTTTATAATCGAGCAATGTTTGTAAGACGCAGCGTTCACTGCGTATCAGTGGTAGCATAGGTGGCACCGTGTGATCAAACCCTTTAAGTAGCTTGAGCAGTTTCCGTTAAACACGGAACTTGCTGCATATAATGCGTAACATGGGTAGCTTAAAGGCCCTACCAGAATAAGCAAGGTTCTATGACTGCGCGAGAAGCGGCATCGAATTTACTGAGTAGAGCTCAAATCGACAGCAATTGGTGTATTTCGGCGCGACATAGTAGATCGGAGGTCATAGCATTCGAGACGCTGCTCCTTTGGTGTACGTAGAGTGGAGCATCTATAACTGGAAAGGGGTTATGACGAGCACATCAACTTGCTAGAGTCCACGCAGATTTTAATGCATCAATGCACAGCCATGTCGACATGGAGGGAATTCAAAGGGTCTTTTTATCACCGTCAGTCTGATTAGGTAATTCGAAAGTGACGCATGGCGCTCATTTAGCTGCGCAGAATGTCTCATCTTTGATATAAAAACATCACAGATAATTAAATTGGGAACAGATGCAGATGTTCGCGCTTGGTATAACCTCGTATAAAGGGAATTGAAGAGGCTTGCAAGACAGACATGATAGCCGAGGTAGTAATTGTCGTGGACCTAAAGAAGAATTTCACTATTCATCACTCTTAAATTAATGCGGTCTACAAAGACGCTGATAAGGTACTTGGAGCTCTTGCTTGAACTTCGATCCTCTATCCGATTGGACCCGATCTGTTTTCAAATCAAGAAATACTAAAATGTGATCACACGAGAAATGTCGTTATGCTGCTGCCTGATACCATGAAATTGACTCGATCCATGAGCCAATTCTGCGTGACACAAGTTACCAAAGCTACAGTATGTTGCCATTGACGCATTCATTTTTGAACTGGAAGCTTATGAGCGTAAGTCTCACTACCTCACGCCGACATTCTGCGTCAAAAAGCCAAAATCATGTGGGCCAACCTGCACGCCTCAAATCAGATAAATGGGCCAACTAAACACCGGATTGACCCAAGTCTACAGGGAGGATGTGCGGCAAAATAAACAAGGCGGACTGTAGAGTGTGTAGTGCACTGATCTAGTCAGCGGTAATCATCAACACTTTGTCTGATTACCATTAACTGTAGTAAGTCCTCTAAGCAATATGCCCTGGGATTTGTAAGTCGTGACCCAAGGGCTCACAACCGTGCCTGCAGCGTTGATTTGTCGGGGGTACAACTATTTTTCACAAAATGTATACACCAACATCCTTGAGAAATGTAAATGTCTACATACGCGCAGAATACGGAAAGATGGACGTTAAATATCATATTGATTGCTTGCGAGCAAAGCCAGAGTGCATTTATATAAATTCCCATCATGATTTTGCAGATATGTGCACCTTCGACCCGGAGTAAATTCTCGTTCCAGGAGCTAAGATGGAAAACGTGGCATTCGGAAATTATCCACTAAGTTCAAGGCCATCTGCGAATTGACCAATTCAATTAAGCCAAAAAGGCTGCAAAATTAGGCTCATCTTGGCCAATTCATCACATAAGCTCAGAGCAAATATCGAAGAGGAGGATTAGATTTTCTAAAGATAAAAGTAACGAATCGGAAAAACTTAAGCTGAAGAGGAGTTTGACAACGTCAAGAAATGCCAGCAAATGTGGATACTTAAGACACTGAATCATTTCGATGCAAAGTCTTAGAGCTGCTAACGCGGTGCGGGAAATCTAGACCGAGCTCAGGCCGCATAATGTTGACGGTAATGGAGATTGAGGGCTGGCTGAATTATGCATGAAACCACGGTTACTTGCTGAGGTATGCAGTTTATTGTCAGGTGTAAGCTAAACGTGTACAAAAAAATTTCTCCAGCGCCTTGGCGCACCATCTCACTCACTCTGTATTAGGGCTAAGAGACCGCGATTACCTCGCATTCTTGGAACAGCGTCGTCTTACTTACGTTGTTCATCACGCGAAATGTATTAATTCTTCCATTTCATAATCGCAATATAATTTCACATGACAATTTTTAGCCCACCTATAAATTCCATCGCTTTTCGTTGACTTTAGCAGAGCTTCACACATGTTATCTCGTTGTCCATCACGCGAAATGTATAAATTCTCCCTTTTCTTTATCGCAATATAATTTCACATGACATTTTTTAAGCCCATCTTTAAATCTCATCGCTTCTCATTGACTTTGGCAGAGCCACACACATGTTATCTCGTGTGCACGCGCTCTGGATCAGATCCGATACAGACGAAGTCACAGTTGTGATATAAATTAGCGCATTGTCTAAGTGATGCGATAAAGCATCGGCCATGGCATTCTGCACTACAGACTTTATCTTTACCTCGATGTTATACTTCTCAAAATTGGGCTGCTCGACCATTCTCTACGAGAAATTAGACGATTAGTTGCAGTGCGCGGTGATGCATGATCTATTATGGAGTAAAAATGGCATGAAGTCTTGCCAGAATGTACCACATCGCAAGTACAGCTTTTTAAGAGTCAAGATAGTTTTTTTTGAATAGATTGAAGTGCGATAGATTAAATCGTGATCACCCGATCTCACCTCTTGGCACCAGCGCACCGCCGATGGTAATGTCCGATGCGTCAAAGATGGCACTTAACAGTCGTTCTAGATCCAACACGACCAGAGTCGCACGCTCTCCGTCAATATGTCCAGAAAAAAATTCGGATTAAAATGAAGAAGTACTAAGAAAAGCTAAAAAAAATTTGAATGCAGTACTAAATAATGCTTGAAATCTACACACATTGCGACTAAGCTATCTCATAGACTTAAATGCGTCCGCGCTTCAATTGGGCATTTATTGTCGTAACCAGGAGATGCTTAGCGTATATGGTGGCATTCCTAGAGGTATGCAAACACACCCACGGACTTCAGGATGCCGTGAATTATGGTAGCGTGAATGCGTTGGCATTGAATCTTATGCAGGTGTAGCCACCGGAGATCGACCCCACAGCTGGAGAAAAAAATTTTTGAGCACGAAGTACTACAACTTCTGTCTCGAGGAGTGCTAGTCGAGCGATTGGTCTGCGAATGAATGCAACTTTCTGCTCAAGGCTCAATCGCCAGTCGGGCAAGATCTAAATGCTGCAGAGCTGCGGAGCCCAAAAATGTCTTGGCAATGACATTAAAGGTCGACGGTATGACGGCTCACCAGTTTCTGCGTTGCTTGTGCTTGTTGTCGGTCACGTACGACATCAAGGCAAACTGCATTAAATATGCTGCATGATCATCTAAAATTGCGCTGCTCCGTTTACTTTTTGGAGAAGGTTGTTGGCAAGACCGCGTAAGGTGCGATCAAATTACTGCGATAGCTCTGAAGATTTAATAACCCTATGACAAGGCTGTTCTGACTCTTTAAGCGCTTCCGAACTAATATTTAATGAGATTATGCCTTGGTGCGTAGGGTCAAAAGCATTAAGGCCGCAAGCTGAGCCTATTTTAAAAGAAACTGGAGGCCGATGCGGGAACAGCGTCAGAGAAGCATGATCTGCGGACCGCAGACCAAAATCGACGGTATTTTAATAGTCAACAACGAGCTTTCAGCCAAGCGAGCTACCGTCCCACCAGCATGCCGATTGCGCTAAAGCTATCGCAAAATGAAGGAGGAGAGTACAGCTTCTGTTGTTTTTTAACCTAGCACTTAGAAAAGACATTTCTGTGGCATGAGTAGCACAGGTAGGGTTGTGGTGCCGACACCGAAGTCGCAACTCATGTAATTCGCATATTGAGCACGGCAATACACAGTTAAAATTTCTAGCAAATTTAGAGTCCAGTATCTTAGAGCTAGGTTTGCCCCGCGTTAAGCGGTCGTTAAGACCAAAGTCTTTTGGCTTCGCTTAAAGCAATCTAATTGTGATCTAGAATTAATATACTTCTGAGGAACAATCCTCAGAGTAGAGAAGATATTGCATAAAAGGGTTCATTTCTATAGATATCTACCATTTCTAAATATAACACCATAGTAGCCCGACCCAGAGTACTACTATTAAGGCACTTTAATAAGCATAAATGTAGCTAAATCGAGTTCTTAAATCAAAATAAATAATGTATGCGTGCATTTAAAAATATGAATGTGCTTAAACGCCATCGCAAATTCATGTATAAGCTTAGGTGATGAATTTGAACACGTAACGACGCTTACACTACATTTTTATTATACTTTGTGAATGCATAGTAAGGCTAAGCGATTTAGACCGTGAAAAGTATAAAAAACGATATTATTGTGTTCGAGTATGTAAAAGACTTCGGTCGCTTCAACCATCGCTCGCTGAAGCACCATATACGTACTGCTTCAATCGCCGCGGTGTCATGCACCATCAATTAAAAACAAATAGCCCCTATCAAAATTAGCAAATGATAGAGCCGCATTTGCAGCGCCATCAAAAGATTTAAGTGCAATTTAGCCATGAGTATGGACTAACGGAAAGCATCATAGGGCGTTATGTCCAGTATATTTCAATGAATTAGTGTAGCTAAAATCTTCTTACAAATTAGGTCGAATACATACAAGAGGATTAGGCCTTGAATAGAGCCGTTTTAAACCACTTCACGCGAGAGCTCGTGTCCAAAATCGTTAAACGAACGGACCGACAGACAGGAACGTCGACTAATACTCTGTATAAATTAGCCAAGTACCGCCCGCGCTCATGGTATTAAGTGAATAATGGTCCCTTGTCGTCCCGCGCGCTATCCCAACTTGACACGATACCTGTGTTTGCCTTTTACTATGACATTTTGAAGCTCAAATTCGACACAATACCTTACGGCTAATGTAAGTTTGAGAATAGAGAGGTATATCTGGCTTATTATAAGCGTTTTTGGAGCATTTTATGCATCTGGGTTTTGAAAAACAATCATACTACTACTGCTATGACTAACCTTAGTAAAGGTTTGTGTTTGAAGTTCACCCGCTGCTGATTTTTTATTATCAAAATTTTGAAGTATTAGAGGTATATCTGACATATTGTTAGCACATTCTAAGTATCGTTTTAGTAAAAGCTATCATGATTATATTGTCTTGACTTAACTACGTATAGATTCGTTTTCGATGTCCACCTGCTACTTATATTCCATTTTCAATATCGCGATGTTTCTTCAAAAGCGTAACAGACATCTAAGAAGAGTGGAAAACTAAAAGTCAAGCGGGACTGGGTCGTACAACTTGAAGTGTCTGACATACGTACCACTGCTGTATTTTTTTGTAAAAATCAAACAGATTTGTGCTTTGCCCGCCCAATTCTGTCTGAATGATACTGAGGGTAGCTTGATACAGTGTCGGCAATCTGATGTTCCTTCTTGCAAAAAATGATCCATATGGCGCTATGGACGACCGTATCGTTGCAAGAATAGAATCACGCCTTTGCCGTCTCAGTGGCGGAAACAGATAGATTCAAGGGCATCATGGGATTCCAACTATATGCTCTAGGTTCGAAACGAAATGTTATACATCTAAAAAAAAATCATCTGCGATCACTAAGCGCCCCAACGTAGCGTCACTTCAACCGTCGATCAATCGGCTGCACATTCTTTTTCATTAAATGGAATTTAATCAGCTATGCTTCTTCTTGCGAGCGAGCATGATAGGAATCCTTAAATTACCGACTACTACCTGCCATCTATCGCTTAATTTTCGGTGGGGCATAAGATATGTAAAGTCTTAAAACAAACAGACGATACGGAAGTAACGGTCGGATCCGAGTTAGAATTAAAAAAAAATTGGGTCTTCTTTCTACTTGCTAATTCTGGTTCTGACGCTACAAGCTGTTAAAAGCTTCGGCGATGTGGGGTCGTGTGATCTCCATCATCGTATGCTTTGTCAAGATCGTGAGCTAAAAGCTAAGCGTCCCGCGATTTAAGGCCATATAAAAGTTGGGACCTCTGGTAGGAGTATCGACATCCTAGCTTAAACATATAACAAAGATAAAATATTTCCTTGAGCTAAATATTTTGGTTAGTACGTGTTTTCTAGAAATAAAACATTTCATCGCATACTGATCCCGAGTAAGAATACAATCGATATCAAGAAAGAGATGCATCAGCATCTACGGCCCTGCTTTTAGTCCAGTCCCATAGAAGTTATTTGCTGCCAAGAAATAGGGCATTATTCGTCATGGCCTCGGCAAGCGAAAGCACATGATCTGTTCGTCTTCTCAAAGGGGGCTGGCAAAAAGAAAATTTGGTCTAGCTTATGCTTTATAGGGATGCTGGAAAACTTTTCGCCGCCTAAACAAATAAACACTTGGAGAAATGCGGCAGGTCATTTAATCCAAGACAATATTTGTAGGGCCGTACGAGTCTAAAGAAGCATTCGCCACGACATGGTAGAAATTACATTGTTGGCTTAGCGCTACACTTCTGTGCAGAAAAGTGTTATCAAATATGATCAGTATCCAATGATTATCGATTGGAGTAGGATAGATTGTGCATGCTCGTCATATATTAAACGATGATTTGTGAGCAACCTCTTTCTTTGTTAAATCAGAGAAGCACCTTATTTATCTGTATTAGTGATGTCTATGTCAACTTGAAGAAAAATTAAAAATTTGAAACGCAAGCCGAAATGCATTAAGACAGGTGCTTTCTGAGTTAACAACCTGAAGCCACCATGAACTAGGAAATGGAAGCTTTAAAGATGAGAACGATATAGGCAGTGATGGCAACTTCTTCTTTTTGGTCATGCGATTGATTTGTAAGAGAATACAGATTCAGGTCAAGTCGATCAGATGATCTGCATCAGAATATTGACTGAGAATTTTACAATCAACACTTCAGATCAGGGTGTGTCGGATCAATTAGCTTCCATTTGTACCGGAGCAAGGGCAAAAGGTGAGATTTGTAAGGTATCCTCTGAGACGAGGATTCTAGCTTTACAGATATATGTTTTGTCAAAAGAGGCTTAAGTGATAGCGCTGCGGCTACCGCAGCTACTGCTAGGCCTTCTTAAGAAAAAAGGGTGTGGAGAAATTACTTCTTCTACCGTTAAATGTCAAATAAAGCGGTTCCACGACATGATTTAATTTCAATATTACATCTTTCTTCTATCTTTTTCCACGACATGACCACTGCAGGAGATTTTTTAAATCAAGGAAAACCTAATTCATAACAGTCGGCATTCCGCTTTCAAGGAAATAATTTATAGTGCTGCTGAAGACGACCGTGTCGTTCAAATACAGAATCACGCTTTTGACATCTCAGTGGCAGTAAATGATAAACCAAGAGCATAATATGGCTAAAGAGACGCTTTTGGCATAGCGAAGCATCCAAGAGAAACTGTAACAATGTGCGGAGGAAGCTTGGCGAAGTTGGTCGAGGCAGTCGGCGACGCGGAGTCGAGGCTGGAGGCTTGACTCGGTGAAGTCAAGTTGAGAAGTGATTGAGAGTGATCTAAGCTTCACGGATCGGCCTACGGCAACGAGTGGCCAAGAGGCTCCTCTTGCACTAGCTTCTGCCTATCCTAGACGCTATCTTCTCTAATCCCAGTTGCTATCTATTCTACCAATGGTTCTGTCTCAAAATGATTTTTCTAGTTCATAATCTAGAGATTCAGCTGGTATACTGGATACTTTCGCCTATCCTAGACTTCTATCCCGAAATCTTGAGACCCACAAAAGTGTACGAACATGCGTAGCTGCGACTGCAGTATACGGTATGACGTGGTTGCTGTTTGTATCAAAGGCTATCACAGACGGCAACTAAGTCACAAAATGGCTGTCTAAGCCAAAAATCGAGTGTTCCGAATATAGTATTATGTTCGATACGAAGCACCACATGTGAGCCTTCGGATCTTCGCTTCTCTGCCACACATTGAAATCCGAGGTCTCGATCAATTGCAGAACGAAATTGTGCGCCATGTTTCAGCCTTCGAATTCCTGATTTTCAGTCACACACCGACATTCAAGGTCTCAATGAATTGCAAAACACATTCTTTTTAAAGATTCACGCAGATGTTGTCGGGTGCTACGTCTACTTTCCTAAAAACAGGAGTCAAGTCAGACGATTGAGGTCGTCGAGAATAAGACCGCTACGAATATCGAAGACGAAAAGGTGGCTACAGATGTTAAGTGAGTATGTCAAGAAGGAAAAAAAGATAATTTATCGTAGACAAGGAAGATAACGAATCATCTCACCATGCAAAATGTGACGCCGAATTTGAACGTAATAGAGCAGTAACTTCGAGGAGGCAGATGTTATATGTGACGCTTAAAGTTTCGTGGGAAAGCGCTGGGGCGACAACCTACTACGCAGCAAATTCGTTTTGTGTGAGAGCTCACTGCTGGCGTTATAGAAAACATAGAAGGGCGAGAGCGCAGAAAGCGGTAAGAATGAGAAAAGCTGCGGCATTCAAGAGGTAAATACAGTGGCAACTAATGTCAAGAGCTGAAGTGACAGCAATGCAAGCCTGGAGATAGCCATTACATACTTGATATAAGTCGTTGATGGCAATCGAAAGTAAACACCAAATTTAGGTGAATGACAAAAATGAATGGTCAAAAGCTTACGTCTCCGAGTTCACCACCGAGATTATGTAGCTGATTAGCACTGTAAAAATACAGATTACAAGCTTCCTTTTGAAACAAGAGATGGACACGAAGCTGGAAGTAACAATGGTGGGGGTGATCTAGCGCCTGCCGCATAGACGCATTGGCCACCGAAAACTGAAGGGGGTAAGAACTTAATGATCTTGCGATTATGAGAGCAGCAAAGTGAGCACGAGCGAATAAAGAAAAGCTTTGTCGCGTTTTTAATTTTTTTTAAATACAGTGAAGGATGACAAATTAGATTATGACGTTAACTAGGATTTAGAATCTTCACACGCTACTGGCCCTCGTTGGAGGATCCTTGGCATGCGACGAAAGGGTAAACGCACAAAATTTGCTATGCAGCAACTGACATCAAGGTGCGTAAAGAGTGAACCAATGCTTCATTAGAAGGGCTTAAATGAAGATGGCGTGGATTTATCACGATCATCTCGGTCACGTTCTTGAATTCAAAGCTTGGATCTTGCGCAAAAGGGCAGGCGGCTTTCCGGTTGTTTGTTCCTTTTGCAACTACCGGTCTGCCAAAATGACATCATTACAGCGTATATCAAAGCTCAACTGCCGAAAAATTAGTATTTAGAGGACCCAGATGAGTAACTTGCAAAAGTAATGGTAATCACTTAACGAAATATGAAGCCCCAAACGATGGGAAAACTGGAGGTCAATTGACGATTTATCCAACAAGCTTTCTATGTCTGCTTTCATACTTTTGCGATAATGAGTCCCACTGTTTTCGTGTACGTCGACGACTCACAACCTTCCTCGGTCCAACACCTTTACTTGATGAGCCGAAACCGAGTTGTAAACCCTTCGCCAGCGATCACCACTACTTCAATCTATGCAGTGACCACTCTATTGTTAAAGATCGCTCGAGCCGCAGACGGCAAAATTGGTAAGATTTGGTTGTTCTATGGTGTGGCAGCAAGACACTTGCATAGCCGCGCTGTAAAATTCGAAGTTTTGTCCAAATAGAAATTTTTGCGCTGGAGCTCTACATGACGACGCAGATTTCACTAAAAACTGGCTTCACGACTTTTACCATTACGAGTAAAGTAATTGCTCGCATACCGCCTGTAAGAGCTTGGCACGATAAGAATCAGGAGAAGGGCCTTGACTACTTGTTTCTTTTTCGTTAAATGACGTTGCTGAGCTGACTTATGCACAGGCTCTCGTGGAAAACTATGCAATTTTGTGGTGACTACTTTACTTACGAAGCTTACAATTTGCGGAAGAAAATGCGCTCGGTATTTCCAAATATAATTATATCAAACTTGTACGCTTCATCCAAACCAAGGAACTGCGTTTTTTGTCACATTAAATGCTTGTGTATGACAAAGAGCAAAAAATAAATTGCTTGATTCCTTTAAGCCACTATCAATGGCGAGCTTCGGCCTCACAACGAAAAAACGCTTTTATCGAAAACGCATCCCGACTAAATCCAAATCCAATACTTATAATAAAAAAAGTGAAAAAATGGCATGTCGTAATGTTCTCAGACGTGAAGCGATGAGCTGACAAAGCACACGAAAGAGGTAGCTCTTGTATCCTTCCAAAATCAACTTCTAAGCCTCAATTGCAGAATCCTCTCTAAAGAGCTAAAAGTTCATGAGCAGTGCATTATAGAAATCGCTTTGTAAATTGCATTTTTGCATGAACATTCGGTTCTTCAACAATCGTAAATGCCTTCGAACCTCGTCAAAAGGCTTCCTTGTACGATGTTAAACCGAAAGCACTGCCAAATAGCTAATATGGCGGAGGCCATTGGCACGATCAGCCGCCGTTTGGCCACCCGTATTCGGTCGAGCATATAGACAGCGCGTGAGGGGTGCAAGGGGCACCTCAGGACTCGCATTGACTAATCAGATTTTATATATCAAGCTGCGTACGACTAGTAGGCTGATTATATGTCACGCAAAATAAGAAATTTTTTGATAACCATAAATTGCACATTTTGTATTTTGCAGCGTTGCAAATGTTCGAGTCAGCGTATAAAGATATACAACAAGTCTTTATACCCGTATCAGAGACTTATCGTGATCAATTATGTACTCTTCTCTAGACTAATTGTCTAAGTTATCAAAAGAATTAAGCCGAGATAGCGGGAGTAGGACTCGTAAATTTCCTTAAAAATGTATCCTTTGTCTGTGTAGAACTAAGTCTTGCTATTGCTGATATCAGATTCAACCATGTAACTTGCAACTCGAAACGTTGTAAGATACAATTGCGCATCAATATAAAGCTGCGAAGAATGATTCGTATGTCAAACAATCAATCAGTCTTAGCACTTTGGTCACTTGTGTGTCGCTAACAAGTTTTTGCTTTGTCCACGCTACGTGTTTTTTTATGCAGTGTATGACCTTATTACTATATCTGGACACGCATTATCCGCTAACTCAGAGACCTAGGGTTTATATGGGGCCCAAGAGATTTGCTCCTTTTGCAAACTTTTTACCTCGGAACAATTACGCCGCACAGATTAAGATCTGCTATATTTTAGGACTTAAATTCGAGTACCTGCAGCTTCGATGGCTAGCTCAAGCAGAAAAGAAGCAAATTCTCCGTATTATACTAAAAGAAGTTACTTAAGGTTAAGAAATTGAAGCAGCCTTATTACTGTGACAGGGGTCATCGCGTTGCTTACGCACTCTCCACCTAGCAAATTGTGCAAAAGGCTGTGGAAACTTGTAAGCTCTCCCAGATTTTACATAAAGTTCTTTAAAAATAGTCTGTCGCTCTTGCTGCGCAAACAAGGACACATGCACTGTTGGAGAATCGACGCCTCGACCAGCAACTCCATATCGGGTAAGTACCGGTATCTGCAATCAGTTGATGACTACTTAAGATTAGCACTTTAAATATATATTCACTTTTGCAATTTGCTAACTAGTGCCCAAGTAACATTTTCAATTGGTTATGAGCTTAAGCCCCGCCGACTCTGCCTTCCCGCCCCTGACTCTGCCTTCGCCACCATGGACACGTCTACGCCAAGCCGGATTAACAAGTTCGTCGGCACCAACTTCCACAACTGAAAATTCAAGATGCAGATGGTGTTGGAGGAGAAAGATCTGTGGGACGTGGCAAGTGGCGAGATTAAGTTGGAGCAATGCGTCACTTCGCTGGACCAAGGAACCTATAAGAGGAAGTCACGCAAGGCGCTTGCGATCATCTGTCTCGCGATTAAAGATTCGCAGCTGCCGCTGATTCGTTCTGCAACTGGCGCGCATGATGCATGGTCAAGACTCGAAGGACATTTCGAGAAGAAGAGCCTCGCCAATCGACTCTTCCTTCGTCGACGTTTCCTGACAGCAACAATGGATGAAGGTGATGATGTGCTTCAGCACATTAACAAGTTAAAGACACAAGCGGAGCAGCTTGATGCGATCGGGGCTCCGGTTAGCGAAGACGACTTGGTTATCACGCTTCTGAGTAGTTTGAGTGAATCGTTTCAATTTCTCATCACGGCACTAGAGTCACGTGCTGATTCATTGACGTGGGATCTCGTGACGTCTCGGGTACTAAATGAAGACATGAAGCGCAAGGAACAGGGTGGCGGCATCGATGGAGCCGCGCACAACCAAGGGCAAGCGTTTATGGCTAATGATAACAACAAGCGCAAAGGACGTCTTGTGCAGGCAAAGACAAGTGGATCTTGCCATTACTGTGGGGAACAAGGTCATTGGATTGCCAAGTGTCCCGCGCGAATTCGTAATAATGCGGAGCGGCAAAGGCCACAGCGTGCGAATGTCGCACAAGTTGAAGATGTTTCTAGCGACTTTCTATTTTCGGTGGGTGGTAACACAAGTGCTACCAAGTCAAGCAGTGTTTGGCTGGTAGACTCGGGTGCAACTCAGCATATGACGTACTCTAAAGAGTATATGATCAACTACAAGGTCATGTCTCCGGTGGACGTACACCTTGCTGATGACGGTATTGTTCAAGCGGTTGAAACGGGTGACATAGTTTTTATAATGCAAACACCACGTGGAATCAAGAAAGGTGTACTCACAAGTGTGTGGCACATTCCGAAACTACTGCGAAATTTGTTTTCAGTGGGCCGTTTTACGAAGAATGTCGGACTAGTTACCTTTGAGCGAGATGGTTGCTTTGCAAATGCAAAAGGTTTGCGATGGCAGCTTGGTGCTCGTGAAGGAAAGGGTTTGTTCAAGCTCTGCATGACACCAATTCCAGCTGAGACGGCAAATGTGACAACTTCGATGGGATGCCATGGGGACACCAATTCGTACCTCTGGCACCTTCGACTTGGTCACATTGGCTTTAGTGGATTGGATATTATTGTTATGAAAAACTATGGATCTGGTATTGGCATTGCGTCTGTCAAGCAGTGGAAGGCGTGTGACGGATGTTCGCTTGGCAAACAAACGCGTACAAGCTACATCAAGTCATCACCTAACCGTGCGAAACAAGTGCTGGAGGTCATCCACAGTGATGTTTGTGGCCCTATGCGGACGCCTACTTTTAGTGGAAAGTGATATTTCGTCACATTTATTAACGACAAATCACACTTTTGCATGGTATACATGCTGCGCAACAAATCCGAAGTTTCTACCAAGTTTGCTGAATATGTCGCGCTTGCTGAAACGCAGACCGGATATCGAGTAAAGTCGCTTCGCAGTGACAATGGTGGAGAATATACATCGCACAGGATGGCCAACTTTTGCAGTGACCGGGGAATCGCTCAAAAGTTTACCCCGCCGTACACACCACAGCTGAATGGAGCGGCTGAGAGTATGAACCAAACGTTGGTTGAGTGTGCGAGGTGCATAATGGAACACGCTGGATTACCAAAAATTTACTGGGGCGAAGCAGTTATGACCGCTGCATTCCTACGTTGTCCTACACGCGCTGTTTCTCACGACAAGTCACCTCAGACCGGTAAAAAGCCAATGCTGGCAAACCTTAAGGTGTTTGGTTGCCACGCATTTGTCACGGTTCTAAAAGAAAAACGCACCAAACTTGATGCAAGGTCGGTACGCTGCCGCTTTATCGGTTATTCCGAGCATGAAATAGCGTATCGTTTTGAGGAACTACAAACTCGTCGTGTGCTAGTCAGTCGCGATGCCAAGTTTATGGAAATGGTCTTTGATACTTGAAAGCGTGATCACTGCAATGAAGAGGTTGTCATCGAAGATGTCGAAGAAAATGATGAAGAATCACGAGAAGAAGAGGCAACTTCTTCCGATGTTGACATTGAGGTGGGCAGGAAGCGTCACCAACGAAATGAATCGCTCGAGAAAGTGAGGCGGCCTACGTCATGGATTCAGTGGGAGAAATGCCGACTTCATTCGAGTCGGCTATGGAAACCAGTGACGCTGTAAAGTGGAAGGAAGCCTGTGACTTGGAGGTTAGGTCCCTGCATAAGAAACAAACTTGGGAGATTGTGCCATTGCCAAAAGGACGCAAGGCGATTGGATGCAGATTAGTTTTTCGTGTGAAAGAGAACCAAGACGGGGAAGTTGAAAGGTTGAAGGCTCGTCAGAAGTACGGCATTGACTATGATGAAACGTTTGCACTGGTGGCGAATCTCACATCGATTCGGATCCTGTTTAGTCTTGCTGCCAATTACATCCTTACACTGCATCTAATGGACGTCAAGACAGCGTTCCTTAACGGACCATTGGATGAAGACATATACATGGACCAACCGGACGGCTTTGTGAATCAAGAGCACCCGAGTTTTATTTGCAAGCTCAAGCGGTCACTATACGGCCTGAAACAGTCACCTCGCATGTGGAACAAGACCATCGACGAGTTCATGCTTAAGCTTGGGTTCAAGAATTGTGAGTCAGACCACTGCATTTACTTGATGCGAAACGACCAAGCCATGATCTTTGTGGCTCTTTACGTTGATGATTTAGTGCTCGCAAGCAGCAGTGTCAAGATTCTACAAGATACCAAGCAAGCATTAAGGAATCGATTCGAGATGACTGATATGGGCCAGCTCAAGTTTTCCTCGGAACTGAAATTGAGCAAGACAAGACAAGTGGAGTTATTGTTATTTCGATGCGACAGAATAAATTTGCAAGTGACATTTTACACAATTTTAAGATGGATGCCAGTAACCCGGTCAAGACACCTCAAGATCCGAGCCTCAAGCTGACAAAGAATATGTGTGAAGACGGTTGTAAGCACGACGTGACCATGGCTGGAGTCCCCTATCGAAATGCAGTAGGGTGCATCATGTATCTCATGGTATGTACTTGACCGGACCTCGCGGCAGCAGTGGGAGTACTCAACCAATTTGCGGCAGATCCATGTCCTACTCAATGGCAAGCGCTCAAGTGGGTCTTCAGGTACATTCAAGAAACAAGCACACATGGTATTGAATTCCAACCGGGCTGCGATAATGGACTTCGAGATTTCACGGATGCAGATTGGGCTGAAGATATTGCAACAAGAAGAAGCAAGAGCGGCTATGCGTTTATGATGAACGGCGGATGCATCAGCTGGAGAAGCAAGAAGCAACGTACGGTGGCGCTGTCATCTACTGAAGCTGAATACATGGAGTTGTCGGAGGCAACACAAGAGGCTATATGGCTAAAGGCTTTCTTGTGCGAATTGGGTAAGTTGACAACTGACGAAGCGGTTACAGTTTACGAGGACAATCAGGGTCCATTGAATTGGCCAAGAACTCGGAATTTCACAAGCGCACCAAACACATCGACATTCGTTATCATTTTGTTCGTGAAAAGGTAGAAGATGGCCAAGTGGTATTGCAGTATTGCTCAACAAACGAAATGATGGCCGACATGATGACCAAGCCAATCAGCGCTGTGCAGTTTCAAAATCTCCGGAGCAAGTTGGGCATCAAGTCGCCAAGTGCTGACGCGTCGAGTGGGAGTGTTGGGGAATCGACGCCTCGACCAGCAACTACATATCGGTAAGTACCGGTATCTTCAATCAGTTGATGACTACTGAAAATTAGCACTTATAAATATATTCACTTTTGCAATTTGCTAACTAGTGCCCAAGAAACATTTTCAATTTGCACTTCAATGAGACTGACAAGAAGGCACGCTGCGTAACCTATTTCCTTTGAAGTCTTGCTGGCAAAAAGTCACACATTTGTCAGTACTCATGTCATTTTCGGGAACGAAAAGCGTCGATGCGCTAGACCCATGGCCGTGTGCCCAGGATAAATGACGTAGTCCTTTCGGTACACTATGTTTTATTAGGGCATACATTAAAGTAGGTCCTGCACATTAGCGTAATTAAGAGGAGCGATCAAATAGGATGCATCAAAAGGATGCTTAATAGAGTTACTTGAAAGCCTAAGGTCGTCGAGTCCGGTCCAAATGGCATTGACGATTCGAAAGCAGCAATTTCGAATATTTCAATGTGTACCGATATTGAAGTCAACTCTTCCTCTCTAAAGTCTGTTTAAGTGGGTGCCTTGTAACGGCAATCACCATTTGAGTGGGTCAGACGGATACGAACTGTGCACTTTTGGGCGGTTGGAAGGAGCAAAGGCGCTGCTTGTGAGAGTGTTACCGCCGAGGCTAAGCTTACAGAATATTATGATGTCGTTTTCTCTAGGTCAAACTTTTTTAAATTGTTGTACACCCACCCATGTCTATGATAAATCAATATAGCAAATGGCTCAGCACGCTACCTTTGATAGCTTGTTTTACCGAATTCACACCGGCCTTTTCGACTATCTCGTTAGCACACATTCCTCTTTACTCGATGAGCAGTATACATTCAGCTCTCAAAGGATATGTTATTATCAAACATTACATCCAAAGTCATGCCCGCTGACGAATAGACCTTTTAGAATGAGTCTTACGCATCGAACGTGGAGCTAAAGTTCTAGGAGACACGTCCATAGAAGCCCAAAAGATAAAATAGTATGATCGAACAAGCTGCTGATAGTCGCATACCAACCAGAAATGCTGGAAACAATGCTGATCAAGAGACAAGTAATTAAGACTTCGCGACTGAAAATACCCTTTTTTGACAAAACCCTTTTTTCTATACAAACATTAATTACTGTAAGCAAATACTTGAAGTTAAGGCTCTCTTTTAATTGAGAGAATTATTTGCGATCGTTTTAAGTTGCTTCGATATGCGTGATCCATTCCTTCTTGCAAAGCTTTACCTAGCTTAAAAATGCCCATCTAACTAATTATCGTGACCTATTCTCAGCGATTATTTTGAGCCAGCTGGAGTTAAACTCGATACAAGGCACAATCGACATAGCTTTGGAAGCGGCAACCAATGCGTCTTTTACTGTACTCACTTTCAGCTCGTATCTGATTGAGTAGTGCTTCACTTTCGCGGCCCACATTGCCTTTGCAGGCCGAAAGTGACGAAAGGTAATATATCAAATAAGTAGCTAGCAGCGCTTGTTTCAACAGATTTTTTTCATTTTTTTGCCGGTCCTGCTTTGTTTAGCAGTATTATGAGACTCTACCCTTCCGTACATGAAACTAGCTCTACTTCAAGTTGCTCTTGATGGGAGTAACAACTAAATCTCGCATTATTCAACCATTTGGACTTTGAAAGAGTAAGATAAAGCAAGTTTTGGAGCCGTCCATGTGATGCCTTCAAATATTTTTATTTAAAACACCCTCAACTGTATCTGTTCATCTGTTCTTCGTACTGTCAGCGGGCACCATTAAACGCTTATGTCTACAAGTGGAGCTCTTACCATAAACATTGTTGTTTACTCCAGCGGGATCGATTTCTACTCTAACGAAGATTGCGAGTTTTATTTCATCTGCTCCTATGGTGACATTAAATAGCCCGCTATGTATTGTAACGTCAAATTTATACTCTAGTAGAGGGCATTCATTAATGCGCTTAAGTGGGCTGTAGCTTATGCGTTGCTGTACATCGGATCGTCAATAATCGACGATAAGCTTTAAGGCACTACTCAATTGCTCTGCATTGCATCGATCTGAGTAAGCCCAAGGCTCTCACGAGTGGAAGTCTTATATATGCCACGTTGTTAGTCTTTCGCAGACCTTATTAATGGCCTTCAAACCTAGTCATCTTCAATTGGTCAGAGACATAGCCATGAGCTTACAGCGCGAAAGAAGCATGTAAACATGGTGTGTCAAAAGAAGATTTTTATCTTTTCAGCATTTTCTCCGCAGAACATATTAGGAAAACTGATCAACGGCTCGACCGGCGCGTCGATGTGCTCGTCCGCCTCAATTTTAGCGTCAGGAGTAGTCTATAGGATCAAATTCTGCTATTTGACGTGTATTCGGGATTTGCTATTGGCAAAGCTTTGTCGCCTTGGTACGAAACCTCCAATCACTCACATATTGATGTATGTGAACTAGAAAATGCAATGGGCTAGCTTTGACATTCAAGAGATTTTTTACACATGCCACAAAAAACAGAAATATTCCAGCCGGATCTATGTAGTCCATACCGGGCACGACAAAAGTTATACAACTGCCGTCTCAAGCCCAGAGAGTCCAGACGAAATCGCTCGTGTCGGCACCGTCATGACGTTTGATTTGCCATGGAAAGGAAATTCCTGAATGCTATATTTCATGCAAGCCGAGACCGGAGAAAATATTGGGAACAAGGAATCAGATCTACACACCGAATATAGTGGCAACTTAGCTATATTGAATGCCACCATTACTTATAAGGCTAAATCTAATGTAAAAAAGAGAGTTTGAGAATATTTTGTATGCCAAGTGAGCAAATTTATGGCTTCAAAAACCTTTTTTCATGTACTTTTGGGTGTCCGAGCTGGTGAAATGGCATACAAACCCCAAACAATTTGGAAATCGGAGGTCAACGCACAGTTCATCCAATACGCTTTTTATGTCCGAATTTATGCTTCAGGATAGTGAGTCTCGGAATTTTCGTGTACGTCAACGACCCGCGCACTCGGCGGCCAATACCCCGTCAAACATTTTTGCCTGATGAGCCGGACTCGAGTTATAAACCGTTCGAGAGAGACACTTGATTCTATATAATGACCGCTTTTGAATATTGATTAAGCAGCAGACGGCAGTATTAGTAAAAGTTGGCTGTGCTATGCAGTAGCCACAGAACACTATCTTTGCTGCTCAGATTATTTCGGACTTTTGTCCAAAAAAATCCTCCACACAGTAGCACTACACTACAACAGAATTTTTTACCGATAGCTCACTCCTCTGCTCTTACCACCTTTGGTAAAGTCATTACTCGCATATCACCAGGAAGAGCTTCAGATGATTCGGATCAAGAGCCAGGCCTCGAACCGTGTCATTGTCCGATGTTGCTGAGATGATAAATGTTAAGGCTCTTTTGGCACTACTATGCAATTTCGTGGTGACTACTAGCTAGATTACAATTACAGAGAATCGAGAAAGGCTACGTTTGGTTTATAACGAAAAAGGTCGGATTATATCAGACCTTGTAATTTTCTTCCAAAACAAGGAGCTGCGTTCATTCGTCAATTATAATTGTTCACGTTTATTCACATTTAACGTTGTGTGACAATGAGGAGATAACATAAATTGACTGGCAGCTTTTTGGCAAATTTCGACCCCACGTTCAAAAACCGCTAATAGAAAAGCATCCCAATTGATTCCATACCAAACACTTCTGATGAAAAATATTCAAATTTGGCTGTTCTCGACGCAAAGCTAAACTAGAGTTGGAGCCGGCACCCTGTTGAAAGCATAAAGAAAGTTGCTATTGACACCCTTTCAAAATTAATTTCGTTATCAATTCCAAAGAGCTAAATAATGGCCTAAAAACACATGAGTAGCGCAATGGACAGAAAATTAATTCAATTGGATTTTTTTAAGTGAACAGTCGACTCCCCAAAAATCGTAAATCTTCCCTCACGCCTTCGATTTACGTCAGAAAGCTCCCCCTTTTGCTATTAGACCTATAGCACTGCCATATAATCAATATGGCGGTGCCATTGGCACTATTGGCCGCCGTATAGCCACCCGTATTTGCCTTGTGCAAAGTCGAGCGTTGAGACATCGTGTGAAGGGGTTTATCAAGTATCCGATAGTGCTGGTGAGGGTAAAACGGAGGATTGTAATAGTTTCAACAGTCTTTTCCTTCGTTTGCAAGGTGGGGATTGCTTATGCGACTCGATGACCCTTGCCTATCTTTATCGCTTTGACTGAGAAAGGGGCGTTATACCTTATACAATTTGGCGAATGTACGTATCTTTGGTTTGACACTTGCGATTTAGTTTGCCACCAAAGCTGCAGATACTCGTACCAAAGTCCCACCATAAAGCTTTGCTCTATATTTAGAAGCCTACAAATATTACCGGATAGTCGTGGAGGTTTACTTAGAAGAAGCGTGAGATCAGTTCTCTAATAGCGGTCCTATCAAAAGCGTACCAGACTCGAAATGTTGATCGCTTGCCTCTTGATCAGCTTTGCTTCCAGCATTTTCAGTTGGCTGTCAGCAGCTGCTGTTTTCTTTGCTTTCAGCTTTTGCGTCCATGCCTCTTAGGGATTTCAGCTCCAAGGTCGAGGCTTAAGATTTGAATTGATAATTGTTCGCATTAGCAGAGAAGATTGATGCGTTTTTTATCCTGACTTCGGATATCTGATTTTGTGGTCGATCACATCAACAAGAATACCTTGAGCACGTAATGCTTTGTCGATTTCTCCGAAAATGAGAAACCAAATCATGCAGCGAATATTTTAATACGAAGCATGATGTAATTGTGAGATACTCCATACATCCTTAAAGCTGGAAATATACTGCTAATCAAGCAAAGAGAAATGTGTGCTGACGATGAAGTCAAAAGCACCGATGAAGCATCGGCAAGATAGGCTGTCGAGAATAGCGTGCTTATTCATTTCCTATATTGTTATATCGGAGACATATGCGGGTGTACAACACTCTTAATTAATTTGGGCTGGTGAAAACGTCGCCATTAAACTCTGTAATCTTGGCGTCGGCGGTAGAACTGGCACAAAAAGTGCTTCTGCTTCTTATAGCCATCCAATATTAGACATTTCTTATTCGTTCGATCCGCTAAACGGTGATTGCCGTGAAGGCAACCACGTTTTTGAAGTAATAATTTGTAGCTTGTCTCGCATACAAAATCCGCTAAATAGGCTAATATTTGTTTTCAGACTCGAAGATGCTGCAAGAGAGCTTCGAACAATCAGAGCGCGTTAAGATGCGCGCTTTAACTATTTGTCGGTTGAAGCACCTCCGGCTGACCACGAAGCAGTACTTAGTCTGTGAGTATTACCTATGCTAAGCACATCAAAGCTTAAAGAGCCAGAAACTTTAGCGCAGATCGAAAAATCTCGGAAGGAGCTAGCGTCCAATCAAAGAACTTCATTTTGTCGAGTTACAGGGATTAATTCGAAGTTTGACATAATTTAGCCGAAAGATCAACAGGGACTTAGTCTAAACAAACTCAGTGCTCCATACCACAGATTGCAATTGCATGCTTAGCTAAGTGATTACCGAAAAAGGCGTGATGACTATCCTTATAAAATCTAAGGCGTCGTGCACATATGTTCGATGCATCCCTGTTAAATGAAGTCAGCTACTTGCTGTATCTACCAATGCGACATTGTCAGTGCTCGCTTAACAAAAGAAAATATCATATGTTCACTTTTTCAGCTCTTGGAGCTTGAAAGCGTCGAGCGCTGTTTGTTATTGGTACGAGATGCAAATAAAAACTCATTCCAGATTCAATGTGGATGGGCTGCGGCAAACCCTCCTATGCTAAAAAGTAAAAGCAATATTGGCGCAGACGCTAGACTGAGTCATTAGAGCAATTGCAATCCACACACTCGGACTAAGCAGTATCTGACACGAGATGCTATTAGCTAAATGATCCATTTATGGATCGGCATTCAACACGGATTAATATTTAGTCAGCTGTAACACATCCGTTGATGTGAGGATCGGTCGAGCAGTCACACTTGAGGGTGTTACTGTTTGTTCATTTCAGCGGCAAACTTTCGGCTGCCTCAATTAAAATCATACGGGTATTAAATTAGGTCCCAAATTGAGCGAGCGATATATCACTGATTGGGAAACACAAAACTGAGTTTATCAATGTGCTGGGATTCAAAATGTCAGAGCTGGATACTAATGTGTCGAGGATGAAAGTCCAAAATTTTAGGTCGCTTAAAGATCAATGTAAAGGGATGCTCATCAGACTTAGAGATGACTGCAAGATATGATTGACACATTTGGCTTAGCTCCAAGACAGTGGGAGTTAGAAGGTCCCATCACCGCACATTATTTGGCACGTAGCCAAGTGAGTGATGCTCATGAGTAGCAGCATTTGATGTATGTTGCTGTTTAAGAAGTTGGCTCTTGAAGCCAGGGTAGCGCAGCAAGAGTCTACCAGAGTGCGTGGAGTGGCACGTAAGTCACTTCGTCTTTTTAAGGACAATTTACTTGCTGCGTGTTGTGAATGGCGTAATTGGCCATATAAAATGTCATTGAGGGCACACATTTGGAGTGACATTGTCTTGTGTGTTGTTCAATACATACCGTGCAAGGCAAGGCAGGCTACAGACTAAAGAGTTGCACGAAAAGTTCTGATTATGCAAGTATATTTGGAAGTAGACAGCGCGTGAAGAAGTTTAGGCTTGCTTACAGTCAAGACATCGAAGGCGCTGCTGTTCAGGTGAATGTGGAGCACCATATATTCTGCTGAATGGGAATCTGACAATCGTATATGTCAATAGAGAATCGGAGCATCCGTGAACAATTATGCTGGCATAATACGACAAGTTTATCTCACATAGACATAAATATCGCTGAGGTAAAGACGGCGATGCTTGGCGCTTATTAAGCAATACAGAGCTTGTACTTGAAGGGATAAAATATTTGGTTGCGTTCGGCTATATACTTATAGTGTGGGTGGTACCCGTACGTTTACTTCGCGCAACCTATTTTGTTTGTGGATGATCAGCTTCATTTGGACATGATGTCCATAGTAAAGGTATGAAAGGCTCGTAAAGCCATCAGAATAGCTGAAGTATTGGTCATATAACCTAGGAAATATATCAAACTTTCATTAATGTCGAATCAAAACGTGGTCGCTGTAGTCATGAAGAATCAACCAATTGTACGAAGTGCATCTTTGATTCCAAAAGATCCATCAGATCCGCACAATTTTCTGATAAGAAATCCAAGGAGAGTACTCATGACGCACGTCTTTGACGTATTTACCTAAAAATTTATGACGCATCAGATGTACGACAAGAGATTGACTGGGTTTCTAAAACCAAATACGGTATTAAACGGCAGTGGTCATTACCGAAGATATAAAGTAACGTCACTAACGTATTTTTTCGTGCAAATCACTAAGTGGGAATCGCTAAGAGAAGTCAAAACTTCTCTCTCCGCCGACATTCTATTCGAACACTTTAAGCAAATAAAAGTGGTCGCCTGATCTTTATGCCCCACGAGAAGTATGCGCAAGCTTACTTTAATGTCAATTCTGTCCGTTTTTGAGCAGAGCAATAAAAGCCTGATTTGGACTTGTGAAGAGACTTGAGGTGTGTGTGTACCAAAACAATTAATGCTAGTGCATATAAAAGTTTCTTCGTTGCAGATAAAGATTCAGCTTGAAGCGTTTTGAAAAATGCAAAGTTGAGCAATCCCGCTATGGATTAGTCGGCTCCATTAAATATAGAGGAGGGCTTAGACTAATTAATTGTTCCTACAAGTACGGTGCAAATCACGCAGAAGAGGCTTAAGGTTTGCTCGATTTTTGAAGAATTAAAAAAATAATTAAGTGTCGTCTGTGACTCAGATATTGTCATCAGCAGTGCATTGCTAAAAGCAGATACCAAGGTATCACTTCGAATGATTGCGTCCGAATTTTGGCGGCTCGAGCCTAAAAGGAACCAATTTGTTTGCGACAATGTGCGTAGTTCTGACACACGCTTTGAAAAGCGCTGAATCAAAAGGCACAAACACGAAATTGTCTGCACCGTGAGCGCGAGGCAATTTTTGAAAGCCCATCTGTTGAATTACAGCACTTATAATTTTCCTTACAATGACAGCTTAAAATATCATTTCTTCAATGAAAATCACAATACACTACTTGACGGTCATTTCGATCAAGAGATATGTAAAAAAATACGCATGGCTTGGTTGAGACCAATTATTGCTAACCAAATTGTGTATGTTGATGTGCGCACATGCAAAGCGTGTCAGCAAATTATGCCTTCAACAAATACTACCGATGCTGCCGGGGGCATTAAATTGGTGGCGATGTATGAATATGAAGTGCTGCCGAAGACCTCAGCAGGCAACACGCATATTGTGGTCTCTGCTGACGCTTTTCAATTAAAGGTACTTGTCGGCTGTTCCAGACACGGTGTGTGGTGCCAAACCAGAGCGCTGCTCCACAATCATGTCTCTAATTAACATGGACTCCGAGAGTGAAGGATTTCGGACTGCTCAAACACTTCATGTGTTTTGAATGTTAAGAAAGATAAATTAACAGGGTCCCAAATGTAGACCAGTGGTCAGATAAAGCAAGCAAATTGCATCATTGGAGACACATTGAGTTGTGCGTGCAAATATTATTTGGCCTTGCTTTCACTCGATGAGCTTACTTTAAACAATGCTGCTCATGATACACGCACATTTTATGAGAGGGTCTTTTAAGTCGAGTGAGGGTGAACTATCTAAGGCAGGCCAAAATCCGGATCGAGTCATGGAGTATCACAACTTTTGTTTTGAGGGGTGCGACTCAAATGGCTACATTAAAAGTGAATCTATAAGGCTCGATAATCGTGGAATTGTGGTGCACAATACATCTCTTGGCTAATCAGGCCGAGGCTGTTGTTGTTGCGGCCTTTGAATACATGAAAAGAATCCGTCAGACATCAGCCTCAAGTCACATTATGGCAAATACACCTTGTACGCCGTAGGACGCTACGGCATCATCCTCGCTCCCTCTACTTTGTAAAAATGTCAAAATCTATATCACGTGAAGAGAATTCCAGCGCGACTTCGTCATCATTGTCAAAATTAGTATTCGCCAAGACAATCTTGGCGTCAAAGATACTTTAGATAACGACCTTCAGCGAGATTTACGAGGGTTAAAAGCGTGTATGCCTCGAGGGCTTATATTAAAGGCCCTATTGACCATTGCGGTCGCAGTAATTACGAAAGAATGATGTTACGGTTCACAATTTGAAAGTTTCAACTAAAAAGAGAGTATTAAGCGGAACGGACAGAATTTGCTAAAAGTACCGAGAGTGCGAACAGAGACTACAGATCTTGAACACCATAAAGATCCTTAAATGTTGTCGCGGCATAAGAATAGAGTACGGTCTACCGTGCCGGTACCAGACCTCCGCTATTTTAATCCACTAAACGACCTTGGTTGTACACATAATAAATTTTGTGCGAAGCTAACAGCTAACAGTCAGGCCCAAAGAGTTACACAGGATTCACGCTCAGTTTCCATGGATGCCAGCCACCCAGAGCCAATGATACGCACGAAACCAAACGTAGCCCTTTAGGCGATCACAGCTATTCCGTTGGGCATGAGCTTGTGCGCTGCTCAAGGATTGAGGTCATGGGAGACTTTATTAGTGCTGCTTGTGCTCTTGTGCCTCATCAATCTTACTAGTACACAAAAATATGATCGCGTATCGGGCACAAAGTGCGTAAGGTGCTAAGCTGGCGGGTTGGTCACTTGCGCACTGACATTGTACCACGCACGGACGCGCGAATGCGCGGCTCAGCTATGCACAGTGTACGAAAGGAATTGCTAAGGATTACGACATGGTGCTTCTTGCGAGCAGTGCGAGAGCTTTAGAAGAATACCTACTCTCTTTATTAATCGTACTTGATGTTGGTGGGTGATTTGGCTTAGGCGTTGTTTGCTTTGAAGAAGATTTGAGCGACATGCGCGGCATGAGTTTAACTTTTTGCGGCTAAGTCGTCATCTTAGGACAAATGGTGCTTAAGATGGGATGCTACGTGGTGCTCGGGTGTGATAAGTTTGGCCCATATCTTCAATATCAGATTACAACGAGACACTAGGTAAGAACGGCAAAGACGACAGTGTAGAGTCGACAAAATAATCTAGTTAGTACTATCATATTGATTAATACAAGTTTATTGATAAAAAAGAAGAAGACAGTACTTCTATTAAGTCGTAAACATGGTCTAATGACCTCTGCTTATTTGTATAAGTCTGCTTTACAGTAACCGTACGACGTTCACTCTAGAAAAGGGTTTTACCAATAAACCTGTATATAATACAACTCACACTATTAAAAAATGAACTAAGCACATGAAGTCTGATATCAATTTCAGAAATGAGGCGGGCATAATCCGAAACTCGTATTGATTTACGTACAAACAAAGTCACACACCTGCTCATCTGCTTTATCAAAGCGAAGAGCTACGCATCGCTGCTGCAACTAAATGTGTGCAGCACAATAACCTTGAACCAAAAAAATGGATTCGCTCCATCACTCAGTTTGGTAACTAGCCAGCTTTTCTACCCTTTGAATAAAAGTGAAGACTTTTCTTGTACGGGCTTAACTATTGCGAATGAGTTTTCCGTCAAATACAGGTGCTTGAGCCGTATTACATAGGCTTTGCTTTAGGGCTCGTACGATGAAGCGTTAATTGAAAAAAAATCACGCGAGCATAGTGATTCTTAGTTGTCTCACAAGTCTTCGAAGCGGATCAACGAATTTTTTTTACCATTTTTTTGTATTCGTTCATGTATTAACCTTAACTCTATTTGCTTAAACGCAAGTTTGCTACAAATTCTACCTATCAGCTTTACACACCATCTTGCATAGCATAAAGGCGTTTTTAAGAAATTTTAATTCGCACAGCTCAAAGACTCAGATGCAGTTTCACGACTTTGTGCCTAGAAACTATCTCGGTTTCACTATTTATTATGCAATAAATTGCTACATTTATGCGAATTATAAATGAGAGCAAAAAAAGCCAGATCAAGTTTGCACCGGTAGAGTTCTGATAACTGAGACGGTAAAATGCTATATACAATACCAATTAATAAATGGTTGGCTATCGCAGAGGTAAAATAAACGGACGGGTACAAGATCCCATTGCAAAATTTACCTCTTCATTCCCAATAGCATGCGCGGCGCGTATTGCGTCTTAATTGCGCTCCTCGTCGTCGCCAGCAGTCAAACAAGTGCAGAATCTGGCCACCAGCTCCAAGTGTACGATCATGACTTCGTTGCAGCTGATACTGCCGCTGCAACGACGCTACCACGACAATTTCTTCGAGGAAGTCGTAATGTACCCGGTGACTTGGCTCATGAAGAGCGCGCGATTACTTCAGAGTTGGTTGAGGAGGGTGCAAAATTGATACCACGCGCTGCCGAGAATGTGGAGGAGATCTCACGCGTTGCCGAGGCTGTAGGGAAGAGGCCACGCGTTGCCGAGGAGGATGTGCTGAATAAGGCATCAGGCGCGAACGAGGCATTTAAAAAGCCTCGAAACACCGCCACGGATGATGCTTTTCAAGGTATATCGACTGAACAGTTGCTTCCATTATCATATAAGCAGTGGGATACCGAGATCAAATCCATGCGGATACCTAAGCCGGAGAAATATCAGAATAATATCCAATCGGTTTACGATGCGTTTGTCGATGTTTGCGACGAGGATTTAAAGCCGACTATCTCTGAAACGGCTCGTCTTTGGAATCTGTTCGATCGAAGTTTCAAGCCACTTACGACCAGACTTCACCAGCAAGCTCTTGCCCAATTTGCGAAGGAATATGTGCTCAGAGATGAGCTGAGATTGAAAACCGAGTGGGCCCGAATGAATGAAAGGACGATGCCGAATAGAGCCGGCATGCTGAACATGAAGCTAAATTGGCATTTTCAGAGATGGGTGCGAATGTACAACAAATTTGGAGAACGGCGGTCTGAACTAATCGGCACGCCATTGAACGTGGCGCGCAGTCGTGGTGGCACTACCGGCGCAAGTAGAGGTACGGCTTTACATAGACATTCAATTGTGCCATTGAACGCGGCCTCGACGTCCAAAGGTAAATCGTCCGTATTCACGGAAAGATCACAGCGGACGTTTGATGACAACACCGACATAGCCAGTCCTCCATCTAAGCATATAAAGGGGCAGAGTTCGGAATTGGTCGAGCCCGAAGGGCATCGTTCAAAGCCGTTAGCTCCTGCCGGTATTGACGCCTGAAGTCAGCGAAACGAAGCTCAGCCCCGGCGGTATCTAAAATGAAAAATTGGTCAAATCAGCATACCTAGTTTTGGGTACTGATTTGGGCTCTCTGCATAATAATAATAATATATAATGCTTTCGATTCTTCAGGTACACACTACGTGGTATTCCAAATCAGAGCAAATCAGCCATACTAGTGCCTCTGAAATAAGCACTGCAATTTAAACACAATATTTTTATACATAAGTTTCAACATAATTGATTCATGAGCGATATGACGCCCGAAGATTGCTATTAGGTATTCAGACATTGTGTCTACCATTTTTCTCTTATACCACTAAAGACAATAGATTCCGGCGCGACGCATCTACTAAGCACGCTAATACTAATAGCTGGTCTGCCATAAAGCCAGATTCAAGATGTAGTATCATCACATCAGTGAGGTCAACAGAATCACACGGATTCTTGTAATCAAGCTGCAAAACTTGACTGGGTACACGCCTGGAGGATTTATCTTGGCCTTTTCCTCACTCATTATTAGACACTAGGCATTCAAAGAGGCGAACGTTTTTTACTGGTAGATTACCGGGGCAGACCATCACCCAATCCGCAGACGTAGGATGAGTAGTTAGAGATTGAGGCTACCGGAACCCACGCGCTAGGATTAAGCTGTCTCTATCGCGGGATGCTGGTAGCAATCCGACCCATATTGCGACCGAGTTCCATACCCCTCATTACACTATGGGGCTTTTTGGCGTCCCCAAACCAACCCTTTTATTGCCCAATCGGGCGCGAATTGGTAGGGCAGTCACCCACTCGGGTGTGATGGCTCGTCCACTTTAGTGACCTATCTCCGGCTGCCTTAACTCGAATCCTACGGGAATCGAATCAGGTACCTCCCAATCCTGGGTCGAACGGCTAACCGCTCGAGCCACAAGGTTGGAAGGATGAGTAGCCAGAGCAAACGAAGTGATGTGTCGTGTAAAGGGCGCTACATAAAGCCGATCTTTAAAGATAAAAGCTGGCTGTCCGCAAAGTGAAAGCCTTGAAAAAAAGGATGGCTCTATCGAATCTTTTACAGATTATTTGCACAGGTTCATCGAATACAACCGAAATGGATATGGTTTTCTACCTTGACTACAGGGATAAATTTAGTTATTTAGGCAGGACCGAAAGGTAGAGTAATGTTACCCTCCGATAAATTAGTCTTAAAGATGTCCGAGGATGGTGAATCTAATGGTGGCTTATATTCTCGCACACTTTTTTGTGCAAGGTAGCCTCATTCCTGGTTAAAATTGGAATCTAAATAACGGTCTCGAAGGTTTGTTTGCTATTCCCTCGCAAAGATGAAAAATTAGATTATACCACTTGTTTGATCTGTCGAACGAGCAGTTCACACTGTTTGAGAAGATTGCTGGCTGAGAACACAGCGGCATTTGCAGCCCTACCTGCTGGCAAGTTTTCGAGCTTTATGAGAAAGTGTGAGCTTGACGGTGCAGGTAGCAGAGGCTCTGCCCAAACATAGGAAAAGAAAATGATCACTCAGGCAACAAATGATCCGATGCGCGTGGCGTTCGTTTGTGGGGTCGTATGTACCAACCCGTAAAATAATTTCGCCGATTGTGTCTTGTGTTAAAGGTAACGTGCCTTCTGGCGAATTTAAGAACCCGCTAGCATTCTACGTGCAGACGCGAGCTCAATCAATATATTCCTGAGCCAAGAAAATTGACAACTCCTAATCTGATGCGCCACTTGACGATCAAGTTGCCAACGGATGGCTTAAGAATGGCCTTTTGTATGACGTTTTGAGTGAAAGCAAATACGATATACAATCTCATATATATTGCTTTTGAAGAGAAGTTCCGCACCAGGCAGGTTTACTACTCTAGCAAGCCGTTCCCTGTCCAACAGAATAGTGTCTGTAGACCCGCTGACTAGAATGTATTCTTATGTAGGAGACGAATATCCGTGCCGTTTCGAACGTTCTATTGCCCAAGTATTTTAAGGGTTGCTGGCAGACGTCGCGCTCTCAGAGCGAGCAAGGAGCTCTACCATGGACGAACCAGGCTCTCACGGAAGGTCTGCGGTCGATTAACACCATCGGACCGAATTATCTATAGCGACTATCCTGGTAGCCCCTTTAAACTCGCATCAGGCAAGTGCACGAAGGTAGGAAACCCATTTTTAGCCTTGGCGGACTCGTACAAGTGGCAGAGTCACTACGTCGGCGGGCAGCCAAAAAGACTGAATGATGCTATAAGCGAAAGCAATTCAATTTGATTAGTTTTTACTCGACTACAATTCTTAATGTCCCTAGGGTCATAATAATGCTAGCTGCGAATTTGAAGATTTTGACAGCTTGGAGTTATTTCTTGACCTCAACCTGGACAATTTTGATTTGATCTTGGTTAAAACGTTACTTGAATAGCACATGCCTGTCACGTTTACGTGATACATAATCCCGCAAACAGGATTTAATAAACAATGTCCCCCCCTGGTGTTGCGTGTGCGTGTACAGCTCCATTTCAGTCAACTTACCTGAAAGAGGTCAAAGTCGTGTAGGACGATTTTTATTCTAGTTGTACGATGTTTTTGAAGTTAACGATCGATACGCTGTAAAGACAAGAAAAATCAACTCTAGCATTGATACTATTTAGCTGTAATAATCCGAAACGTTATCAAATATGACAGTGAAGCGAAAAGTACAGTGTCATTTAAGACAATTGATGACGATTTAAGGTAAAACGGTAGTTTTAATATAAATTACAAGCCCATCGCATTTAAAAACGCGTTAAAGCCAATACACATGGGGAGCCTTATATTCAAATAAATTTAACATCGTCAATATGATTTCGGTATTAGGGATAAAAGTAACAAATAATTCGTCTATAGGTTTCAAACACTAAATCACACAACTGATTTTATCGGGAGGCCCCCACTAGTAATCCTTGGAGAATCGAGGCATGTACACACTCGAGATGAATGTGGTAATCAACCAAGGAGGTAGTCGAGGCGACGCCTTTTTAACCTTAAAGATGTCAACAAGCTAAACTATTGTTGATAATTTAAGCTGTGCTTTCAGCATCGTTTGTTAAAAGTGTTGAAGATAGCGGTCTTAATGCGAGTAGCATAATTCCACACGTGAATAAAATATTGTCAAGAATTAAGACTTTAAGCACGCAACACAAGTCCTCATAACATTGTAGATAATTCTTGTCCACAGAAGGGTTTTGAGAGTAACTAACATAGCTTCGCTAGGATCATTAAATTGTCCGAAATGGACACAGACATTGTTATGGACTGGAGTTTGAAACGTGAAGTGGCACGTTTGTATTCGAGTTATTTGTAAGACGCAGCCTTCACTGCATATCTCCAGTAGCATAGGTGGCGCTGAGTCAAGGCAGTATGATCGAAGCCCCTAAGTAGCTAAAGCAGTGCTCGTGAGATACGGCACTTGGTGCATGTCATGCGTAACATGAATCGCTTAAGCTACACCAGAATAAACGAGGCTTTATGACTGCGCGAGAAGTGGCATCTAATCTACTGAGAAGAGCTTAAATTGGCAGCACTTGGTGTTTTTCGGCGTAACATACTCGACTGCAGATCATAGCACCCGAGGCGCTACTCCTTTGGTGCACGTAGAGCGGTGCATCTATAGCTGAGAGGAATCGTGATGAGCGCATCACCTTGCTGGAGTCCACACAGACTTTAATGCATTAATGCACAGCCATGTCGACATGGAGGCAATTCGGATAATCTTTTCATCATTATCAATCCGATTGGGAAGTTCGCCAGATACGTATGGCGCTCATTGAGCTGCACAGAACATCTCATCTTATATAGATGAGTCAAAGATGGTCATGCTGGGAGCTGATGCTAGCGTTTGTAAACGGACATGATAGCGAAGGTAGTAGTGGTCATTTGACCCAAAAAGAAATTTACTCTCATCATTACTAAATAAATGCGGTTGTAGAAGACGCTGATAAGGTACTTGAAGCTCTTGCTTGAACTTCAATCCTCTACCCAATCGGACCCGATTTTTTTTAAACCAGGAAATACTTTGATGTGGTTACATGAGATTTGTCTTTGGAGCTGCCGCCTGATACCGTGAATCTATGAGCCAAATTCTGCGTGACACAAGTTATCAAAGCTACAGTATGTTGTCATTTACGTATTCGTTTTTGGGCCTGAAAGCTAATGAGCGTAAGTCTCGCTACTTCCCGCCGACATTCTGCGCCAAGAAGCCAATAGCATGTGGTTCAACCTTCACGCTTAGATTGATTAACGGGTCGATAAAATACCGATTTGACGCAAGTTAATAGAGGGGATGTTCGGCAAAAAAGACATGGCGATATGCAGAGCGTGGAGTGCACTGATAATCATCAACCCTTTATGTGATACGCATTAACCTTGATTAGTCCTTTAATCAGTATGCCCTGGAATTTGTAAATCGTGACCCAAGGGCTCACAAACGTGCCTGCGGCGTTAATTTGTCTGGTGGTTCAGCTCTTTTTCTCAGAATGTATACACCGACATATTTGAGAGATTTAAATGTCTATAATACGTGCAAAATAGCGAAAGACGGACGTAAAATATCATATTGTTCACTTGCATGCAAAGATGGAGTGCATTTTAATAATACTTTTGCGGAAAATTGATCTTCGACCCGGAGTAATTTATTGGTCAAGGGGGAAATGTAACCGTCGGAAATAATTCACCAAGTTCAAGGCCATTTGCGAATTGTCCACTCCAATAAAGCTATAAAGGCTGCAGAAATTGGCTCGTCTTGGCCAATTTATCACATAAGCACACGGCAAATATCGAAGAAGTGGGTTTAAATATGTCAGATCTTCTAAAGACAAACGTAACGAATTGGAAGGAATTAACCTGAAGATGAATTCAATAAATTCAAGATATGTCAGCAAAAGTAATAACTTAAGACACTGAATTGTTTCGATGCAAAGCCTTAAAGCTGCTAACGCGGTGCAAGAAATCATGTATTTTCTAGCTGTTTAGCTATTCCTTCTCCATCAAGCCTAGGCCGCATAGTGTTGACGGCAATGGAGAGTGAGGGCAGGGCAAACTATGCATAAAAGTGCGATTACTTGTTGAGACATGCTTGTCATTATCAAAAGTAAGCTAAATGCGTAAGAGATAGATATTCGAGCGCCTTGGCGTACCAGCTCACACACTCCGAATTAGGTCTTCCACAGCGCGATTACCTCGCATTCTTGGAACGTGGGTCTAAAAATGGCTTGTTGTTAACATAATTCAAATGGCGCCAATCACCATAAAGAATTCGCTTACTAGAGACCGTAAAAATATGGTCTTTGTCCAAGATAATTGACTCCGAGAGTCCATGCTATATAGGAAATACAGCGTTTGATATCGTCAACCAAACCAGGCAGAGCCGTTTAATGAGTCGTTCTGCTTACTTGGTTCGCAAATACTTTAGGAATGACGGTGTTGTAAACCGAGGCCGCTGTATAGGCCGATCACAAATCTGTTAAGATTGGACTTTGGACAGTGCAATGGCACAAGCAAGATTGCTAATGGTGCGCATTTGGGGTGAAATTTATCCGTTGGCGCATTTTTCGCAAGCGGTCATGTGTGCAGACCCATTTATACAGCCATCGTGAATGGGTGCTAACCATTAGATGCGTTCTCTTTGGACTAAGATGACGGTCAAGCGGTGCATCGTGTGCCTTATATTATACAGAAAACGGTTTTTTATTCTTCAACTTAGTGAGGTAATATATGTGATGAAGCAGGCTGTAATACAACAGTCTGAGCTTTATTGTGAGCGGATAAAGCTTCGAGCTTAGCTATGCCGACTAGTTTAGCCCACATTTAAATTCCATCGCTTCTTATTGACTTTAGCAGAGCCACACACATGTTATCTCGTGCGCACGCGTTGTAAATCAGATCCAATACAGACGAGGTCAGAGTTGTGACATATGTTAGTGCCTTGTCTAAGGGACGCGATAAAGCATCAGCTATGGCATTCTTCACTACAGGCTTTATCTTCTCCTCGATATTATACTTTTCAAAATTGGGCTATTCGACCATTCTCTGCGAGAGATGAGGCAATTTATCTGCAGTGCGCGGTGATACATGATCTGTCTGGACTACAAAAAGCTCGGAGTCTTGCAGGAATGAATTACATCACACGTAGATCGTATTAACAATGAAGATACTTTTTTTCGATATGATTGAACTGCTATAGATTAAATCGCGATCACCCGATCCTACCTTTTGACACTAGCGCACTACCGATGGTAATATCGGATGCGTACGTTATAGTCGTTCTTGATCTAACAAGACCAGAGTCGGCACGCTCTCCGTCGATACGTTCTGAAAAATATTCGGAGCACAAGGGAAGAAGTACTAAGATAAGCGTTCAAATTTTAGATTCAAATAATGCTTGAAATCTACACACATTGCAGCTCAGCTATCTCATAGACTTAGGTGCGTCCGCGCTTTAATTGGCCATTTATTGTCAAAACCAGGAGATGCTTAGCGTATATGGTGACTTCTTGGAGGTATGCAAAAACACCCGTGAACTCCAGAAAGCCGTGGGTATTAGTAGCGTAAATGCGTCGACATTGAATCTTACGCATGTGTAGCCACCGGAGATAGATGATCAGCTGGAGAAAAAATGCTGTTGAGCACAAAGCCCTACAACTTCTGTGTCGAGGGGTGCAAGTCAAGCGGTTGGTCTGCGAATGGATGCAAGTCTGTGCTCAAGGCTCAACAATCAGTCGGACAAGATCTGAAGGCTGCAGAGCTGTGATGCTCAAAAATGTCTTGAAAACGTCGACGGTATGACGGCTCACCAGTTTCTGCATTGCGTGAGCTTGTTGTCGGTCACGTACGACATCAAGGCAAACAGCATTAAATATTTTGCATGATCCTCTAAGATTGCGCTGCTTCCTCTACTTTATGAAGGAGGTTGTTGGCACGAACGCAGAAAATGCGACGCCGTCGCCAGGGTCAAATTAGGTATCTTGTAAAGTGGGAGAGATGCACTTACTGTGATAGCCCTGCAAGTTATCTTACCCCTATGTCAAGGCTATTCTGTCTCTCCAAGCGCTTCCAATTAAATTTTTAGTGAGATTGTACCTCGCTACATAGGGTCGAAAGCACTAAGGTCGCAAATCAAGCTCATTTAAACGTAGCTGGAGGCCGCTGCGGAAGCAGCGTCACATAAGCAGGATGCGCGGACCGCAGGTCAAAGGATGACGATATTTTGACAGTCAACAACGAGCTTTTGGCCAAGCGAGCTACCGCCTCACTAGCATGTCGATTGTGCTGAAGCTATCGCAATATGTAAAGAGAGAGTACAGCTTCTTTTGTTTTTGTACCTAGCACTAAAAAGACATTTTTTCGACTTTCTTTGTGGCATAAGTAGCACAGGTACGGTTGTGGTGGCGACACCGGAGTCGCAACTCATTTAAGCCGCAAATTGAGCACGGCATCTTACAATTAAAATCTTTTGCAAACTTAGAGTCCAGGCTGTCAGAGCTGAATATACCGCACGTTAAGCGGTCGTTAAGACCAAAATTTGAATCATGTGTGGTAAAAGTGATTAAGGATTCATATACTTCTAAGAAATTTTTCTCAGATAGGAAAATTTGGCATAAGAGAGTACATTTCTACAAGATAGTTACCCTTTATATATATATAGCACTATGGTTGCTCGACCCTGCAATAAGTGTAACATTATTAAAGCATTCTAATAAGCACAAATGTAGCTAAATGAGTCTTCATATCAACATAAATGTGCTTTTAAGTGCTCAAACGCCATCGCGAATTCATGTATAAACTGAGGTGATAAACTTGATTCCGTAAGGACGCTTTCACTACAGTTTTTATTATACTTTGTGACTGCATATTATAAGTCGCTCTTGGCATTCAGTGACTATTGGTATCTTACCGTCTTGCGCGTTATCCCAACTTTTATGTAAGTTTAAATCTGACACATGAAACTCCTTAAAATTCAACACAACCGGTTGAATGGTTCAAAGGGAAGAGGCCCTTTATTTTTTTCTAGATGGTGTTAAACTCAGACGCGATCCATCTACTAGGTAAGCTCGTGCTACTAGCTGGTCTACCATTCGAACATTGAGTCTGGCCTCGTGTAATTGCAGCAGTAAGGCCTTCAGAATAACGCAAACAATTCTCTTTGTGACCAAACTGCAAAAACTAGACTGGGTATATTAATTTTAATTTGAATACCCAAAGAGCCCAAGCTAGTGCCAGTAATGACCCAAATCTAGGTATGCTTTCGGACTAATTTTTCGTTTTTAGACACCGCCAAGGCTGAGCTTCGTTTCGCTGGCTCGAGCGTGGAAGCAGCTCCAAACTGTGCACTTCGGATTGCTAATACGAGGCAAAGGCTCTGCTGTACCATCATGGCTGTGTCAATATCTTTTTAGTAGAGACAAGAGTGGTCGCTTTAGATCGTCGCTTCCGTTTAAGGTGAAGGTGACCTCCGCATCTTCGAGTGCTTGAAGGGAAGACTGCTGATGCCGGTGTTGCCATCAAAGGTCCTCTTTGATCTTTTTATGAAGACGGAGGGTTTAACTCTGGACGTCGAAGCCGCGTTCAATGGTACTTTTGAATGCTTGTGTAGAGCTTTACTCTTTTGTGCCTGTGGTACTACCAGGACTGAGCTCCACGTTTGATGGCATGTCGATTAATTTAGAATGATGTTGTCCAAAAATGTAAAGCATTTGCATCCATGTTCAGCACATCTCTGTGTACGTCTACAATCGCAAGCTGTGTAAGAACGTGCCGATGAATTGTGATAGAATGAGTCTTGACATTCCAATCAAACAGGCTCCAAATACGAGCCTTTCAACGACACTTGGTTTTGAATCCTTGTCGCAAAGTTTGACAAACGCTTTGTAAATGGATTCAATACTTTTTCGATACTTCTTTGGGTCATGTATCTCCTGCATGGGTTTCATCTCGGTATTCCACTGTCTTAATGATAATTTGAGCTCCTTCTCGGTCGATATACCACATATAGCATCATCACCTCATCCGCGCCTAATGCATATATAAACACATTCTTCTCGGCAACGCGTGGTATCAATACTACACCCTCCTCAACCAAATTAAGTTAACCGCGCGCTCTTCATGAGCCAAGTCATCGGATACATCACGGCTCCGTCGAAGATATCGTTAAGACAGCGTCTTTGCAATAAGTTTACCAACTGCTACGATGTCATGAACGTTCGCTTGGAGCTGATGGCCAGATTCTGCACTTATTTGACTGCTCGCGACGACGAGAAGCGCAGTTATGGCTTTATACGCGCCGCGCATGATATGAAAACTAACGTACTAAAAATCACAATGGGATCAGTACCCGTCCGGTTATTTCACCTCCGCGATAACCTATGATTGGTATTGTTTATAGTATAACCGGCTTAAATATCAGTATTCTACCGGTGCAAACGTCACAAAAGGTTTTCGCTCGATCTGGCCACTTATTTTACGCAATGTGACAGTACCGACTTGATTGTTTTAATAAGTTCTTCACACAGCCAAACTTATCACACCCGAGCACCACGTGGCAACTAAGCTTAAGCATGCTTTCCCTCGGATGATGACTTGGCCGCTGAAGATCACACTCGGGCCGCGCGTGTCACTAAACTGTTTCAGAGTAAACAACAACAAAGCCATATCACCCGCCATCCTCAAGTTCAGAGGTTGAAGAGAGTAAGAACTTTTCTCAACTTGGCTATTGCTCCGCTCGTAAGCATACGGCTAGTACCACTATATCGTACCTCTAAGCGATTCCCTTCGTACACCACGCAAAGCTGAGCCACACGTTCGCATATCTGTGCGTCGCACAATGCCAGTTCGCAAGCGACCAATGCACTCGCTGAGTACCTGACGCATTTTGTGTCCGATCTCCGATCAAATATTTGTGCCGGATGAGTCCCTAGTAAGCTTAATGCGACGAGTGTCACTTGCACAAAATAAACTTTCCTCGATTTTTAATCTGTGAGCAGATCACAAGCTCCTGCTCAACGAAATAGATATGATTGTTCTACGTCAGGTTTTATGCGTAACATGGGCACCGGGCGTCTGACCTCCATGAAATCTAAGCCTGGAACCTGTGGCGTTCATATGAAATTAGCTGTTGTCTTCGCGCAAAGTATCATATGTGGACTTCTAAGCTCGTTTGGTAAACAAAATAGCGGAGGTCTGGTGCTGACTACTTGTGCTTTATCGCGCGTCATAAGACGCTAAACGGATTTTTAAGGTCTCTATCAAATGTATTCTGCTCGCACATCGCGATAATTCTAGCATAGTTAATCTGCATCGCTAGGACTTGCTGTTTTAGTTTTGTCCTACAAATTGCGATCTGCAATAGCATCTTTCCGTGAGTACACCACCCGAAATGGTCTTCAAGGCCTTCAAGATACGCTCTTCTCCAGGCATTCACAATTAAAGCCCTAGTAGCCAGAAGCGTAGTGCGCTGTAGATCGTATTCAAAAGCGTCTATGACGCCAAGGCAGCCTAGGCGAAGTATATCCTCAAACCTTTCAGAGTTGTCAGCATAAGGATGTCTCCCTTACTAAGAAAATGCTAAAATCGACAATGACGACAACGTTGCGCTAAATTTTTGCTTACATGAAAGTGCCTTTCGCCTTTTTTCAGTAGAGGGGGAGAGGATGATGCCGCACCTTCATGCGGCACACAAGGCGATACCTGCCATGAAAAGACTTTAGACGGATGTCTAACGGACAGTTCTTATCTATTCAACAAATGGGGTCTTGTACGGTCACTTCAAAATTCTTGAGCGCGTAGTCGCTTGACTCGCCCATCTTACAAAGATTCTGGCACTCCGTGAATCCTGGCCTACCTTAGATGGATCTACTTCACTCGACTATGCTATATGTCCCGTCTCCTAACGCTTCGCTTTCAAGGCTTCCGCATTCGGCCTGAGAAAGCTTGCTTATCGCACTGAATGATTCCAAATTTATTTTTGAGATCCTTATAAATGTTCAACCCTAAGGGCAAAATAAAACACGCGCGAACTCCAGTCTTAGCACTTTTCACTTTAGGCTATATATCAATTTTATTAAATGATATCCACACGTGTGTCAAGTCGCAAGTTGTTTTGACGCAATTTTTTTTGACTTACTGAAGCATTGGGGGGGGCTGATCTCAGCAAGCCGCTCGCTCCCTTTTTCCTCATCGAGGTTAATTCCAAATTACGGCTGCATTTATGAAGCATGATGACCCTTTTACTAAAGTTGCGTGTATGATGAGCAGCATTGTTTCAGCTACAAGGGAAAGCAAGGCCTTGACCAATTTGCACACCCACGATTTAACCCGTCTTCGGTGATGCAACTTACTTGCTCTAACTGATCCCTGGTCTGCATACCGAGTACTATGGACTTGTTTTATCTGGCACTTGAGATACACTTTAACAAAGAATGTTTAAGCTGCCCGATGTATCATTGTCCTTGTTGTCTAGAGACATGATTGAGGAGCAGCGCTCTGTTTTGGCACCACCGTCCGTGTCTGGCACAGCCGCTGAGTACTTTATCTTATTAAGAGCATCAACGGAAACCACAATATGCGTGTTGCCTGCTGAGGCCTTTGCCACCACTTCGAACTAAATAGTTCAATGCCCCCGGCAGTATTAATAAAATTTGGCAAGGATTAAATTGCTGACACGCTTCGCATGTGTGCGCAACTGTGCAGACGCACATATACAATCTGGTCACTAATATTTGTTTCCCACCAAGTTTTACGTCTGCCAAGTGGGAATGTTTTATCTGCAACAAAGATATAGCGATCTGCACTAGCATCAATCTTTTTCGTGAACATGCACTTCAAAGTTCTCCGCAATTAGCCAGTGCGATTTTTTTAAGTCGGATCTTACTTGCTCTACCTAGAAACAGCATCAAAGTAAGCTTACACATACGCCTTGTGAGGCATTAAAATCAGGTCGCTGGGTTTGATTTGTTGAAATGTGTACAATCTACGTATTTTTCTAATTTTGGCGGAGAATGAAAAATTTACTTCTATTTCAGCGAATTCCACTCTGTGGCGTGCTCGGAAGAATACGTCAATGACATCACTCTATTCCTTAGGTAAAATCCTACTGCCGTGTAACACCGTATTTGGCTCCTGAGACCAAATCAATTTCATGACGTACATCTGATGCGACAAACAATACAAGATGGTTACGTCAAAGACGTGTCCAGTCAGACAACAAACACCCTTAAATTTCTTGTCAAATATTCGTACGGATCCGATGGACCATTCGAATTGAAGATGCCCCCGTACAATTAGTTTGTTTGTTTTGTCTTCAGAGACCACTTTTTTCTTTTGACATTAATGAGATCTTCATATCTCCTTTAGACTATGTGATCAATACTTGGCTATACTGAAGTCTATGATTGTACAACTCAAGCCAAATGCTATTAAAATATTGAATGTAGCTATCACAAAAGTCAGTAAAATAGAATGGATGAGCAAAATAGTAGTACTACCATATATCAAAGGAGGGGATCGAACCCTCGATCTTGAGCGCGTTAAGCTCACGTCCTAACCACTATACGACACCGATATTCACAATTTAGTACACACATACTAAAATTTGCAAAGGTGACTGCCTCGAAACCGCTATTCTTCTGCTTTTAACATCATCACCTGGTGTTAAATCTTCGCCCTCACTAAAGATCGTGATTAATACAATATTCATTTTGGTTTAACAGAACGCGAACTTTGATCTGAGTACGAAGCAAAAGTACCGATGAAATTTGCACCTTCTTAAAGGAACAAAATCCTGGTGGCCGACAAATCACGCTGAAAATGTAACATGTAGGATCACGTTGCGTATTTTGTGACCAGTCGCCTACTTATACATAAAGGGATAATATCATATTTATGACGTTGAGAGCTGTAATCTTGAAAGACGGCGCTGAAGAAGTTATCGAGCAAATTTGCATCGACAGCTGTGAGATTTGAACTTACGCGAATTACCCTAATGGATTTCTACTCTATCGCCTCAACTACTCGGCCAAGCTGTCGTTGAAAAGTGACCGGTTTTTATTCGCTTATAATGTGCTTCAAGCTTGGACGAAAGCAAGAATGATCCAAAACATCGTACGACAACGCGCAAAGTGCACCTAAAAGAAATGTACACCTTGTTCTAAATCGTCGCACGAGGGCCACCTCATACTTTCTATTAGCTTTCGTTTTTGTAAAAATTGCTTTGTTTGTGTAGCCAACTGCTTGGCTGAGGGGACAAGTCTATAATTGTACAATTCAAGTCAAATATAATTTAAGTATTGAATGTAGCTATCGTAAAAGTCAGCAAAATAGAATGGATGAGCGATATAGTAGCACTACCATATAGCGGAGGAGGAAATCGAACCCTCGATCTTGAGCGTGTTAAGCTCACGTCCTAACCACTAGACGAGACCGACATTCGGCTTACAGTTGTTGACACACATACTAAAATTTGCGATGGTGACTGTCATCAAACCGCCTTTCTTCTGCTTTAAACACCATCACCTAGTGTTTAATCTCCGCCCTAATTTAAATCGTGATATATACAATGTATACGTTGTCCCCCCTTCGATATGTTTTTCCATATTATTCGTCTCGCATACTCCAAGAAAAATGAGCACACTGCTTCATTATTGCAGTGGATGAGCATGTGGCGGGGCTGCATTAACGATGTGCTTATAGAAAGCGTGAGGTCAGGTCGTTGATTTTCGTTCTATGCCTACTAATTGAGCAAAGAGAGATGTGTGCTGACGATGAAGTCAAAAAAATTGGTGAGACGTCAGATTGATATGGTGTTAAAGCTTACGCGTTCAGCCATTGCCTTGAGTGCAAAATAAAAGACATATGCGGGTGTACAACACTTTCAAAGAAATCTGGGCTTATAAAAAGACCGCCATAAAGTTTTATAAACTGAGCGTCGGCGGTAGAACAGGCACAAAAAATTGCTTTGTCTTTACATAGCCATTAAAAATCGCATAGTACTTGTTCGCCGATTCACTAAGAGATAATTGCCGTGAAAAGGCAACCACTTTAGCTCTCTCTAGAGAGCTGAAAGAATTAATATCGATTAAGGCACAGCTATCGCTATACTAAGTAGTCGATAGTGCTGTTTCGAATTTTATGCGCTATTGTGGTGGATTCAGCAACACCAATCAATTGTATGCATCATCTTTTCCAAAAGCTTCGCTCAATAAAGCTAAGTGTGCAGGACTTGCTTCTTTATGTGTGGCAAAAGTCCTAATTCAGCATAGTGAAATAAAATAAATGCGCTTTTTGCCCTCGTGAGAGCTTAAAAACTCTAGCGCATCGACCATTTTCACCCCGTTATTGTCATAAACAAATAACAAGGGCGCGATTTTTGAGAGCAAGCCTGCAAAGCATTTAGGCTAGGCAAAATCATATTTATCCAACCTCATCAAGAGGTAGCAATATATCATGTGTTCTGTTCGCCGCGTCCAAAGAGGGAAAATATATTTCAATCGACAGCCTACAAGTGCATAAGAAAATGATACTTCCACGGACATCATCATACGCGGTCCAAAAGGCTGATGCATCTTTTTAGTAGGGTATAAGCTTATCATTAGCGTTACTTTTTCTGAACAGCTTCTAACATCGCTCCTTCTCATGTCATTTCGTTGCGTCTATTTGGAAGAAATGCGTATAAACCCTGTCATCTCGACTTGTGCATGATTAAAATCCAGGTAGTCAATAATTTGAGCTCGTAAATATTTCACATCTCTTGCACTCCCTTTTAAGAAAGTCTCAGCGCTTGTACAGATCTGTGCTTGCCGTGAGGTTAAAGCTTTTCCAGCACTTCATTCAAAAATTAAGATACGGAGGAGTGAAGAAGTTTCCACCGCCTTTTGCTCCGTTTGCTAGAGTGTTTAAGCCATACGATAGACCCTGTCACAATTAAAAGGCTAAGTTTATCTCTTAGGCTTAAGAATGGGCATTGTATGTTAAATATAGTGGCGACTTTGCGTTTCTTCGACTTGAATTGGCCGCCGAAGCTGCACATACTCGTGCCTAAGCTCCACCATTAAAGTCTTACGGTTCAAACGATGCAGCGTATTTGAGTCGTAACAGAAAGTGTCGCAGAAGCAGCAAACCTCTTGGGCCTTATAAAAGCTCTTGAGTTTTGAGTTAGCGCATAATGCGTGTCTAGAGATAAGGTCATATACTGCAAGCACAATCTAGATTGTCAGGTATAAGCAACCAGTAATGTTAAAGATGGCTAGCAAATATTCGTAAGCGATGACTCTCAAACCCTGTTCTCGATAGGACAGACGCAGAAAAAAAGACCAAAGCTTTACGATCGATTCTGTTGTTATGCGACTTGTTTCGCTTCTAATTGACCATTTGCAACGCTGCAAAATATGAAACGTGCACTTTCTGTCTAGTGTTATCGATCCGTTTCTTAGTTTGCGTGACATGTTTTAACGCATTGTTCATGCGCAGCTTAAAGTACGGGTTCTGAACACCCCATCACGCCCTGTCTCCACGCTCGACCTTGCTGTCAAGGCAAATTCGGGTGGCTATACGGCGGCTGATAGTGCCAATGGCCACCGCTATATTCATTATATGGTAAAGCTTGAGCTTTAACAGCAAAAGGGACAGCTTCCTGACGTACTTCGAAGGCGTGAAGGAAGATTTCCTGTTCACTCAAAGGATGCAATTTAATAACTGATCTGCCCATTGCACTATTTATGTGTTTTTGGGCCAATATTTGGCTCTTTGGGGATGATACCGAAATTAATTCTGAAAGGCTACCAGGTGCAACATCCGCCAAAATTATATACTTTTCACCAGAAATATTTGATATGGATTCAATTGGGATACCTATTTGATAAAGTGGTTTTTCAATGTGAGGTCAAAGCTCGCCATTTATAGCTGCTTAAAAGCACCAGTAAATCCATGTTATCTGCTCTTTGTCATACACAAACGTTCAATGTGACGAATAAACGCGGCTCCTGGCTTTAAGAGAAGCGTACAAGGTCCGACTTCTATTCGTTAAATAATGCCAATCGTAGTCTATCATGCTTTTTTGTAGTTGTATCGTAGCAAGAAGTCACCACAAAATTGCAAAGTAGTGCCTTTTATTCGGAGAGCTTGCACATAAGGTAGCTCGACAACACCGACCAATGACACGGTTTGCGGCGTGGCTCTTAATTTAAATCATATAAGGCTCATATGCGAGCAATGGCTTCACTCATAGTGGTAAGAGCAGTGGAGCCAGCTTTCGGTAAAATCTAGGTCGTCGTGTAATGCTCCTGCGCGGAGGATTCTCTTTGAACAGATGAGCAAAATATACTGAGCAGCTGAGGTAGTGTCTTGCGGACACACCATGACACAGCCAACTTTTACCAATTTTGCCGGCTCCTGCTCAAGCAATCTTCGACAGTAAAAAGCAGTCATTGTAGAGGCTCATTTGGTGGCGATCACTCTCGAAGGGTTGGTAATTGATTTCGGCTCATCAGGCAAAAAATGTTTGACCGGGGAATGGGCAGAGAGTGTGTCGTCGACGTGCACGAAAATATCGAGACTCACTATCCCAAAAGTATAAATACAGGCATGGAAACGCGTGTTGGATGAACTGTGCATTGACCTTCGACTTCCAAATTGTTTAGAATTTTGTTTATCAGGTGGAGCTTTCCATTCTTTTGCAAAGTATCATCTAGGTCTTTTTGGTACTCTTTTATCGCCAGCAGAGCTTTGAGATAGCACTATTGATGTCATCTCGGTAAATCGGTGAATGCAAAAGGAAATTCACTTTCACAAACGACCGAAAAGTTGCCCTTCGCAAAAAATCCAAGCTCCGTACTCGAGAACATGGCTATGTTGATCGCCACAAATCCACGTCATCTTCATCACTGCCCTTTCGATAAATCGTTAGTTTCATTTTCCCGCACAACGCTGCCACCTATTTGTCCATTGCTGTATTGCACATTTTGTGCGTTTAGCCATTCGTCGCATGCGGAAGATCTTGACGTCTGAGCACGTGTTCCTCGACGATGCACAGTGGTGTGTGAAGATTTCAAAGGCTAGATTAACCTAATGTTCTTCATTTGATTTCGACTGTCGTCTTTGACTGTATTTTTGAAGGACTGGATAACGCGACGGCATTTTCGCTGATCGCTTCGCGCCCACTTTTCTGCTCTCATATCTATACTTTTTTCCCTCCTCAAGTCTTCAATGGCCAACACGTCTACACGACAGAGCTAGATCATCTCGACCATCTATACTTTCAGCTCCGTGTCCAGCTCTTGGATTAATGAGAAATCTGGAATTGACAAGTTCATAGTAACAATCAGTCACATAATCACGGTAGTGATTTGAGTAAAGAATCCTCACCCAATTTTTGTGCTCGCATTTCGAGTGCCATCAATGATTTCCATTAGGTATGTAATGGTTCTCTCTAGGATCACATTGTCGTCAGTTCGAATTTTGACATTAGCTGCCACTGTGTTTGCCTCTAAAGTACCGTAGTTTTTTTCCTTCAACCGCTTTCTGAGCTCTCCTCTCCTGTGTTTCGTCCAACGCATCAAAGTCTAGCAGTAAGCTGTTACACAAAACGATTTGTTTCGTAGTTGACTGTCACTCCAAAATTTCTCCCCGAAAGTTTAAACGCCACATCCGACATCGTCCACCACGATGCTACTGCTCTATCACGTTTCAAATTTTGCATGGTGGGATGAGACGTCCACGTCCTCGTCTACGGCAAATCGTTTGACAAATTCACTAAACGTCTGCAGCCACTTTTTCACCTCTGATTTGTACCTTAATTCGCAGCGGGCTTTGTACTGTGTACTGAATTTCCCGGCTACTGACTCTTATTTTCAGGAAAGTACACGTGGCACCCGACAACACCTACGTGAAATCCAAAAAATAGTTTGTTCTCGCAGTCCTTCGAGACCTTGGATGTCGGTGTGTGGCAATAAGTCGGAATCTCGACAATTCAAAAGTGGTGCGAAACTTAATTCTGCACTTTGTCGAAACCTTGGATATCGGTGTGTGGCAGAAAGTCGGGGAAAGGTGCTTTGTACCGACCATCAAATAATGAGGTGCGCGCACAGCCCTTGCAAGAAACTCCATACAGCCATTCCTTGTGCGTCAGTTGAAAATCACGATGGCATATTGGGCTCGTGTATCATGTTTCCGATGTGCAAGCTCTACCGTGTTTAGCTTCATTTCGTCATTGCACTCCCTTTGTTTTGTATCAGATCTCCGGATCCTTTCGTCACAGAGCTCTCGTCTTTTTTTCTTATGCATCTGTCTCACCGAGAGCCCATCCTTTTCACGATCTGCATCACCTTTCCGGCTACATCACCAACCTTTCTGCTAATTGAAGTTTCACCCATAAATTATACTCACTTTACATTGCAGACGGTGTTGGATTTCAGCAGATGAGTCTTCGAATTTTCGATCAGATTGTTGGGCTCCTTGTGATCGTGGATTTCTCTTGTGCTGCCGATAGTATGAACATCGAAAATCCAAAGCTGACTCCTATACTGTGTCAAAATTGTAAAAATCATCCTCAATGTCTGGCTTCCGACTCCTGCGACATTGTAAAGACTTCATACAGCGCTAAGTTCGGCGAGGACAAATTGCAGCCCGCGCTCGACACAAGAGCACGTCTTTTTCTAGAGCAAACACCTTTGTTCATCCATGATCGCTGCCAGCATAATAATTACTTGTGCTTTAAAATTGATCAGCAAACCCTGATAGTGCTAAAATTCCGTCACCGTCCTCCATTGGTGCACGGTAATGATTCTGGTGGTAAACTTTCAGCGAGAAGGTCCATACTTCCTGGTAATCCTCTTCACTACGTCCTGAATCACAACTTCACGTTTATTCACATTCTTAGCTTTTTAGATTGTTGATATCAGCGCTTTGTCTCCAATTATGTACTCACTCGAATGTGCGTGTTTTGCCTATTTTTTCGCCCTCGGCAGGTCTCGAATATTGCGGCTGTCCTCCACATTAGAGACTGTTGCCATTCTCCACATTTCTATCTACATTGATTAATTCTCTACTCGACATTTGCGTTTTCCTTCGCTCTTTCTTTGGGCTGAGTTTCATATCCTTGCTTGGTACTGACGACCTTGTCATCTCAATCCTGACGTCTCCGTTTGCCACTCAAGTTATTTTCGCGAATCAAACCTAGTGCTTGTCTCAAATGAAGCTAACTAACACTTTTCGCCTCACCTTGTGTCTGCTCACAGTTTGTAAAGAGGACTTTTAACGTACCCTTTTACTCACAGGCTTGTTTGCACTACAATCGGTACATCATTTAGCCTACGTCCGCAAAAAATGAGCTTGCTCCACGTCTTAGATCTTGTCGATTTCCGATGCGTGGAGAAAGAGCCTTGAAGTAGGAGCGTGATTACCGACAAGATGATCTTCTTCGCAACATGCCAGCTTGTATCGTTAATACCTGCAATAACGTCAAGTAAGCTCTGCCTATGCCTTTTATACATTATCAGGATCGAAAGGATCGCACAAACCTTTGTTAAACCCCTTATACTTGCGTATGGCGTTGTCGTCGTCGTGTCTGGTCTCTTACGTCAAGCTCGTAACGCTGGTGAGGATAGTACCCAAGGTAGCGTCCTACGCAACGCTCCCCCCACTGGACTATTGCATAGATTTCCGAAGAATGATGGTGCTTCTTCCAGTGCGGACGCAGCGAGCGCGGACACCCATTCTACCATCATTCTAACGCGTCAACTGTACCAATATGTACTAGCGCTATAGCCCAAGTACCAAGTGTCTCGAGTCGTGCTTACGTTGCTCCCAGCCTAGCTACTGCTTTGCGATCCTCGTCCATGTGTGGATGAGAAGCAAAGATCACGGAATTTTAGTTACCTATCTAGGCCCTAAGACGAGCTACCGAGCATTTGAAAGAGACCATAGAGCGGGCAAAGATGCGCATCCGAGTAAAAGTCACGAGCGCATAGACTCGTTGATGGACCTGCGATCATGTACCTGATCAGGTATTGCGTAGTTGAACAATGCAACAGAATCGTGCAGAACCCGACCTCAGAGGGTACTGTGGTACCTTATTTGGTACCAAATCGCCAAGGATCGATTATTCGCCCAATGTAGTCGCGTACTAATCTAATCTCAGAGCTAAGCATTTAATGTTGTCTAGAATGGAATCGAGGCTTTCTTCCTTCATGGTAACAAGAAATCGTAGTCTTTTTAAGAAAGAGACCTCGCTCAGGTATATTGCGCGCTTATCACGGCGACTAGAACACACTTATTCCGCCCATTTGGCGGCACAACTGAGGCTGTCACTACTATAATAACTATTTTAAATCGTGCCACGATTATATTTAGTGTAAACTTTGTCCTTGTTGGTGGTTTCATGACATTCTTTTTAGCATTTAGAGCGTTTCAAACTAAATCTGGTCGTCATTTCCATAAGGAAGATGGGTACAGACAGTACCACGTGTTCCATGAGTTATCCAAAAATGTACCGTTCCTGGTTTTCCCTACCGAGGAGAATTGTCTCTGTCGCAGAGACACGCCGACAACGGAGCAATGCGCTGTCCCTTTTCTTCCAAGCCGATCATGACTTGATGCTCGCATACAATGCGGACGAGAGATTCGCGAGCGCAATGTTGCATGCAAAGCCGTGCCAGAGTTGCGGCACGATTGGAGATGACTTGGCAGGTACCCAAAAAAAGGCCACTCGTGCACTCGCGTTCCCATTTTATGTCAAATGGGGTACTTTGAGGTCCCTGACGACCGCGGTAGCAAGGACTCCGTGGGTCACCAAATTTGGGTACAGTTATCCACCCCCGTCGCTAATCAAGGGCTGGACGGTTTTCTCGAGCGGTTTTTGGTAGCCGGAGAATGGCACCACGCCACATTGGTTGCACAAAAAAATCTACCCGCACGTGTACCCTCATGTTATTTCCGCCAGTGGCACCCAAGGGTACCACTTTTGCCGTCTCGCGTCCGGAAGAGACCACGCCTCCCGTGGATGGGGCGCCACCATCGGGACGCCCCCACCGGGATAGTCCACCATTGCCAAGGCTGTCGTCAATGCTGCAACACCAACGCAATGCACAAGAGGCGTTCGTGCAACCCGTCGGCTCGAGTGGCCCACCTCGCAGGTTCCTCCGTGTACCCGAGTGGCACCAGTCCCAGTTGACCCACATGAATGGTACCAGTCGATCCAGGACGAAACCGATGTCGAAAGTCGAGGAAACGGGGACGACGGTACCCGTCAAAGCGTCGCGCTATTTACGCGAAATGGACCGTCAAATCATATTGTCGCGGATTGAGCAAGGTGAGAAACAATCCGTCTTGGCAAAAGAGTACCAAGTGAGTCGTGCCGCCATTTGCAACTTGAACAAACATCGGGAGGAAGTCTTGTCCCGAAAAGATGGCAACCCCATGGCGAAACACCCGAAAAAACCCCGCGTGAAGACGGTCCAAGTGAAACGGGGCAAAAGGGACTGGACAAGGGCAGATGACAGGACCAGGCGAGAGCAAGTGGGGGTCTATGCGATGCAATCGAGAGCCGTCGTGGGTCTCTTGACGACGTTGAGAAATAAACATGCAACGCGGAGTGAATTTCGACGCTCGAGTGATCGCCTCTTGCGGCTGCTCCTCGAGGAAGCGTTGGCATTTGTACCAATCAAGACGGTCGAGATTTTCCTCCCGAATTCCAGCAAATCGGACGGCGTGGCACTGGAACACCCGCCGTGTGCCATTTCGATGGAACGGACTGGGTACCCGTTGCTCGAGTTGTTCCGATTAATCGAGCCCGACCATCCGACAGGGTACGTAACCTTTCGGACCCTGTCGGGCTCAGACGGACAAGCTGTTACAGCGACAATCTGTGGCACGCGACTCCCGACCAGTCTCAATTATCACAATGTGTTTATTCTGGAGCATGGCATCACGTCCGCGGACATGGTCCTTGCCGTCGTCAAACGGTTACAGGTACACGGTGCCGTCATCCCCATGATGTCGTTGGTGGCGCTTTTTGCCACGGCCGACGTCGTGGACCAGATCCTTGGTACCTTTCCCGCCTTAAAAATTGTCGTGGCACAAGTCGAGGATGGGCGCTCTCCGACGAGTGCCATGATTTTAGACCGACTGCAACAAGTGTACCACCGACTGGAGGGCACCCGATGACTCAGGGACACGAGGGACAGTGTAAAGGTTGATGGACAATTACGGGCACGTGCACACAAGAAAGAACGCTGTCATTTGCACGCCCTTCCTCGTTCATTTCTACTCCTACTTATCCCTCCTTGTCCCCTGTGGGATGCGAGCGTGCTGCACAGAGCGACCGGATCTGCAAGCCCAACCCCATTTGTTGCTGTACCAGTTGCTCGTTTCGTTGGGCCAAATCGGCGGGGCGTACCCCTTTCGCGCGTACCCCTTGCTCGGTACTCGTGGCACCCCTCGCCGCGTCGGTCGGGTCGACCCGGCCACCCTCTTGTTGCCGCTGCCGCTTTTGTTGCTTTTGCAACTCGTACCGCCGTCGACAGCGCTCGCGTTCCCGCGTCCGCTGCTCTTCCGTTGCATTCAAGCGACGGACACGACTCCGTTGGGCTTCTCGTTGGCGTTGCTGGGCCGTCGCGTGTTGCCGGCGTTCGCGCGAGCGTTTCATCTCGCGTTCCCGCACGTCCGGCGTCGCTTGGACCCGACGCAAGCGTCGACGGGCACGCTCTTCCAGGCGCTGGCGCTTGCGGGCCCGTCGCTCGGCATCCACTTGCCGTTGGGCCGGGGTCAATTGTTCCCGTCGCCGTTTGCTCCGTGCGGCTTCGGCTTTCTTGGCTTCGGGCGTGGCTTTCTTGCGACGGAGGCGACTCCGTTCGGCTTCCACCGAGTGGCAAGCAGGCGGCACATGTTGTACCCCTTTGGGCACGGGGCCCGGTGCCCACGAAATGGTACGACTCGGATTTGCACGCGTCGGAGCCGCCGCGTCGACGGTCGGCAACATCTGGAGAAACGCAGTGTACGCGACTTCGTGGTACTGCCGCAAATGCACCAACGCTTGCCGACGTCCTTGTTCATTCTGTTCAAACGCATGGGGCACGTCGCTGCCTTTCCGAGCTTGTTTGCATCTACCAAAACCACGGTACCAAAAGTGGGTACACTGAACGTTCAACACTGAACACGCAACGTACAGACGACACGACCAACACTCGCGTTCGGCAATTTCGCCCCATTTATTGTCTTGCATGGAAATCTAGCCATCAGTACAGAGTCCAATATATTGTTAGATCTACTCGACGCCAGGACGGTACACTAAGTACCATGCGCTTTTCCGTGGACTTTAGCTGACTAAACCACGCCATGGCATCTTTCTTCCGTCGAGGACCAAAGCGTACGCGCTGATTCTCCTCTTCGGAACAGCCATTGACACGATACAGGACGTTCTTGAGATGGCACGTCTTGAAATGCGTGACAAAGTAGCTAGATCAAGCAACGAAATCAATCGGCCGCGGGTACACGTACCACATAAGGTACCGTCCGTACCGTGGGTGCCGTAAAAAATCAAAGAAAAAGTTCTCATTGCATTCTTCACAGCGAATGAGGTTTGCGTGGATGGGATCAAAGTGCTCGTCGATGCGCGGGGCCGCGTCGTGGGCACTCGGTTCCACCATCGGGCCGCTTTGTACCGTTAGAAGCTACAAGAAAAAAATGGAACACGGGTTGTGTACCAAGTGTCAGTCGAGCGGGGGGGAAGGCGTAATTATAGGTCAGTCAAGTCCCACGCTCTTTTTTTCCGGCCATGGCACGCGTGTATGTTGGCAACTTGCCTGAAGTCGTGCGCGAACGCGACTTGTCGGACATGTTTGAGCGCTTTGGACGGCTCATTAGTGTACAGATCAAGTTCCCGACGCGTCCGCCGCCATTTGCGTTTTTGGTACAGCCCTTGCGTACCCGCCGTACCCCCCTGCGGTTCGTGTGTACCAACCAATCTCGTGCCGTGTTTGGATTTGATAGACGTATGAGAATGAATGCGATGCAAGTGACGCTGTGCGATCAATGAACAAGTAAGGGCGCGAGCTTCAATCCCTTGCAACGAGTCAAAGCTAATGGTATGGTGGTGGCTTAAAGTACAATGATCTCAGGCAGTCGTCTTCGCGTGGAAATCTCGCGGGGGTCCATGGAGAATCGGTACGGTACCCCTTTCGAGCTCTTTCCATTTTCCGATTTTTTATTCGAAGTCTCTGCTTTTAGGTCCCGTGGGACGCAGTACCGTGTGAAAATCGCGGGGCTGCCCGAGACCATGAGCTGGCAAGATCTCAAGGATTTCTTACGCAAAGGTGGCGACGTCGTCCATACCGACGTCGATCGGAGCGGCAATGGCTCGGCCTCGTTCGCGACGCCCGATGAAATGCGGCGGGCCATCCGCAAACTGGACGGCGTCGACCTCGATGGCGAACGCATCCGGATTCGCGAAGAATCAGCGCGACGACGCTCCCGGTCCCGTTCGCCGTCCCGATCGCCGCGACGCCGTCGCCACTCGCGGTCGTCGTCTCCACCACGACGCACGAGTCGCTCGCATCGTCGGGAACCGTCGCGCTCGCGCTCGCGTTCCCGTTCCCGTTAACGGGGCAAGGCGTTGGCGTGGGGCAAACGTACCACCTTTTGTCGCTTAACTTTGGATAAATGCTATTTTATTCGTGTTTTAGCCTATCGCTTGGCGCCAAAACGTAATTTCGTGTTGTTTAAAGTACCGTCGGTCTTCTTCGTCCCGGAGCACGAGGTTGAGGTAATAGTGGACGGAAAAGCAATGCTCGATCGTGCGATACGTGGGCGTGAGGGCATACGGCGCGAGGTAGAGGCGAACCGGCACGCAGTCGCCTTTGACAGGGGCCCCGTCCATGATTTCGAAGGTCGTGACGGTGTCACTCTCGAGGTGGCGGTGGGGCCCGGTCCCGACCCGCTCGCGCCGCAAAATGGCCAACGTCATGGATTTTATCTTGATTCGGATCAAAAGAAAGAAAATCTTGCCTCGGATCACATCGGTCAGATGATAGCTAGAAGCCACAGACACACACACAAACAATTGAGGAGTGATGCAAGCCAGCGAGAGTACGCCTCTTTTCTTGCTACGTACTCGGATTTATCCACTTTGAATTCAAGCTGAAGACAGTCTTGAATCCCCACTTCCATCTGGATGGGGTGTACCACTAACGGGGGCGATCCGACTTGTTTCATCCAAACCTCTTGGTCGTGGACCAGATTTGGGGTACACGTCCCGCGTGCCAACGTGGCACGAAGGACGTAGCGCAACGTGACACTGGTACCATGATAACTGTCGTACACGGTGTCCATCGCGGGAAAGACAAATGGAAACACTTGTTCGCCTTCGAGACTCTGCCCCGCAACTTGCAGCGTGATTGAGACAGTGGTAAAGGCATTGCTGGTACCGTGTGCCGCGGGCACGTCAATAAGCCCGAGGAGCTGGAGGGTCAATCCCTGATGTACCACTTGCTTGGGTTCAGTCACAAGCACCGTCAACACGCCCGCAATCTTCTCGTTGGGATGAAAAAGCGGCAACTCGGTCGCGTGATGCCGTGGCCCCTTCAGTGTCAGTCGAAGCTCGGGTGACGGTCCACCAAAGCCAAAAAAGTTCTAATGGAAGCAAAGCAATGAGCAGACAGTGGATGAGCAAGACGAGAGCAGCGCGACGAACTTGCCATGAGATGGAGTTGGGTTTTTGAAGTAGCACTTAAGTTGGAATGAATGTACTAGTACCCATTTTTGTGCTCTTTTTTTGAGCTCTAACTATGAGCATCCTAACCAGGCTTCAATGTCGGGATCGCACGGCGGGGTTGCAATGCCTTGTGCAATCTGCCGGCGCCTCATTTCAATTGGAAATGGGTTCGTATCACATGCAATGGCCATGAAGCGTGCATTGTAGCACATGGCTTCCTTGCCGCTGGGGTCGCTGCATTGACGGTACAGTGTACCATGGCAAGGTTCCGTCATGGCCTGGGTGGGCGGGCCTTCTAAAATACCCGGGTACAACAAACCCGTACACACCGTGGCCGGAAATCGTTGCAACACGGCCACGGTCCCCGGACTTGCTCGTGGTTGATCCGCTGCGAGACACGAAGCGGCGGGTGTACCATACAACGGGTGCACTTGGCACATGGGGTCGTGGAGGTCACACGGTCCGAGAAAGCCATTGCAGCACCACGTCCCACGATCAATGAGCGTCAAGGATTGGAGCGTGGTCGCGAGGGGCGCGAGGTCCGGGAGGGTCTCGAGCGACGGTAACCCCGTGAGAAAGAGGCGTTCGAGGCGGGACAGAGGCGCAAAGGACGGGAGGTGGTCCACACGAAGCAGGACGGCCAGGGCCAAGGATTGAAGGTTCCCGAGGCCTTGGAACGACGGCAGTTGCTCGATGGCGACAAAGCCGGCCAAGTGGAGGAAGGTCAAGGAGGCCATGGCGTCAAAGAGCTGGTCGGGGAGCGACATGGACGGACTCGTGAACGCTTGCTCGACGTGGCTTTATCACGGGATCGATCGATCGATAAGAAGGAGGATGGATGTCCCGTAGGAGGAGGCGGACGCAACGACGTACAGGTATTCGAGGCTCGTCCATTCGTTCATCCACGGCGGGAGCGCGGTCGTGTGTGTGTACTCGAGTGTCCTACATGTCCATTGCACGGTCAGCACGCGTCCGGACTTTGTTCGTGCCATGGCACGTACGTACAGGTGGATCATCTGGGTACACTGACGCAGTTCGATTGGGAACGTGGGCAAGTACCGATTGGTCAATTGCATGGCTTCGAGGTCGCCACTCGCGGCCACTTGCGCGACCTTGTCCATGACGTTGCGGGGGTGGAGCCACTCGGCGTAGGACGTCGGTGCCGTGTCGCGATCAATGAGGACGCGACACGGGCATTGAGTGACTGCGTGCGGCTGGAGAACCGTCCATCGACGGGCATGGAGGACGCATTCGGGATGGGGCGCACACGCGAGGGACGACGTGCGCAGGCTCTCCGAGACGAAGACGAGGAGGACGAGGGCATAGGCCACGAGGCTCAGCGCGGCGATGCGATGGTGGCGCGGGTAGACGCCGCGGGCTTGTTGCCACGGACGGTCGAGGAGATGCACGAGGTGATGGAGACGGAACGTGAGCGTGACGTGGACGCCCATGCGCGCGACCAAGTCGAGGACGGACGCGATGCGGAGGGACTTGAGGCTCTTGTAGATGACGGCCGTTTGGGCCGGATCGGCCACGACACTGGCGAGCTGTTCGTACGTCGCGGGGGGGAAGACGGCGCGGTTGATGGCGTAGAGCGCGCGAGGGAAGGTGAAGGCGGACAGGCAATAGATCAAGACGAACAGGGGACAGAGGACGACGAGGAGGAGGTCGAAGCTGGGAGCATGACAAGGGTCAAGGTGAGCAAAGCGGTTGGAGGAAGAGGGGAAAAGAGGCGACGTACACGAGATCGACAAAGGTTTCGAGGAGCCCAATGCGCTGGATGGGGAGGAACATGGTCAAGGCACAGGTTGAGGCGTTCGCGACGATGAGGAGCGTGAAGACGACGACAATGGGGACGGGAGACCCCGCTTCGAGGATCTTGACGAGCACGAGCGTTTCAAAGACGAGGTCGCCGACTTTCATCCCCAGCTAGCGTTTCGAGACAAAAAAAGAAGAGGTGGTCAAGGAAGGTTAGTGACGCGTGGGTGAACTCATGGATGATTGGAAACGCACGGCAAAATGACGAGAGCGTCGATGGAAAGAGGCAAGGGACAGAAGCGATGGAGCCGACGACGTGACGGTGCGCGTGATGGGAGCCACTTGATTAGCCGCGTCATGGACGTGGTGGGCGCCGTCACTTGTCTTCGAGGTTGGGGACGTGGGTCCAGGGGCTTGACGGACGCGACGGGTTGACCGACTAATGATCTTGAGCAGGAGCGCGAGGTAACCGAAACTTGCGAGCGATAAGCCAATGGTGGACAGCCAATAGAGGACCGGCGGGGGGTCGATCAAGAGCCAAAAGACACCGTGGTCCAAGTCTTCCGTGTTCATGACTTTATTCACCGTGGCATTCGGTGCCGTGTGCAAAAGAATGAGCCACAGCGTCCAGACGAGACAGAGCAGCACGAGGCTTGCGAGCAAGAGGTGCAGCGACGTGAATTTCGTGGGTTGCCATGACACGAGAAGCGCAGAGACACGGGAAGTGAATCGTCGGAGAGTCGAGACTTCGCCCTTGAAGCCACAAAGTGTCGGGTGAGCCAGGACTTGGGGTTGATGTAAAGGTGTCTTGAGTGGCGTTGAAAGGGTTACAGTAGATAGTACCCCCTTCTTGGAATCGGACAGATGCGCGATTGAAGGTGAAATGGAAGGCGTGAACCCGAGCGCTTGCCATTTAACCTTCCGTGACGTGCGACTCTCTTGCATGAAGTTGGTTTGTTTACGAATTTGACGATGGATTGTCGAAAGGATTTATGGTCACACACTTTGTACGGAAACCCCACGCTAAATCTGGATTTGAGGATTGCGACATAGTACTTATTGTGTCGTATTTTAGTGATAACGCATACTTGGCAGTTTTACAGAATGTGTATGCAGTTTATGGCACTGTAATGTAATGTAATGTATTACGTTATCGCGTTGCCAAGTTATGCACGTGCTAGGCTCAGTCTGGCTAATCCACGGCATAGAGTGGTGTCCGCATACGTCGGGTCTCGTTCGGCGGGCAGTGCAGCCAGCACCGAGGTCGTGAGGGTCTTCCATTATTTTATTTAGCTCTGACTTGGTAAGAGCCCAGGTGGCGCCCGGTGCTGGAGACCGTCGCGTCGAGGGTGAGACTCGTTAGAGACCTGCAGACGCCCGAGAGCACCTGCCCGAAGCGCGCGAGCATTTAGCCCCCGCGCTTGGAAGGAGGGCGTCACCCCAACCTTTTCCAAGCTCAGTTTAGTACTTAACATTCTTTTATTGAAAACTCTCTAGCACCTCACAATTCTTGACAAACTTTCACGGTGCGTGTGCTATATTTTGTCTGCAACTTATATTGAAAGACACAGAATTCACTGCAAGACCTTGCTCACTGTACTTTTGATTGAATGTTTAAAGCTACCTCTTTTGGTTCGCATAGCTGCGCTTTGAAGTAACCGATACCGCTTGTAGCGAGGTTGTTATTTGGATCGGCGACCACATCGAATGAGGTGCATCAATTGGGTATATCATCTTAAAGGTTACGATAGTCTTATATCAGTACATATAAAGTTAGACTCTAATTCTAGTACATTTCGCTAAGAAGAACGCTTCGAAGACTAGAACAAGCAACTTTAAAATAATAGTTAGGGAGCCGCAAACCAGACCCTATTTGATGTGGTGCACAACAAATTACAAGATTTGCTATCAAAAAGGGTTACGATTGGGTTCGTTTCATAAACTGCATACACATTCTGTAAAACTGCCAAGTATGCGTTATCAGTAAAATACGACACAATAAGTACTATGTCGCAATAGTACGTGTCCTCAAATCCAGATTTAGCGTGGGGTTTCCGTACAAAGTGTGTGACCATAAAATCTTTCGACACTCCATCGTCAAATTCGTAAACAAATCAACTTCATGCAAGAGAGTGGCACGTCACGGAAGATTGGATGGCAAGCGCTCGGGTTCACGCCTTCCATTTCACCTTCAATCGCGCATCTGTCCGATTCCAAGAAGGGGGTACCAACCATTATAACCCTTTCAACGCCACTCAAGACACCTTTACATCAACCCCAAGTCCTGGCTCACCCGACACCTTGTGGCTTCAAGGGCCAAGTCTCGACTCTCCGACGATTCACTTCCAGTGTCTCTGCGCTTCTCGTGTCATGGCCACCCACGAAATTCACGTCGCTGCACCTCTTGCTCGCAAGCCTCGTGCTGCTCTGTCTCGTCTGGACGCTGTGGCTCATTCTTTTGCACACGGCACCGAATGCCACGGTGAATAAAGTCATGAACACGGAAGACTTGGACCACGGTGTCTTTTGGCTCTTGATCGACCCCCCGCCGGTCCTCTATTGGCTGTCCACCATTGGCTTATCACTCGCAAGTTTCGGCTACCTCGCGCTCCTGCTCAAGATCATTAGTCGGTCAACCCGTCGCGTCCGTCAAGCCCCTGGGTCCATGTCCCCAACCTCGAAAACGAGTGACAGCCCCGACCACGTCCATGACGCGGCCAATCAAGTGGCTCCCAACACGCGCACCGTCACGTCGTCGGCTCCATCGCTTCTGTCCCTTGCCTCCTTCCATCGACGCTCTCGTCATTTTGCCGTGCGTTTCCAATCATCCATGGGTTCACCTACGCGTCACTAACCTTCCTTGACCACCTCTTCTTTCTTTGCCTCGAAACGCTAGCTGGGGATGAAAGTCGGCGACCTCGTCTTTGAAACGCTCGTGCTCGTCAAGATCCTCGAGGCGGGGTCCCCCGTCCCCATTGTCGTCGTCTTCACGCTCCTCATCGTCGCGAACGCCTCGACCTGTGCCTTGACCATGTTCCTCCCCATCCAGCGCATTGGGCTCCTCGAAACCTTTGTCGATCTCGTGTACGTCGCCACCGTCGCCTCGCCTTCCATCCCTCTTTTCCTTCCTCCTCTTTGCTCACCTTGACCCTTGTCATGCTCCCAGCTTCGACCTCCTCCTCGTCGTCCTCTGTCCCCTGTTCGTCTTGATCTATTGCCTGTCCGCCTTCACCTTCCCTCGCGCGCTCTACGCCATCAACCGCGCCGTCTTCCCCCCCGCGACGTACGAACAGCTCGCCAGTGTCGTGGCCGATCCGGCCCAAACGGCCGTCATCTACAAGAGCCTCAAGTCCCTCCGCATCGCGTCCGTCCTCGATTTGGTCGCGCGCATGGGCGTCCACGTCACGCTCACGTTCCGTCTCCATCACCTCGTGCATCTCCTCGACCGTCCGTGGCAACAAGCCCGCGGCGTCTACCCGCGCCACCATCGCATCGCCGCGCTGAGCCTCGTGGCCTATGCCCTCGTCCTCCTTGTCTTCGTCTCGGAGAGCCTGCGCACGTCGTCCCTCGCGTGTGCGCCCCATCCCGAATGCGTCCTCCATGCCCGTCGATGGACGGTTCTCCAGCCGCACGCAGTCACTCAATGCCCGTGTCGCGTCCTCATCGATCGCGACACGGCACCGACGTCCTACGCCGAGTGGCTCCACCCCCGCAACGTCATGGACAAGGTCGCGCAAGTGGCCGCGAGTGGCGACCTCGAAGCCATGCAATTGACCAATCGGTACTTGCCCACGTTCCCAATCGAACTGCGTCAGTGTACCCAGATGATCCACCTGTACGTACGTGCCATGGCACGAACAAAGTCCGGACGCGTGCTGACCGTGCAATGGACATGTAGGACACTCGAGTACACACACACGACCGCGCTCCCGCCGTGGATGAACGAATGGACGAGCCTCGAATACCTGTACGTCGTTGCGTCCGCCTCCTCCTACGGGACATCCATCCTCCTTCTAATCGATCGATCGATCCCGTTATAAAGCCACGTCGAGCAAGCGTTCACGAGTCCGTCCATGTCGCTCCCCGACCAGCTCTTTGACGCCATGGCCTCCTTGACCTTCCTCCACTTGGCGGGCTTTGTCGCCATCGAGCAACTGCCGTCGTTCCAAGGCCTTGGGAACCTCCAATCCTTGGCCCTGGCCGTCCTGCTTCGTGTGGACCACCTCCCGTCCTTTGCGCCTCTGTCCCGCCTCGAACGCCTCTTTCTCACGGGGTTACCGTCGCTCGAGACCCTCCCGGACCTCGCGCCCCTCGCGACCACGCTCCAATCCTTGACGCTCATTGATCGTGGGACGTGGTGCTGCAATGGCTTTCTCGGACCGTGTGACCTCCACGACCCCATGTGCCAAGTGCACCCGTTGTATGGTACACCCGCCGCTTCGTGCCTCGCAGCGGATCAACCACGAGCAAGTCCGGGGACCGTGGCCGTGTTGCAACGATTTCCGGCCACGGTGTGTACGGGTTTGTTGTACCCGGGTATTTTAGAAGGCCCGCCCACTCAAGCCATGACGGAACCTTGCCATGGTACACTGTACCGTCAATGCAGCGACCCCAGCGGCAAGGAAGCCATGTGCTACAATGCACGCTTCATGGCCATTGCATGTGATACGAACCCATTTCCAATTGAAATGAGGCGCCGGCAGATTGCACAAGGCATTGCAACGCCGCCGTGCGATCCAGACATTGAAGCCTGGCTAGGATGCTCATAGTTAGAGCTCCAAAAAAAGAGCACAAAACTGGGTAAAAGTACATTTATCATAAACGGTTTCGTGCTCTTTTGATATATCGGATTATAGTACTTGAATGCTTTCCTTGTCTCAATGTATTTAGCTACCAACGTTTGGGAAATAAAGCTCCAAATAGTCAACCCGTGTCAAATTCCGACTTTCCAGTCAGGATTGGCGGCCAGTCCTTCCTTGCCCATGACTGCGTCTCCTCCTGCGTCTCGTTCTAGCTCTCCCCGTGTCCGTCCACCCATCCCATCAACAGCGCCATCATCGCCACGTGCTAACGTCCCCGTCCATGCCTCGTCAACGCTCCCAAACGGATTAGAAGACAGTGAGAACGAGAGCAACGGCGGCGACCGGAAACGCCGGCGTCTACGACGTCAAGACGCGTCGTCTCCACCGCCCGTGACGTCTACAATCGATCCCATACCACATGACGATACAGAGGACGAAGATGCGTATCGTGTACATAATGGAGCCCCAGAAGAAGACGACGACGAAGAAGCGGACGACGTGGTGGATGAGTTCGAGCTCCTCGAGCGGGAACGCCAGTACTTTAGCGAAGACGAGGCCGACGAGGGCGAAGATTTAACCGAAAAGGCCGAGCTGTACGCCTTGCCCTGATACTCGCCGCAACCGCGCGCCTCTAATCGTGTCGTTCGTGTAGGGATTACCGCAAGATGGCGACGTTGGACCACTACGATCCGACCTTGCTGGATACGCGGCAGTACGAGGACATGGACGTGGCGACCCGCCGTGCTGTGGAAGAGGAATTGAACCGACGCGATGCCCGGCACGGCCGTCTGGCCCAAGCGTTCGTCGACGACCAAGCCATGGAGTACGACGATGCCCATCGACGCCGCGTGCAACGACGCGAGGACGGCGTGCACGACGGCATGGACGACGCCATGGCCGACGAAGCAAGTGACGGCATGAACCTTGAGCACTTTGATGTGCCATTACGGGAATGGATCGCCACGGAGCGGCCGCGGCAGGAAATCCAGCGCCGGTTTCGCCACTTTCTCCAGACGTTTCACGATCGCCACGGCCACGTCGTGTACCACGCCAAGATTGTGCAGATGGCCCAACGGAATGGCCAGTCGCTCGCCATTGCCATTGGCGACGTGATCCAGCACATGTCGTTGATTGCCGCGTGGATTGTCGAAGCCCCGCGCGAGATGTTGCGGCTCTTGGACGACGTGGCCCGCGACGTGGTCTTGTCCTTGTTTCCGTACTACCATACGATTCATGCCGAGATTTACGTTCGGATCCTCGACTTGCCCGGGACAGAGCGGCTCCGGGACCTACGGACGGCCCACTTGAACTTTTTAATCAAGGTCACGGGCGTCGTCACGCGCCGGACGTCGGTGTTTCCGCAATTGCAGCTCGTCAAGGTCAATTGCCTCGGGTGTGGCGTCGTCTTGGGGCCGTTTACCCAGCACACGCACCACGAAGTCAAGGTCACGGCGTGTCCCGAGTGCCACTACCGCGGCCATTTTCCCGTCAACAGTGAACAGACCGTGTACCGGAATTTCCAGAAACTGACGTTGCAAGAAGCGCCGGGCAGTGTCCCGCCGGGTCGCGTCCCCCGTTCGAAGGACGTGGTGGTCTTGAGCGATTTGATTGACCAAGCGCGCCCGGGCGACGAGATTGCCGTGACGGGCATTTACACGCATGCCCCCGATCCAACGTTGAATGGCCGCGACGGGTTTCCCGTCTTTCGGACAATCATTGAAGCGAATCACATTGAACGACGGGCCGACGTCTTGGGGAGTCAAGTCTTGACGGCCGACGATAAGAAACACATTTTACGGCTTGCAAAAGCCCCGGACATTGCCCAACGGATCATTCACAGCATCGCGCCGTCCATCTATGGGCACGTGCACGTGAAGACGGCTCTGGCGCTGGCGTTGTTTGGTGGAAAGCCCAAGTTTATCAAGAATTCCCGCGTACGGGGCGATCTCAACGTGCTGCTCGTGGGCGATCCCGGGACGGCCAAGTCGCAGTTTTTGAAATTCGTCCAGCAAACGGCCCCGCGGGCCGTGTATTCGACGGGCAAAGGGGCGTCGGCGGTCGGCCTCACGGCGGGCGTGTCGCGGGATCCGTTTACCAAAGAGTGGGTCCTCCAAGGCGGTGCCTTGGTCTTGGCCGACCAAGGCGTGTGTTTGATTGATGAGTTTGACAAGATGAATGAACAGGATCGCACGAGCATTCACGAAGCCATGGAACAGCAGAGTATCTCCGTGTCGAAAGCCGGCATTGTCACGTCGTTGCAAGCGCGGTGTGCCGTGATTGCCGCGGCAAACCCGATTGGCGGCCGGTACAATGCGGCCCGTACGTTTGCCGAGAACGTCGAGCTCACGGATCCGATCTTACAACGCTTTGATCTCCTCTGTGTCTTGCAAGACAAGGTCGATCCCGTCGACGATGAGCGGTTGGCGGATTTCGTCGTCACAAGTCATATGCAGAGTCACCCCACAAAGCAAGCGCGCGCGTGGCCCGCGGACGATCCCGTCCACGACGACGACGCCTTGAGTCGGCAGACGCAGGCTTTGCACGTCCAAGACGACCCGTCGAGCTTGACATTGGCGCCCGATCTGTTGCGCAAGTACATTCTCTATGCCCGGACGTTTGTCACGCCCGTGCTGGCCAGTAACGTGGACACGGGCAAGATTGAAGCGTTTTACGCCCAACTTCGACGGGCGTCGCAACACACGGGCGCCGTGCCCATTGCCGTGCGTCACTTGGAATCGATCTTTCGCATGGCCGAAGCCCACGCGCGAATGCACTTGCGCGAGAGCGTCAGCGACGACGACGTGGCCCTCGCGCTTCGTGTCTTGACGGAAAGTCTGTGCGCGGCGCAAAAGTTTACGTTTCAACGGCAATGGCGTCGGCTGTTTCGACCGTATTTGACGCATTGCCAAGACAACAATGTCCTGTTGCTCCACGTGTTGCACGATTTGTTTCAATCGGCGCACGCGTACCAGCAATTGCGCCGGCAAACGCAAGCGCCGTGGCCGCCACACGCGACGACGACGTTGAGTGTTTTACGCGACGAGTTGGTGGTGAAAGCCAAAGCCGTGGGCATTGATGATTTGAGCGCGTTTTACGACTCGAGTGCGTTTCGAAAAGCAGGTTTTCGGATTGATGAAGCGTCGAATGCGATTGTCAAGGACGTGTAGAGGAGAGAGTGGGGCTTGAGAGAGAGCACGAGTTAGTGTTAGTGGCGTGAGAGGGGTTTTAGAAGACGATTTAGACCTTGTTTTAGTAGGGCGAAGTGGAAAGAGGGATCAATAATTAAGACGAAATTAGACAGACGTACCATTGAATGTGAAAGCTAGTGGCCATTTTATTAGGTGTTGCTAGTTCAGCACGCAGCACGACAGAGACGTCTACCTCGTCATCACTTGCGTTTAGATATTGGTCTTTGAGTGCAGCGGTACGACAGGCGAAGGCGTGGATGTATCCGCTGGTTTTGTGACCGTGACATTACACCTAGAATGGAACGGCTTGTTCATGGGCGAGAGGTGCCTGTTATCTATTACTCTTTGACTTGTCGACTTAAAGCTGTTGGTCATAACAAAGCTGCCAAACGGCCGGGTCATTTAACTGAATGAGCCGAGTAACGAGAGAGAAGTGGACTCCCCGCCAAAGAGCAAATCGGGCAAAGAAAGCTCTGAAAAAATTGCACTTCAAGCTGCGGATCTCGTGAGCACCTTGCTCTCCTTCATTTGATGGTCTACCGATACCTCTGTCTTCGAGCGATAAAAAGTGATAAAGAGGACACTATGTGCGCTCCGGAAAACACTTCCCCGGCTGTTCACCCGCCACGGCTTTCGAGATAGCGGCAACATTGTATAAGTGGTTCTATTACATAAAAGGAAGTCCCGAAAGTTTGTCCGACTTTTAGCCATGCAAAAGGGGGAAATGTGATTCTAGCACTGCATCAAGTTGTGCTTGAGGATGTTTATATTCGGCGGTAAGAAATTTAAGGACAAGATTAGCTTGCATCCGGTCTGAAGGTGTCCTAAGGTACTGCTTTGGCACCGAGGTTAAGACGACTGAACTGAGACTAGATATGAGACGAAACAATCCATCTTCATATTACAACTTAATGTCCAACGACATTATAAGCTTCCTGCGTTCGTGAAATAAAAGTGCAGTATTTTTAGTGTTGAGGGTGAGTCATCTCGGAGATGTGCACAATGTCAAGCCAAGCACTAAGAGCTGGGGAATTGAGCGCGGGCATGGTGTCACGCGCACACCATCATGAAGCGCGACGCCCCCCTCCCCCCTCCCCGCGAATTATTCAAGAAGCGCCGCAGTATTCAATGTCAGGTCGCAACGGGATTTGAGGAGTCGTGTCATTGCTATTCCATAGGCTCCCACACATTTTGGGAACAAAAGCTCGTGGCACTAGTGGTAGGGCTAATTTTACAAAGCACTGTGTTGTTGGCTTTGACGGTCAAAACGCAATAAGGATGGCTGCCCCCGTCTTGCCCTTGTGTCTTTTTTATGAGGAACATTGTATCTCGTGCGGTGAAATGTACGGCTTGCAGATCCGTTCGGGGTAGTCAACCTGCGGCTTTTTCGTACATAGCTGGACCCTTGAAACCCTTGAAAAGTATATAACGTTTGATGGTCATGCGACCCGTGGTTTTACACACCGATCAACCGTCGCGCCTTTCAGTGAGCGGTGTAAGCTGCTTTGAGTAGTTAATCTCTTTCATAGTGACCCCTAGACTTGTCCGGTAGCTTAAAGCGCACAGCCCTGTGCCAAATGTGGCGGAAATTTGGGGTTCCATTAGCTGTTGTATGGCCACTTGTGCTTGTCTCTAATCAACATTAGGCTCGAAGACATCAATAATGTTAAGAGCTAGGACAATCAAAGAGCTAGTATGATAGTCGTGGTCATGGGGATCTACATAATATCTGGTGCAGCAGCGCACATACATGGCGTATTATTAGTGTATCAGAGCTTCCATACGCCACGGGTGACTTGTGTTTGTTGAGCGTTATCAGGTAGATGTATAGCACAAAATTGGAGAATCGCGACAGAAAACGGCGAAAAATTACAGAAAAAGATGGACAAGCCGATATCGTCATGGAAAATTCTTGTCAAAACGTTTTTGTTTTCTTCTCATGTTTGTTGATCTTGGACGGATGCACTAGCATCTTTGTCCTGCTGATTACGTTCAACCAACTTCAGCAACTTGCACAGACATATTGTAGCCACAACAATTAAACTACATCTAAGCTGCTATCACAATGAGCATTTATGGGGGTTTTGAATTAGCAACGTAAACACATCAATATAATCAAGTTCAGTGTGCGGAATATTAATCGATATCATCATATTGTGCAACGCAATGAAAGTATTATTTGCAAAAGTCTAAAGGGTAGTCGTCGGAAGATTTGCGATAATTGAAGCTTAGCTTACATAAGGAGCGACAAATTTCCTCAATTCAGATATCTCACGCCAATGGCTATTTGTGTGCGCACCTGACGAGTTTTATGATCTTAGGAACTGCTCTTTTTTTGCTCCGTTATAAATAGGGATGACATCAAGACCGTTTGTTCTCTATGATGCACGGCACATTTTTGTCTTTTTTTGTTGTCGATGGAACTCTAAGTCCACTTTGATTGGTGTCAGCTTGAACATGGTCTCCATCTTTGAACTCAGACGCGCCTATATTCTGTCCACTTTCTGCACAACCAAGTCTTGTATCACTTCTTGCTTGACATGAGGCAATTGCTCCGTCTCCTGTGTACATTGTTTAGAAGTACTTCCAGGTAGCTCTTTATGTTTGAAAGCTTGGTCAACGATTATGTGAGTGGGTACTGATCTATAACTCCTCAATTGAGGGAATACTATCCTGGATATTTTGCTGCTCCTTATGCAAAAACAAGCAAGGCTCGGATACTTCGACCTTGGTCTGACTGGGTCACACACCACTAACATCTAGCGCAGTCCCTGACAGTGGATCCCACGAGCGTGCTTATAGTTTCGCATCACCCACACCACATATTGCGATTGATGCATCGCTCAGTAATTTGCGTACCACACCAACTTTCCCTCATTTATGCTGTTTTCGTCTCGGATAGACCAATGTTTAGCCTTCATCAAGTGTTAGCATCTCTGGATTCTAGTAAGGGTGTGCTATTGGCTCACCTAAAGATTGATAAGGGTGGCACTCAAGATCATAAATTTCAAGTCAGCTCAACATTTATGGCATGCTGCCGCACATTTTAGTCCAAATACGAGCCTCCTTATTCTATAGACGGATAAAATTTTCGACAATGCATGCCCCTTTGCTTAGGAGAGGTCGAGTCACTTTCATGAGCCATCCCTATTTAATAGTTCGCAAGACGGTGACGACTCCTCCCTGTAAATAAAATGCCCAGCCGTCTTGAACATCAAGGTTGGTCAGACTCCATTAGCACTACGACTTGCCGAAAATGTGGTCTTGTGCGAGAGGGTTGGCTGGATACAGGATATACTTAAGTCAGCAGAAGCTTAAAAGCAGCGGAGAAGCTGTAATGCTATGCTTAGAATACAATTAAGTTTAGGTCTCTAATCTTTGTCCTGCATTTAAAATCGACACGAATTATCTGCCTACCTACAGAAAGCCATGCGTCTTAATGAAGCAGCAGAAAAGCAATGCAACTACGCGCTCGAGACGATAAAGTTCTCCTGATTAGGCATTAATGTTACATAGCTGTGGCACTTGATGCATGTCTTATTAAATTTTTTGAGGTCTTCGGGGTTAAGGTTGGTCAGCTCGCGAGTCGAGTTTACCAAGCGCCGTTCATTACTGGCAACAACGCTACAACAATTACGCGTCTTATGACGCCAAATCACTTTTACCTCGTTTTAACTGCCAAGCAATTTTTGTAGTCCATGTAGATATACATCTGCGGAAAGAATTCAGATTCCAATGCTGCGCGTATCTCACGCTGAACGCCCGTCTTGGCCTTGCTGTGGCTTCTCGAATTTGCACAGCTGGTTCGTCGGGCACGAACGTGTACTTTGCCCACGGATGTATAAAAGGTGAAAACAAATTTGTTTCGACTGCTACATGTGCTCTTTAACTCATGAAGGCTAATTTCTATGGGCTTCGGCTCGTGCGACACAAATGCTTGCTCGCACAATGGACACAAAGTCCATGGTGTACGCAACGACTTTATGTGTGTACATTGTACAAGAAAATACCGCCAGATGTTCCTTCATGCGACTTGACTTGCTAATACGAGCCACAGGGTCACGAGTAGGGCTCAAAAATCGACGAGAAAAACCATTAAATTCTTCACCATCTGATGCCGATGTTGGTAAGACAAAATCGACTATGAGGTAGTGTATTGGGTACTATAAAACAAACCTATCGTATATCTGTCGCATAAAATTTCTGTGGCGTAAGTGTTCTACCCTGTGAGTGAAGCACTCACAAGATACTCGTAGCAATCAAAGGACTACTGCTTAGGATCAAGCAGTAATCCGTAAATCGTTCCTCATTTTTTTTCTGTCAGCTTCTCGTATCGAATGCTGCCTCCTTGTTGATGGCTCTACGTAATATCGTGTCACCAATTATTGTGACAATGTATGAATACATTTGGGCTCAATGAGGTCTTGCTACATGGCACACGCAGAGCTTTAAAATTATCTGCGCGTGGAAACATCACACAAATCTAGAGTAATTTGATGTTTCAGCAGCCAATCATGATAAATTTACCAGGTCTTTTTCACAAGATCACAAATATCATGTGACACCCGATATCAATTCGTGAAAGTAGTTAATAATAGTCTCACCCGAAAAACCCCGAATAGTTTGTCAGATATAATCTTCAATCCAAGCCACAATCTTTACAATGTTTTCCCATTATACACGAGCTGATTGATTTTCTCGGGCAGCAACGCAATCATCTCTTGGCAAATCTTCACTTCAGTCTCAAACCCACACCGGTTTTCCTTGCCCTGACCTCCTGGGTCCGTCCCTTCATACTGGCGCACTAACTCGACCACTGCTTCATGGTACTTTAGACTCTGTCGCCAATATGCCACAGTCTTGGACGCTTCCGCTGGAAATGTCACTTTTCCACAGAGATGCGCAAGCCCAAAGTACCCAAGCAAGAATGCTCGAAACTCTTTTGGCGACAAGTGGCCATTGGGCGGCAACGACACGTGTTTGCCGCCTTGAATCACTGTCTCGCGCAGCTTCTTGGATGCATCAGAGCCAAGTAAAGTCGGAGGAATCGGATAGTAGAGCAGTAGAAACTGCTGGTAGCACTGCATTGCCTTGATGGCATACGTCATGGGCTTTGTTGTCCCAGCTTTGCATGCTTTTAGCTCAAACAGATCGGCGTGGATCTCGGCACATTCAAAATACAGCTCTTGCAAGAGATCCGTATACACGCGGTCGTTCAGCGTCTCGCCAAGCAGCGGCGTGAGCAACGCCACGCGTCGTCGCTGCATGGCCACGCGCCGTGTGCGCACCGTTTCAAAGCACAAGAGATGCCGGTAGCACGCACTCTGGCGCTGAACGAGACGCACGTGGTGGGTCACGTAGCCGTCCAAGACAAAGACTTGGGACGCACACGTACAGGCCCGAATGGCCATTTGAAACACGGTCCGCGCCGCGTCGTACGTCTTGATGGTCGACGGCGCAACAAAGGTCATGTGCAACCCCTTTTGCGTGGCCTCTGATGGAAGTCCCAAGCGACGGATGGTGGCTTCTAGCGTACAAGCGCGAGGAAGGCCTTCCACGTTGGTCCTACTACTGTCTTGCCGTCCTTCGTGCTCTTGGCTTGCCAGACGGAGCGTCGTTTCATGCACGCGGCTCCACTGCGCGTACAGGTCGGCAATGAGCCCCTTGCCCTCCTCTTCTTGGACGTCCTGACGTAGCAAGACGAGCTCGCTCGCTTGCAAACACGAGGCGGCCTCGCGCGTAGCGTCGGTTTCGAGGTAAAAGTCAATCAATTTCAACGCATTGCGCACCCACTCGACGGCTGCCGTCCAGGACTCCGCGGCGGGATCTTGGACGCAGTGGAGCCATTGCAACTCGAGCGTTGCGAGGCAACACGTGGCCGAGTCCGTCGCGAGGCCCAAGCGGCCATAGACTTGGGCCAAGTAAAAGTGCGCGTGCGTTTGCGCAGCAAGCCACGCGGGCGGAGCAGGCTGCTGCATGGCGTGACGGGACCATTCTTGACTTGAGAAGAGATAACACAGGGCGCGCAACAGGTTTAAGCGATTAAACCAGAGAATGCCCAAGTGATTCAGAAGCTCGAGCACGTATACTTGACTATCAGGCTCTTTAAGCCCTGGAGTCTCGACTTGAAGCGGTGGCAATGCCTTGCGGACGTTGGCAACCCGTTCCGTCCAGTCGACGTCGGGTGCCGGATCATCGTCGGAGAGAGTGATTGTAAACGTGACGAGCAGGGGAAAGAAGTACGTGGCTGCTTCTTCCAGGGCTGGTTGCGCGTCTAGACACAGGTCACGGAGCGTGAGCGTGGGATAGGATCAAGTAGGACAAGGAGAGAAGAAGGAAACGGACGGTGGGGTTCGTCGACGGAGAGGAAGGCAATGCCGAGTCTGCTCGCAACGATGGCGGTTTCCTAAAGCGCGCAACGCACAGGTGGGCACGGATGGCATCAGGACGCGGGGGTGACGGCTACGTACGACAGGAGAAAGGCGTGTGGTTTGCAGTTGGCGGAGGTGCTCAATCACACGGTAGTGCGACGCATAGGGTGTCGCTTCGGAGCCTTCTTCCTAGTGGGAGTGGCATGTACGAGGGGGTTAATCGATGGATTGAGATGGTCGGAGCGAGTGCTATTGGAGAATTGAAATCGTCGATGGGATACAGGATATGAAGCGAGTTTGAACGCACCGAGGCAATGTCGTCGAGGTGCCGCAAAAGGGCGTAGAAATCGGTAGGAAGATCGCTCATGATGGGTCCTGTTACCATGAGAAGGTAGTCGCTTTAGAGTACCGTGATTGGCAGGGAATTTTATGATTTAAAAAGTATTATCGATGACAAATTTATACATTCATAGAGGTGTGTACGTGTGGCCTGATGATGGACATTGATGAGTTGGAAAATGTCTTGAAAAGGTGAGTGGGTTGCAAAGGTACATGCAAAACAATGTGAGGATACGTTTTCGATGATGGTGATGTCGTACCGACTCTGAAATGTGAAGCTTTGCTGTTTTTGAAGGCAGTTGTGGATGGCACATTATATCAAGTATCTCGTATCGAGCAATTTATTAATTATTCCCTACCTTTCTCAATGACAACAATTTGTCGTAGTAGGTCTAAATATTCGATTGCGCCAATCATATTTTCGAATTAAAAGAGAAAGCATCAATTATTTAGGGTGCATCCAGGACGGCAGCGTACTGTCTCCTCCGGCCTTTGGAGACGTGGGATGAGCTACCAAAGCCACATCGGCACTCGACACTTGCGAAATTGGCTGCACAATGGCACGAAATGGCGCTGTCTCTTTCGGCAAGGTCGGTGCCATGACACTCAGTGGTGGTAAACAGATAGGATCCGGCGGAGCGCTCGTGTTTCCAAAAATAAAGATGGCAATCGTTTGCAACAGTGCTAGCACCATAAGTGCAATGCCTTCGACAATCAAGATGGTATTGTCGTTGCAATTGCACTGTTCGTCTCGACTCTTGCCCAAGATTGCGGTCATGATGCCACTGACAGCAAAGATACACGCGCGACCGAGTCGATATCGCATGAACCCAAAGAAAAAGAAGAACAGTTCCCACTTGAGCTCGGCAAATGTGAGCAATACGCCAAAGCAGACCCCCAAGAAGCAGAGGCAACCTAATTCAGCTTGACTGTCTACGGAGTAAGCGGACAGATTGAGAGTACGAAAGCCCAAACACGCCACGATGAAGAGCATGATGCCCGTAAGAGCGCTCACAAAGCGCAAACATCCTTTTGGAGACAGCAGCGCCATGTTCGGAACAAGAAAGTTCGATAATGGGAGATGCTCTTCTCGAGAGCATGTCGTGTTTAGGATAGATAGAGTAACCGCTAGGCCAGGCTATTTATATAGGTTGGCGACGTGCGTGTGGGTGATCTGACAGTAATCTTGGAAGTTTTTTAACTCACTTAATTGAGTTATTCCTGAAGCCATTTACTCTCACATTCATTCTGCCTCGTACCCCGTTTTGATTGAATTAAGTACACAGTTTTGTCAAATCTACTGATAGAAAAGGCCAATTTGACTACATAAAGGTTGAGTTTAGTTGCTGTGTCCGAGGTTTGAGGTCTCATTATTGATTATAAGAGGCGCGAAATGCGGACAGGTAAACGGTCCCATGTCTTGTAATATAGTACCATATACAAGCTATTGTATTGTATTACGTTATCGCGTTGCCAAGTTATGCACGTGCTAGGCTCTATGCTAGTCCACGGCATAGAGTGGTGTCCGCATACGTCGAGTCTCGTTCGGCGGGCAGTGCAGCCAGCACCGAGGCCGTGAGGGTCTTCCATTATTTTGTGTACTTCTGACTTGGTAAGAGCCCAGGTGGCGCCCTGGTGCTGGAGACCGTCGCGTCGAGGGTGAGACTCGTTAGAGACTTGCAGATGCCCGAGAGCACCTGCCCGAAGCGCGCGAGCATTTAGCCCCCGCGCTTGGAAGGAGGGCGTCATACAAGCTATATGTCACTTAAAAGAAAGATCTACCATAGATCGCAGCAGCCCATTGCGCTATCTCAAATTATCACTACAGGTGTATAACTTGTCCCTAACAGACTTGTTGATGCAGCTTGTAGTAGCAGACAATTGCATGAATTCACACACATGAAAACTTTTGGCTAACGCACTGAGGCTTACAATATGAGCGTGTATTTAAGGCCCAAAAGTGTGTTGATCGGCAGAGCCAACAACATCAAGGCTAAGAAGCTCGATTGTTTCACTTGCTGCAGACCCCACACACGTGTGCTCTTCTCTTTTCCAAGACACCAAAAACGGCTACTTCTTTCCTCTTGCGCTATCCGTAAGAAATGTGGGCGTTCGCATCGACTAAAAACCGTTGCGTGGTTTGCGAAAGCTTTTAAAGGACAGTGTGAACGTGCCCATCTAACCTTGCCTACAATGTTATTGGTGGAGAAAGTTACGCCACGAGCAATAATACGTTTTTCATACGGGTGGTCAACTTTGTGGCCTTGCGCCAAAATTGTGATGACGCTGTATAAGCTTGGTGATCTAGCGGTGATACTAATACGTTCGGCAACTCCAGCAATCCACTTGCGCGTGATCTTCTCTTCACAAACTTGATATTCAGAAGCAGTCAATCTTCAAAGCCACCAAAGATGGTAGCCTCGGCCAAGACTTCTCTTTGGTCGCCCTCCCGTCGATACATTCGAGCATCACAGAGCTTTCCAAATCGTACTGGCGACAATTATTGAGGGATGAGACTGGAAATTTCCTCCGACAGAGCCACATATTGTTTCGCGGAAGCGGTCTTAAGAAGTTTTAAACAGTCTGAGCGATCTATTGGAACCCAACGTACGAACACTACAACATAGGTACGCTGTGCTTATTCGGCTTGCGGTATCAAAAATAGAGCTTTAGTTCATCGCAGCCATGTTCCTGAATCAGATAAACAGGCCGTTTTACTGCTTTCACTCATTTTATCAAACAAAAAAGACCAAAAGCCTAAATATCCACCACATGTATATTGTAGGTGTGCTGAGTCACATAAAAGAAGTCCTACTTTATTTTCTCGACAAAGCGTATGTTCGTTTTTCTTTGAACAATGCACATAGCGCATTGTAACAGGGGACAAGAGTTATTTAAACAAGTTTAATTTAAAAAATATTGCTATACTTTGTGCTGTCGCTTGGTGCGTTATAGAACACACTGAATTTCAACAAGGCTGTGACGTACTTTTTGCAGATGAGGCGCGCAGGAAAAAGTCTCAGTAAAGTCACGAACGTTCATCGTAGTCATGCATTCGAAAGACTGAATCTTCAATACACTATTTACCATCGCACGTGTGATTTAGTATATGCACCGAATATCATTAGGCAGGGACTATTATCTTTTCAGTGTGCCCCAGTATGCATACACGTGCCTGCAGCGATGGGTGCGTCAACCACAAACGATGTGCATCTGCAACTTTTGAAAATCTTGCCCTTAAGAAAGGCGTTCAAGCAAAGATGAGCCAAAGGAGCCTCGCAGCGGAGAAAGTGCGACAAATGTTAGACCTCGCTCAGTGGTCCGCTGACACCTCCGCTATCGGCAATAAGTTTGACGAAGCGTGCCGTGTGCACTAATAAATACTTGTTAGGCTCTTTTCTTGCCAAGTTTGCGAAAGTTTTCTTCATTATCGATACAGCCTCGACATTAAGAGGTACGTGTTTGACTCAAGGTCATACTCATAATTCATGTGAATGGCCTAACCTTAAGGGACGAAGACCCATAATTTTTAGTGACAACGACTTGCTTTGGAACGTCCTGTTGATGAGATTACTACTATTGCAGACGGTGAAGTAAAAGGCGACGACCTTGGATATATCACTTAGGTGAAATCAGTGACTGAAGTCACTAACTTACTGGGCGAGAGTTAAATGACTCGCTTTCCGCCAAGTACCGAAAACTGCCGCCATCGCGGGATCGCCTTGTGCACTCCGGCAAACACTCGCTTGAATGTTCACCTGCGAGAATTAAAAAGAAAAGAGTGTCTTAATGATTTGCTTACCGAAAGTACCGATGCAAGTCGTCATCTGAAGAACAGGTCCGTCGAAAAGGAGAGGACCTTTCAGATAAGCCGATGCAGGCAATGGTCTGCACTGGCACATTCACCATTACGGTTCAGATATACATCGGATACTTGAACTTCATCTCAAAAGTAAAATTCGTGGCCGAAGTAATGTATGTACACCCTAAACTCTATTATCATCGCGCGGCAAAGAGACCCTTGCTTACATTGAGAGCGCCCGTTTCTACATCTCCACAACAGGAACATCGTTACATACAGCATCAAACTTTAATGTCCTCAAGCCTATGACTTTGTAATTTAACGATCCTCTCTGCCGCAATCATGTTCCGACACTCTACTTGTGCATCCGATCAGCAACGATCTCTATTTCCCCTTTCTAGTTCGTTTCGGTCGGGTCCACACTTCCCTCGTAAAAAAACTGTAGTTCTTCCCTAATAATTTAAAAGGTTTTGGTGGGCGCCCACCGTGGGGCTCGAACCCACGACCACAAGATTAAGAGTCTTGCGCTCTACCGACTGAGCTAGACGGGCTTTTTCCACAACAGGAACATCGTTACATACCGATCAATCTTTAATGTCCTCAAGCCTATGACTAAGTATTTTAACGGTCCTCTCTGCCGCAATCATGTTCCGACACTCTACTTGTGCATCCGATCAGCAACGATCTTTATTTCGCCTTCTAGTTCGTTTCGGTCGGGTTCACCCTTCCCTCGTAAAAAAACTGTAGCTCTTACCTAATAATTTATAAGGAATTGGTGGGCGCCCACCGTGGGGCTCGAACCCACGACCACAAGATTAAGAGTCTTGCGCTCTACCGACTGAATAAGACGGGCTGACCCGGTGGCGTGGGTTAGTGGATTATGCTTCTGGTCCTCACGGTGTGTGTCGAGCCCCACATCGGACAAACTTCGTAATCAACCAGACTTGGGGAGAGGACGGCCCCAAGCGAAATATTTTCGACCCCGATCAAGAATAAGACAATAACAAGACGAAAAAGAATCTTCAGACCAAAAATGTAAGTGTAGAAATCCTAGCCAAGCCGAGAAGGTATAGGTTGTGTTAAGATTAAATACATGACAACTTTCGACTGAGCTAGACGGGCTTCTTCCACAACAGGAACATCGTTACATACAGCATCAATCTTTAACGTCCTCAAGCCTATGACCTTTCAACTTAACGGTCCTCTCTGCCGCAATCATGTTCCGACACTCTACTTGTGCATCCGATCAGCAACGATTTCTATTTCGCCTTCTAGTTCGTTTCGGTCGGGTTCACACTTCCCTCGTAAAAAAACTGTAGTTCTTACCTAATAATTTAAAAGGTTTTGGTGGGCGCCCACCGTGGGGCTCGAACCCACGACCACAAGATTAAGAGTCTTGCGCTCTACCGACTGAGCTAGACGGGCTTTTCCACAACAGGAACATCGTTACATACAGTATCAATCTTTAATGTCCGCAAGCCTATGACTTTGTATTTTAACGGTCTTCTCTGCCGCAATCATGTTCCGACACTCTACTTGTGCATCCGATCAGCAACGATCTCTATTTCGCCTTATAGTTCGTTTCGGTCGGATTCACACTTTCCTCGTAAGAAAAAACTGTAGCTCTTACTCAATAATTATAAAGGCATTGGTTAGCGCCCACCGTGAGGCTCGAATCCACGACCACAAGATCAAGAGTCTTGCGCTCTACCGACTGAGCTAGACGGGCTTCTTCCACAACTGGAACATCGTTACATACAGAAACAATCTTTAATGTCCTCAAGCCAATGACTTTTATTTTAACGGTCCTCTCTGCCGCAATCGTGTTCCGACACTCTACTTGTGCATCCGATCAGCAACGATCTCTATTTGGTCTTCTAGTTCGTTTCGGTCGGGTTCACACTTCCCTCGTAAAAAAACTGTAGTTCTTACCTAATAATTTTAAAGGCATTGGTGGGCGCCCACCGTGGGGCTCGAACCCACGACCACAAGATTAAGAGTCTTGCGCTCTACCGACTGAGCTAGACGGGCTGACCCGGTGGCGTGGGTTAGTGAATTATGCTTCTGGTCCTCACGGTGTGTGTTGCGGGTTCGAGCCCCACATCGGACAAACTTCGTAATCGACCAGACTTGGGGAGAGGACGGCCCCAAGCGAAATATTTCTGACCCCGATCAAGAAAACGACGATAACAAGATGAAAAAGAACCTTAGACTAAAAATGTAAATGTAGAAATCCTAGCCAAGCCGAGAAGGTATAGGTTGTGTTAACGTTAAATACATAACAACCTTCAACTGAGCTAGACGGGCTTCTTTCACAACAGGAACATCGTTACAGGCAGGATCAATCTTTAATGTCCTCAAGCCTATGACTTTGTATTTTAACGGTCCTCTCTGTAGCAATCATGTTCCGACACTCTACTTGTGCATCCGATCTGCAACGATCAGCAACGATCTTTATTTCGCCTTCTAGTTCGTTTCGGTCGGGTTCACACTTCCCTCGTAAAAAACTGTAGTTCTTACCTAATAATTTTAAAGGCATTGGTGGGCGCCCACCGTGGGGCTCGAACCCACGACCACAAGATTAAGAGTCTTGCGCTCTACCGACTGAGCTAGACGGGCTGACCCGGTGGCGTGGGTTAGTGGATTATCCTTCTGGTCCTCACGGTGTGTGTTGCGGGTTCGAGCCCCACATCGGACAAACTTCGTAATCGACCAGACTTGGGGAGAGGACGGCCCCAAGCGAAATATTTCTGACCCCGATCAAGAAAACGACGATAACAAGATGAAAAAGAACCTTCAGACTAAAAATGTAAATGTAGAAATCCTAGCCAAGCCGAGAAGGTATAGGTTGTGTTAACGTTAAATACATAACAACCTTCAACTGAGCTAGACGGGCTTCTTCCACAACAGGAACATCGTTACAGGCAGGATCAATCTTTAATGTCCTCAAGCCTATGACTTTGTATTTTAACGGTCCTCTCTGTAGCAATCATGTTCCGACACTCTACTTGTGCATCCGATCTGCAACGATCAGCAACGATCTTTATTTCGCCTTCTAGTTCGTTTCGGTCGGGTTCACACTTCCCTCGTAAAAAACTGTAGTTCTTACCTAATAATTTTAAAGGCATTGGTGGGCGCCCACCGTGGGGCTCGAACCCACGACCACAAGATTAAGAGTCTTGCGCTCTACCGACTGAGCTAGACGGGCTGACCCGGTGGCGTGGGTTAGTGGATTTTCCTTCTGGTCCTCACGGTGTGTGTTGCGGGTTCGAGTCCCACATCGGACAAACTTCGTAATCGACCAGACTTGGGGAGAGGACGGCCCCAAGCGAAATATTTCTGACCCCGATCAAGAAAACGACGATAACAAGATGAAAAAGAACCTTCAGACTAAAAATGTAAAATTAGAAATCCTAGCCAAGCCGAGAAGGTATAGGTTGTGTTAAGGTTAAATACATAACAACCTTCAACTGAGCAAGACGGGCTTCTTCCACAACAGGAACATCGTTACATACAGCATCAATCTTTAACGTCCTCAAGCCTATGACTTTGTATTTTAACGGTCCTCTCTGCCGCAATTATGTTCCGACAATCTACTTGTGCATCCGATCAGCAACGATCTCTATTTCGACTTCTAGTTCGTTTCGGTCGGGTTCACACTTCCCTCGTAAAAAAATATAGTTCTTACCGAATAATTTAAAAGTCATTGGTGGGCGCCCACCGTGGGGCTCGAACCCACGACCACAAGATTAAGAGTCTTGCGCTCTACCGACTGAGCTAGACGGGCTTCTTTCACAACAAGAACATCGTTACTTACAGCATCAATCTTTAATGTCCTCAAGCCTATGTCTTTTTATTTTAATGGTCCTCTCTGCCGCAATCATGTTCCGACACTCTACTTGTGCATCCGATCAGCAACGATCTCTATTTCGTCTGTGGTTTTTTCGGTCGGGCTCACACTTCCCTCGTAAAAGGCTGGAGTTCTTTCCTAATAATTTAAAAGGCATTGGTGGGCGCCCACCGTGGGGCTCGAATTTACGGCCACAAGATTAAGAGTCTTGCGCTCTACCGACTGAGCTAGACGGGCTTCTTCCACAACAGGAACATCGATACATACAAAAATAATCTTTAATGTCCTCAAGCCTATGACTTTGTATTTTAACGGTCCTCTCTGCCGCAATTATGTTCCGACACTCTACTTGTGCATCCAATCAGCAACGATCTCTATTTCTCCTTTCTAGTTCGTTTCGGTCGGGTCCACAATTCCCTCGTAAAAAAACTGTAGTTCTTACCTAATATTTTAAAAGGTTTTGGTGGGCGCCCACCGTGGGGCTCGAACCCACGACCACAAGATTATGAGTCTTGCGCTCTACCGACTGAGCTAGACGGGCTTCTTCCACAACAGGAACATCGTTACATACCGATCAATCTTTAATGTCCTCAAGCCTATGACTATGTATTTTAACGGTCCTCTCTGCCGCAATCATGTCCCGACACTCTACTTGTGCATCCGATCAGCAACGATCTTTATTTCGCCTTCTAGTTCGTTTCGGTCGGGTTCACCCTTCCCTCGTAAAAAAACTGTAGTTCTTACCTAATAATTTATAAGGAATTGGTGGGCGCCCACCGTGGGGATCGAATTCACGACCACAAGATTAAGAGTCTTGCGCTCTACCGACTGAGCAAGACGGGCTGACCCGGTGGCGTGGGTTAGTGGATTATGCTTCTGGTCCTCACGGTGTGTGTCGAGCCCCACATCGGACAAACTTCGTAATCAACCAGACTTGGGGAGAGGACGGCCCCAAGCGAAATATTTATGACCCCGATCAAGAATAAGACAATAACAAGACGAAAAAGAATCTTCAGACTAAAAATGTAAATGTAGAAATCCTAGCCAAGCCGAGAAGGTATAGGTTGTGTTAAGATTAAATACATGACAACTTTCGACTGAGCTAGACGGGCTTCTTCCACAACAGGAACATCGTTACATACAGCATCAATGTTAACGTCCTCAAGCCTATGACCTTTCAACTTAACGGTCCTCTCTGCCGCAATCATGTTCCGACACTCTACTTGTGCATCCGATCAGCAACGATCTCTATTTCGCCTTCTAGTTCGTTTCGGTCGGATTCACACTTCCCTCGTAAAAAAACTGTAGTTCTTACCTAATAAAATAAATGGCATTGGTGGGCGCCCACCGTGGGGCTCGAACCCACGACCACAAGATTAAGAGTCTTGCGCTCTATCGACTGAGCTAGACGAGCTTCTTCCACAACAGGAACATCGTTACATAAAGCATCAATCTTTAATGTCCTCAAGCCTATGCCTTTTTATTTTAACGGTCCTCTCTGCCGCAATCATGTTCCGACACTCTACTTGTGCATCCGATCAGCAACGATCTCAATTTCGCCTTCATGTTTGTTTCGGTCGGGTTCAGACTTCCCTCGTAAAAAAACTGTAGTTCCTACCTAATAATTTAAAAGGTTTTGGTGGGCGCCCACCGTGGGGCTCGAATCCACGACCACAAGATTAAGAGTCTTGCGATCTACCGACTGAGCTAGACGGGCTTTTTCCACAACAGGAACATCGTTTCATGCAGGATCAATCGTTAATGTCCTCAAGCCTATGACTTTGTATTTTAACGGTCCTCTCTGCCGCAATCATGTTCCGACACTCATCTTGTGCATCCGATCAGATTCCCATTTCGCCTTTTAGCTGTTTCGTTCGGATTTACACTTCCCTCTTAAAAAACTGTAGTTCTTACCTAATAATTCAAAAGGCATTGGTGGGCGCCCACCGTGGGGCTCGAACCCACGACCACAAGATTAAGAGTCTTGCGCTCAACCGACTGAGCTAGACGGGCTTCTTCCACAACAGGAACATCGTTACATACAGCATCAATCTTTAATGTCCTCAAGCCTATGACTTTGTATTTTAACGGTCCTCTCTACCGCAATCATGTTCCGACACTCTACTTGTGCATCCGATCAGCAACGATCTCTATTTCGCCTGTAGTGTTTTTGGTCGGAATAACACTTCCCTCGTAAAAAAAAAACTGTAGTTCTTACTCAATAATTATAAAGGCATTGGTTAGCGCCCACCGTGAGGCTCGAATCCACGGCCACAAGATCAAGAGTCTTGCGCTCTACCGACTGAGCTAGACAGGCTTCTTCCACAACTGGAACATCGTTACATACAGAAACAATCTTTAATGTCCTCAAGCCAATGACTTTTTAATTTAATGGTCCTCTCTGCCGCAATCATTTTCCGACACTCTACTTGTGCATCCGTTCAGCAACGATCTCTATTTCACCTTATAGTTCGTTTCGGTCGGATTCACACTTCCCTCGTAAGAAAAAACTGTAGTTCTTACTCAATAATTATAAAGGCATTGGTTAGCGCCCACCGTGAGGCTCGAATCCACGACCACAAGATCAAGAGTCTTGCGCTCTACCGACTGAGCTAGACGGGCTGACCCGGTGGCGTGGGTTAGTGGATTATGCTTCTGGTCCTCACGGTGTGTGTTGCGGGTTCGAGCCCCACATCGGACAAACTTCGTAATCAACCAGACTTGGGGAGTGGACGGCCCCAATCGAAATATTTCTGACCCCGATCAAGAAAACGACGAAAACAAGATGAAAAAGAACCTTCAGACTAAAAATGTAAAATTAGAAATCCTAGCCAAGCCGAGAAGGTATAGGTTGTGTTAAGGTTAAATACATAACAACCTTCGACTGAGCTAGACGGGCTTCTTCCACAACAGGAACATCGTTACATGCAGGATCAATTTTTAATGTCCTCAAGCCTATGACTTTGTATTTTAACGGTCCTCTCTGCCGCAATCATGTTCCGACACTCTACTTGTGCATCCAATCAGCAACGATCTCCATTTCGCCTGTAGTTTTTTCGGTCGGGCTAACACTTCCCTCGTAAAAAACTGTAGTTCTTACCTAATAATTTAAAAGGCATTGGTGGGCGCCCACCGTGGGGCTCGAACCCACGACCACAAGATTAAGAGTCTTGCGCTCTACCGACTGAGCTAGACGGGCTTCTTCCACAACAGGAACATCGTTACATACAGAAACAATCTTTAATGTCCTCAAGCCTATGACTTTTTATTTTAACGGTCCTCTCTGCCGCAATCATGTTCTGACACTCTACTTGTGCATCCGATCAGCAACGATCTCTATTTCGCCTTCATGTTTGTTTCGGTCGGGCTCACACTTCCCTCGGGAAAAACTGTTGTTCTTACCTAATAATTTAAAAGGCATTGGTGGGCGCCCACCATGGAACTCGAACCCACGACCACAAGATTAAGAGTTTTGCGCTCTACCGACTGAGCTAGACGGGCTTCTTCCACAATAGGAACATCGTTACATACAGCATCAATCTTTAATATCCTCAAGCCTATGACTTTGTATTTTAACGGTCCTCTCAGCCGCAATTATGTTCCGACACTCTACTTGTGCATCCGATCAGCAACGATCTCTATTTCGCCTTCTAGTTCGTTTCGGTCGGGTTCACACTTCCCTCGTAAAAAAATATAGTTCTTACCGAATAATTTAAAAGGCATTGGTGGGCGCCCACCGTGGGGCTCGAACCCACGACCACAAGATTAAGAGTCTTGCGCTCTACCGACTGAGCTAGTCGGGCTTCTTCCACAACAGGAACATCGTTTCATGCAGGATCAGTCGTTAATGTCCTCAAGCCTATGACTTTGCATTTTAACGGTCCTCTCTGCCGCAATTATGTTCCGACAATCTACTTGTGCATCCGATCAGCAACGATCTCTATTTCGCCTTCTAGTTCGTTTCGGTCGGGTTCACACTTCCCTCGTAAAAAAAATATAGTTCTTACCGAATAATTTAAAAGGCATTGGTGGGCGCCCACCGTGGGGCTCGAACCCACGACCACAAGATTAAGAGTCTTGCGCTCTACCGACTGAGCTAGACGGGCTTCTTCCACAACAGGAACATCGATACATACAGAAATAATCTTTAATGTCCTCAAGCCTATGACTTTGTATTTTAACGGTCTCTCTGCCGCAATTATTTTCCGACACTCTACTTGTGCATCCAATCAGCAACGATCTCTATTTCCCCTTTCTAGTTCGTTTCGGTCGGGTCCACACTTCCCTTGTAAAAAAACTGTAGTTCTTACCTAATAATTTAAAAGGTTTTGGTGGGCGCCCACCGTGGGGCTCGAACCCACGACCACAAGATTATGAGTCTTGCGCTCTACCGACTGAGCTAGAGGGGCTTCTTCCACAACAGGAACATCGTTACATACCGATCAATCTTTAATGTCCTCAAGCCTATGACTATGTATTTTAACGGTCCTCTCTGCCGCAATCATGTCCCGACACTCTTCTTGTGCATCCGATCAGCAACGATCTTTATTTCGCCTTCTAGTTCGTTTCGGTCGGGTTCACCCTTCCCTCGTAGCTCTTACCTAATAATTTATAAGGAATTGGTGGGCGCCCACCGTGGGGCTCGAACCCACGACCACAAGATTAAGAGTCTTGCGCTCTACCGACTGAGCAAGACGGGCTGACCCGGTGGCGTGGGTTAGTGGATTATGCTTCTGGTCCTCACGGTGTGTATCGAGCCCCTCATCGGACAAACTTCGTAATCAACCAGACTTGGGGAGAGGACGGCCCCAAGCGAAATATTTCCGACCCCGATCAAGAATAAGACAATAACAAGACGAAAAAGAATCTTCAGACTAAAAATGTAAATGTAGGAATCCTAGCCAAGCCGAGAAGGTATAGGTTGTGTTAAGATTAAATACATGACAACTTTCGACTGAGCTAGACGGGCTTCTTCCACAACAGGAACATCGTTACATACAGCATCAATCTTTAACGTCCTCAAGCCTATGACCTTTCAACTTAACGGTCCTCTCTGCCGCAATCATGTTCCGACACTCTACTTGTGCATCCGATCAGCAACGATCTCTATTTCGCCTTCTAGTTCGTTTCGGTCGGATTCACACTTCCCTCGTAAAAAAACTGTAGTTCTTACCTAATAAAATAAAAGGCATTGGTGGGCGCCCACCGTGGGGCTCGAACCCACGACCACAAGATTAAGAGTCTTGCGCTCTATCGACTGAGCTAGACGAGCTTCTTCCACAACAGGAACATCTTTACAAACAGCATCAATCTTTAATGTCCGCAAGCCTATGCCTTTTTATTGTAACGGTCCTCTCTGCCGCAATCATGTTCCGACACTCTACTTGTGCATCCGATCAGCAACGATCTCTATTTCGCCTTCTAGTTCGTTTCGGTCGGGCTCACACTTCCCTCGTAGAAAAACTGTAGTTCTTACCGAATAATTTAAAAGGCATTGGTGGGCGCCCACCGTGGGGCTCGAACCCACGACCACAAGATTAAGAGTCTTGCGCTCTACCGACTGAGCTAGACGGGCTTCTTCCACAACAGGAACATCGTTTCATGCAGGATCAATCGTTAATGTCCTCAAGCCTATGACTTTGTATTTTAACGATCCTCTCTGCCGCAATAATGTTCCGACACTCTTCTTGTGCATCCGATCAGATCTCCATTTCGCCTGTAGTTTTTTTGGTCGGGCTAACACTTCCGTCGTAAAAAGACTGTAGTTCTTATTTAATAATTTAAAAGGCATTGGTGGGCGCCTACCGTGGGGCTCGAACCCACGACCACACGATTAAGAGTCTTGCGCTCTACCGGCTGAGCGAGACGGGCTTCTTCCACAACAGGAACATCGTTACATACAGCATCACTCTTTATGTCCTCAAGCCTATGACTTTGTATTTTAACGGTCCTCTCTGCCGCAATCATGTTCCGACACTCTACTTGTGCATCCGATCAGCAACGATCTCTATTTCGCCTGTAGTGTTTTTGGTCGGGATAACACTTCCCTCGTAAAAAACTGTAGTTCTTATTTAATAATTTAAAAGGCATTGGTGGGCGCCCACCGTGGGGCTCGAACCCACGACCACAAGATTAAGGGTTTTGCGCTTTATCGACTGAGCTAGACGGGCTTCTTCCACAACAGGAACATCGTTACATACAGAAACAGTCTTTAATGTCCTCAAGCCAATGACTTTTATTTTAACGGTCCTCTCTGCCGCAATCATGTTCCGACACTCTACTTGTGCATCCGATCAGCAACGATCTCTATTTGGTCTTCTAGTTCGTTTCGGTCGGGTTCACACTTCCCTCGTAAAAAACTGTAGTTCTTACCTGATGATTTAAAAGGCATTGGTGGGCGCCCACCGTGGGGCTCGAACCCACGACCACAAGATTAAGAGTCTTGCGCTCTACCGACTGAGCTAGACGGGCTTCTTCAACAACAGGAACATCGTTACATACAGCATCAATCTTTAATGTCCTCAAGCCTATGTCTTTTTATTTTATCGGTCTTCTCTGCCGCAATCATGTTCCGACACTCTACTTGTGCATCCGAACAGCAACGATCTCTATTTCGCCTTCTAGTTCGTTTCGGTAGGGCTCACACTTCCCTCGTAAAAAAATTGTAGTTCTTACCGAATAAATTAAAAGGCGTTGGTGGGCGCCCACCGTGGGGCTCGAACCCACGACCACAAGATTAAGAGTCTTGCGCTCTACCGACTGAGCTAGACGGGTTTCTTCCACAACAGGAACATCGTTACATACAGCATCAATCTTTAATGTCCTCAAGCCTATGACTTTGTATTTTAACGGTCCTCTCTGCCGCAATCATGTTCCGACACTCTACTTGTGCATCCGATCAGCAACGATCTCTATTTCGCCTGTAGTGTTTTTGGTCGGGATAACACTTCCCTCGTAAAAAACTGTAGTTCTTATTTAATAATTTAAAAGGCATTGGTGGGCGCCCACCGTGGGGCTCGAACCCACGACCACAAGATTAAGGGTTTTGCGCTTTATCGACTGAGCTAGACGGGCTTCTTCCACAACAGGAACATCGTTACATACAGAAACAGTCTTTAATGTCCTCAAGCCAATGACTTTTATTTTAACGGTCCTCTCTGCCGCAATCATGTTCCGACACTCTACTTGTGCATCCAATCAGCAACGATCTCCATTTCGCCTGTAGTTTTTTCGGTCGGGCTAACACTTCCCTCGTAAAAAACTGTAGTTCTTACCTAATAATTTAAAAGGCATTGGTGGGCGCCCACCGTGGGGCTCGAACCCACGACCACAAGATTAAGAGTCTTGCGCTCTACCGACTGAGCTAGACGGGCTTCTTCCACAACAGGAACATCGTTACATACAGAAACAATCTTTAATGTACTCAAGCCTATGACTTTGTATTTTAACGATCCTCTCTGCCGCAATAATGTTCCGACACTCTTCTTGTGCATCCGATCAGATCTCCATTTCGCCTGTAGTTTTTTTGGTCGGGCTAACACTTCCGTCGTAAAAAGACTGTAGTTCTTATTTAATAATTTAAAAGGCATTGGTGGGCGCCCACCGTGGGGCTCGAACCCACGACCACACGATTAAGAGTCTTGCGCTCTACCGGCTGAGCGAGACGGGCTTCTTCCACAACAGGAACATCGTTACATACAGCATCACTCTTTAATGTCCTCAAGCCTATGACTTTGTATTTTAACGGTCCTCTCTGCCGCAATCATGTTCCGACACTCTACTTGTGCATCCGATCAGCAACGATCTCTATTTCGCCTGTAGTGTTTTTGGTCGGGATAACACTTCCCTCGTAAAAAACTGTTGTTCTTATTTAATAATTTAAAAGGCATTGGTCGGCGCCCACCGTGGGGCTCGAACGCACGACCACAAGATTAAGGGTTTTGCGCTCTATCGACTGAGCTAGACGGGCTTCTTCCACAACAGGAACATCGTTACATACAGTATCAATCTTTAATGTCCTCAAGCCAATGACTTTTATTTTAACGGTCCTCTCTTCCGCAATCATGTTCCGACACTCTACTTGTGCATCCGATCAGCAACGATCTCTATTTGGTCTTCTAGTTCGTTTCGGTCGGGTTCACACTTCCCTCGTAAAAAAACTGTAGTTCTTACCTAATAATTTAAAAGGCATTGGTGGGCGCCCACCGTGGGGCTTGAACCCACGACCACAAGATTAAGAGTCTTGCGCTCTACCGACTGAGCTAGACGGGCTGACCCGGTGGCGTGGGTTAGTGGATTATGCTTCTAGTCCTCACGGTGTGTGTTGCGGGTTCGAGCCCCACATCGGACAAACTTCGTAATCAACCAGACTTGGGGAGTGGACGGCCCCAAGCAAAATATTTCTGACCCCGATCAAGAAAAGGACGATAACAAGATGAAAAAGAACCTTCAGACTAAAAATGTAAATGTAGAAATTCTAGCCAAGCCGAGAAGGTATAGGTTGTGTTAACGTTAAATACATAACAACCTTCAACTGAGCTAGACGGGCTTCTTTTACAACAGGAACATCGTTACAGGCAGGATCAATCTTTAATGTCCTCAAGCCTATGACTTTGTATTTTAACGGTCCTCTCTGTAGCAATCATGTTCCGACACTCTACTTGTGCATCCGATCTGCAACGATCAGCAACGATCTTTATTTTGCCTTCTAGTTCGTTTCGGTCGGGTTCACACTTCCCTCGTAAAAAAACTGTAGTTCTTACCTAATAATTTAAAAGGCATTGGTGGGCGCCCACCGTGGGGCTCGAACCCACGACCACAAGATTAAGAGTCTTGCGCTCTACCGACTGAGCTAGACGGGCTTCTTCCACAACAGGAACATCGTTACATACAGAAAAAATCTTTAATGTCCTCAAGCCTATGACTTTTTATTTTAACGGTCCTCTCTGCCGCAATCATGTTCTGACACTCTACTTGTGCATCCGATCAGCAACGATCTCTATTTCGCCTTCATGTTTGTTTCGGTCGGGCTCACACTTTCCTCGGGAAAAACTATAGTTCTTACCTAATAATTTAAAAGGCATTGGTGGGCGCCCACCATGGAACTCGAACCCACGACCACAAGATTAAGAGTTTTGCGCTCTACCGACTGAGCTAGACGGGCTTCTTCCACAACAGGAACATCGTTACATACAGCATCAATCTTTAATATCCTCAAGCCTATGACTTTGTATTTTAACGGTCCTCTCTGCCGCAATTATGTTCCGACACTCTACTTGTGCATCCGATCAGCAACGATCTCTATTTCGCCTTCTAGTTCGTTTCGGTCGGGTTCACACTTCCCTCGTAAAAAATATAGTTCTTACCGAATAATTTAAAAGGCATTGGTGGGCGCCCACCGTGGGGCTCGAATCCACGACCACAAGATTAAGAGTCTTGCGCTCTACCGACTGAGCTAGACGGGCTTCTTCCACAACAGGAACATCGTTTCATGCAGGATCAATCGTTAATGTCCTCAAGCCTATGACTTTGTATTTTAACGATCCTCTCTGCCGCAATAATGTTCCGACACTCTTCTTGTGCATCCGATCAGATCTCCATTTCGCCTGTAGTTTTTTTGGTCGGGCTAACACTTCCGTCGTAAAAAGACTGTAGTTCTTATTTAATAATTTAAAAGGCATTGGTGGGCGCCTACCGTGGGGCTCGAACCCACGACCACACGATTAAGAGTCTTGCGCTCTACCGGCTGAGCGAGACGGGCTTCTTCCACAACAGGAACATCGTTACATACAGCATCACTCTTTATGTCCTCAAGCCTATGACTTTGTATTTTAACGGTCCTCTCTGCCGCAATCATGTTCCGACACTCTACTTGTGCATCCGATCAGCAACGATCTCCATTTCGCCTGTAGTTTTTTTGGTCGGGTTCACCTTCCCTCGTAGAAAAACTGTAGTTCTTATTTAATAATTTAAAAGGCATTGGTGGGCGCCCACCGTGGGGCTCGAACCCACGACCACAAGATTAAGGGTTTTGCGCTTTATCGACTGAGCTAGACGGGCTTCTTCCACAACAGGAACATCGTTACATACAGAAACAGTCTTTAATGTCCTCAAGCCAATGACTTTTATTTTAACGGTCCTCTCTGCCGCAATCATGTTCCGACACTCTACTTGTGCATCCGATCAGCAACGATCTCTATTTGGTCTTCTAGTTCGTTTCGGTCGGGTTCACACTTCCCTCGTAAAAAACTGTAGTTCTTACCTAATGATTTAAAAGGCATTGGTGGGCGCCCACCGTGGGGCTCGAACCCACGACCACAAGATTAAGAGTCTTGCGCTCTACCGACTGAGCTAGACGGGCTTCTTCAACAACAGGAACATCGTTACATACAGCATCAATCTTTAATGTCCTCAAGCCTATGTCTTTTTATTTTATCGGTCTTCTCTGCCGCAATCATGTTCCGACACTCTACTTGTGCATCCGAACAGCAACGATCTCTATTTCGCCTTCTAGTTCGTTTCGGTCGGGCTCACACTTCCCTCGTAAAAAAATTGTAGTTCTTACCGAATAAATTAAAAGGCGTTGGTGGGCGCCCACCGTGGGGCTCGAACCCACGACCACAAGATTAAGAGTCTTGCGCTCTACCGACTGAGCTAGACGGGCTTCTTCCACAACAGGAACATCGTTACATACAGCATCAATCTTTAATGTCCTCAAGCCTATGACTTTGTATTTTAACGGTCCTCTCTGCCGCAATCATGTTCCGACACTCTACTTGTGCATCCGATCAGCAACGATCTCTATTTCGCCTGTAGTGTTTTTGGTCGGGATAACACTTCCCTCGTAAAAAACTGTAGTTCTTATTTAATAATTTAAAAGGCATTGGTGGGCGCCCACCGTGGGGCTCGAACCCACGACCACAAGATTAAGGGTTTTGCGCTTTATCGACTGAGCTAGACGGGCTTCTTCCACAACAGGAACATCGTTACATACAGAAACAGTCTTTAATGTCCTCAAGCCAATGACTTTTATTTTAACGGTCCTCTCTGCCGCAATCATGTTCCGACACTCTACTTGTGCATCCGATCAGCAACGATCTCTATTTGGTCTTCTAGTTCGTTTTGGTCGGGTTCACACTTCCCTCGTAAAAAAACTGTAGTTCTTACCTAATAATTTAAAAGGCATTGGTGGGCGCCCACCGTGGGGCTCGAACCCACGACCACAAGATTAAGAGTCTTGCGCTCTACCGACTGAGCTAGACGGGCTGACCCGGTGGCGTGGGTTAGTGGATTATGCTTCTGGTCCTCACGGTGTGTGTTGCGGGTTCGAGCCCCACATCGGACAAACTTCGTAATCAACCAGACTTGGGGAGTGGACGGCCCCAAGCGAAATATTTCTGACCCCGATCAAGAAAACGACGATAACAAGATGAAAAAGAACCTTTAGACTAAAAATGTAAATGTAGAAATCCTAGCCAAGCCGAGAAGGTATAGGTTGTGTTAAGGTTAAATACATAACTACCTTCAACTGAGCTAGACGGGCTTCTTTCACAACAGGAACATCGTTACAGGCAGGATCAATCTTTAATGTCCTCAAGCCTATGACTTTGTATTTTAACGGTCCTCTCTGTAGCAATCATGTTCCGACACTCTACTTGTGCATCCGATCTGCAACGATCTCTATTTGGTCTTCTAGTTCGTTTCGGTCGGGTTCACACTTCCCTCGTAAAAAAACTGTAGTTCTTACCTAATAATTTAAAAGGCATTGGTGGGCGCCCACCGTGGGGCTCGAACCCACGACCACAAGATTAAGAGTCTTGCGCTCTACCGACTGAGCTAGACGGGCTGACCCGGTGGCGTGGGTTAGTGGATTATGCTTCTGGTCCTCACGGTGTGTGTTGCGGGTTCGAGCCCCACATCGGACAAACTTCGTAATACACCAGACTTGGGGAGTGGACGGCCCCAAGCGAAATATTTCTGACCCCGATCAAGAAAACGACGATAACAAGATGAAAAAGAACCTTTAGACTAAAAATGTAAATGTAGAAATCCTAGCCAAGCCGAGAAGGTATAGGTTGTGTTAAGGTTAAATACATAACTACCTTCAACTGAGCTAGACGGGCTTCTTTCACAACAGGAACATCGTTACAGGCAGGATCAATCTTTAATGTCCTCAAGCCTATGACTTTGTATTTTAACGGTCCTCTCTGTAGCAATCATGTTCCGACACTCTACTTGTGCATCCGATCTGCAACGATCAGCAACGATCTTTATTATGCCTTCTAGTTCGTTTCGGTCGGGTTCACACTTCCCTCGTAAAAAACTGTAGTTCTTACCTAATAATTTTAAAGGCATTGGTGGGCGCCCACCGTGGGGCTCGAACCCACGACCACAAGATTAAGAGTCTTGCGCTCTACCGACTGAGCTAGACGGGCTGACCCGGTGGCGTGGGTTAGTGGATTATCCTTCTGGTCCTCACGGTGTGTGTTGCGGATTCGAGCCCCACATCGGACAAACTTCGTAATCGACCAGACTTGGGGAGAGGACGGCCCCAAGCGAAATATTTCTGACCCCGATCAAGAAAACGACGAAAACAAGATGAAAAAGAACCTTCAGACTAAAAATGTAAAATTAGAAATCCTAGCCAAGCCGAGAAGGTATAGGTTGTGTTAAGGTTAAATACATAACAACCTTCAACTGAGCTAGACGGGCTTCTTCCACAACAGGAACATCGTTACATGCAGGATCAATTTTTAATGTCCTCAAGCCTATGACTTTGTATTTTAACGGTCCTCTCTGCCGCAATCATGTTCCGACACTCTACTTGTGCATCCAATCAGCAACGATCTCCATTTCGCCTGTAGTTTTTTCGGTCGAGCTAACACTTCCCTCGTAAAAAACTGTAGTTCTTACCTAATAATTTAAAAGGCATTGGTGGGCGCCCACCGTGGGCTCGAACCCACGACCACAAGATTAAGAGTCTTGCGCTCTACCGACTGAGCTAGACGGGCTTCTTCCACAACAGGAACATCGTTACATACAGAAACAATCTTTAATGTACTCAAGCCTATGACTTTGTATTTTAACGATCCTCTCTGCCGCAATAATGTTCCGACACTCTTCTTGTGCATCCGATCAGATCTCCATTTCGCCTGTAGTTTTTTTGGTCGGGCTAACACTTCCGTCGTAAAAAGACTGTAGTTCTTATTTAATAATTTAAAAGGCATTGGTGGGCGCCCACCGTGGGGCTCGAACCCACGACCACACGATTAAGAGTCTTGCGCTCTACCGGCTGAGCGAGACGGGCTTCTTCCACAACAGGAACATCGTTACATACAGCATCACTCTTTAATGTCCTCAAGCCTATGACTTTGTATTTTAACGGTCCTCTCTGCCGCAATCATGTTCCGACACTCTACTTGTGCATCCGATCAGCAACGATCTCTATTTCGCCTGTAGTGTTTTTGGTCGGATAACACTTCCCTCGTAAAAAACTGTTGTTCTTATTTAATAATTTAAAAGGCATTGGTGGGCGCCCACCGTGGGCTCGAACGCACGACCACAAGATTAAGGGTTTTGCGCTCTATCGACTGAGCTAGACGGGCTTCTTCCACAACAGGAACATCGTTACATACAGTATCAATCTTTAATGTCCTCAAGCCAATGACTTTTATTTTAACGGTCCTCTCTTCCGCAATCATGTTCCGACACTCTACTTGTGCATCCGATCAGCAACGATCTCTATTTGGTCTTCTAGTTCGTTTCGGTCGGGTTCACACTTCCCTCGTAAAAAAACTGTAGTTCTTACCTAATAATTTAAAAGGCATTGGTGGGCGCCCACCGTGGGGCTTGAACCCACGACCACAAGATTAAGAGTCTTGCGCTCTACCGACTGAGCTAGACGGGCTGACCCGGTGGCGTGGGTTAGTGGATTATGCTTCTAGTCCTCACGGTGTGTGTTGCGGGTTCGAGCCCCACATCGGACAAACTTCGTAATCAACCAGACTTGGGGAGTGGACGGCCCCAAGCAAAATATTTCTGACCCCGATCAAGAAAAGGACGATAACAAGATGAAAAAGAACCTTCAGACTAAAAATGTAAATGTAGAAATTCTAGCCAAGCCGAGAAGGTATAGGTTGTGTTAAGGTTAAATACATAACTACCTTCAACTGAGCTAGACGGGCTTCTTTCACAACAGGAACATCGTTACAGGCAGGATCAATCTTTAATGTCCTCAAGCCTATGACTTTGTATTTTAACGGTCCTCTCTGTAGCAATCATGTTCCGACACTCTACTTGTGCATCCGATCTGCAACGATCAGCAACGATCTTTATTTTGCCTTCTAGTTCGTTTCGGTCGGGTTCACACTTCCCTCGTAAAAAATCTGTAGTTCTTACCTAATAATTTAAAAGGCATTGGTGGGCGCCCACCGTGGGGCTCGAACCCACGACCACAAGATTAAGAGTCTTGCGCTCTACCGACTGAGCTAGACGGGCTTCTTCCACAACAGGAACATCGTTACATACAGAAAAAATCTTTAATGTCCTCAAGCCTATGACTTTTTATTTTAACGGTCCTCTCTGCCGCAATCATGTTCTGACACTCTACTTGTGCATCCGATCAGCAACGATCTCTATTTCGCCTGTAGTGTTTTTGGTCGGGATAACACTTCCCTCGTAAAAAACTGTTGTTCTTATTTAATAATTTAAAAGGCATTGGTGGGCGCCCACCGTGGGGCTCGAACGCACGACCACAAGATTAAGGGTTTTGCGCTCTATCGACTGAGCTAGACGGGCTTCTTCCACAACAGGAACATCGTTACATACAGTATCAATCTTTAATGTCCTCAAGCCTATGACTTTGTATTTTAACGGTCCTCTTTGCCGCAATTATGTTCTGACACTCTACTTGTGCATCCGATCAGCAACGATCTCTATTTCGCCTTCTAGTTCGTTTCGGTCGGGTTCACACTTCCCTCGTAAAAAAATATAGTTATTACCGAATAATTTAAAAGTCATTGGTGGGCGCCCACCGTGGGGCTCGAACCCACGACCACAAGATTAAGAGTCTTGCGCTCTACCGACTGAGCTAGACGGGCTTCTTTCACAACAAGAACATCGTTACTTACAGCATCAATCTTTAACGTCCTCAAGCCTATGATCTTTCAACCTAACGGTCCTCTCTGCCGCAATCATGTTCCGACACTCTACTTGTGCATCCGATCAGCAACGATCTCTATTTCGCCTTCTAGTTCGTTTCGGTCGGGCTCACACTTCCCTCGTAAAAAAACTGTAGTTCTTACCTAATAATTTTAAAGGCATTTGTGGGCGTCCACTGTGGGGCTCGAACCCACGACCACAAGATTAAGAGTCTTGCGCTCTATCGACTGAGCTAGACGAGCTTCTTCTACAACAGGAACATCTTTACAAACAGAAACAATCTTTAATGTCCGCAAGCCTATGCCTTTTTATTCTAACGGTCCTCTCTGCCGCAATCATGTTCCGACACTCTACTTGTGCATCCGATCAGCATCGATCTCTATTTCGCCTTCTAGTTCGTTTCGGTCGGGTTCACACTTCCCTCGTAGAAAAACTGTAGCTCTTACCGAATAATTTAAAAGGCATTGGTGGGCGCCCACCGTGGGGCTCGAACCCACGACCACAAGATTAAGAGTCTTGCGCTCTACCGACTGAGCTAGACGGGCTTCTTCCACAACAGGAACATCGATACATACAGAAATAATCTTTAATGTCCTCAAGCCTATGACTTTGTATTTTAACGGTCCTCTCTGCCACAATCATGTTCCGACACTCTACTTGTGCATCCGATCAGCAACGATCTCTATTTCGCCTTCTAGTTCGTTTCGGTCGGGCTCACACTTCCCTCGTAAAAAACAGTAGTTCTTACCTAATAATTTAAAAGGCATTGGTGGGCGCCCACCGTGGGGCTCGTACCCACGACCACAAGATTAAGAGTCTTGCGCTCTACCGACTGAGCTAGACGGGCTTTTCCACAACAGGAACATCGTTACATACAGCATCAATCTTTAATGTCCTCAAGCCTATGACTTTGAATTTTAACAGTCCTCTCTGCCGCAATCATGTTCCGACTCTCTACTTGTGCATCTGATCAGCAACGATCTCTATTTCGTCTGTGGTTTTTTCGGTCGGGCTCACACTTCCCTCGTAAAAGGCTGGAGTTCTTTCCTAATAATTTAAAAGTCATTGGTGGGCGCCCACCGTGGGGCTCGAACCCACGACCACAAGATTAAGAGTCTTGCGCTCTACCGACTGAGCTAGACGGGCTTCTTCCACAACAGGAACATCGTTACATACAGCATCAATCTTTAGTGTCCTCAAGCCTATGCCTTTTTATTCTAACGGTCCTCTCTGCCGCAATCATGTTCCGACACTCTACTTGTGCATCCGATCAGCAACGATCTCTATTTCGCCTTCTAGTTCGTTTCGGTCGGGTTCACACTTCCCTCGTATTACCGAATAATTTAAAAGGCATTGGTGGGCGCCCACCGTGGGGCTCGAACCCACGACCACAAGATTAAGAGTCTTGCGCTCTACCGACTGAGCTTGACGGGCTTCTTCCACAACAGGAACATCGTTACATACAGCATCAATCTTTAATGTCCTCAAGCCTATGACTTTGTATTTTAACGGTCCTCTTTGCCGCAATTATGTTCTGACACTCTACTTGTGCATCCGATCAGCAACGATCTCTATTTCGCCTTCTAGTTCGTTTCGGTCGGGTTCACACTTCCCTCGTAAAAAAATATAGTTATTACCGAATAATTTAAAAGTCATTGGTGGGCGCCCACCGTGGGGCTCGAACCCACGACCACAAGATTAAGAGTCTTGCGCTCTACCGACTGAGCTAGACGGGCTTCTTTCACAACAAGAACATCGTTACTTACAGCATCAATCTTTAACGTCCTCAAGCCTATGACCTTTCAACTTAACGGTCCTCTCTGCCGCAATCATGTTCCGACACTCTACTTGTGCATCCGATCAGCAACGATCTCTATTTCGCCTTCTAGTTCGTTTCGGTCGGGCTCACACTTCCCTCGTAAAAAAACTGTAGTTCTTACCTAATAATTTAAAGGCATTGGTGGGCGCCCACTGTGGGGCTCGAACCCACGACCACAAGATTAAGAGTCTTGCGCTCTATCGACTGAGCTAGACGAGCTTCTTCCACAACAGGAACATCTTTACAAACAGAAACAATCTTTAATGTCCGCAAGCCTATGCCTTTTTATTCTAACGGTCCTCTCTGCCGCAATCATGTTCCGACACTCTACTTGTGCATCCGATCAGAACGAATCTCTATTTCGCCTTCTAGTTCGTTTCGGTCGGGCTCACACTTCCCTCGTAGAAAAACTGTAGTTCTTACCGAATAATTTAAAAGGCATTGGTGGGCGCCCACCGTGGGGCTCGAACCCACGACCACAAGATTAAGAGTCTTGCGCTCTACCGACTGAGCTAGACGGGCTTCTTCCACAACAGGAACATCGATATATACAGAAATAATCTTTAATGTCCTCAAGCCTATGACTTTGTATTTTAACGGTCCTCTCTGCCGCAATTATGTTCCGACACTCTACTTGTGCATCCAATCAGCAACGATCTCTATTTCCCCTTTCTAGTTCGTTTCGGTCGGGTCCACACTTCCCTTGTAAAAAAACTGTAGTTCTTACCTAATAATTTAATAGGCATTGGTGGGCGCCCACCGTGGGGCTCGAACCCACGACCACAAGATTAAGAGTCTTGCGCTCTACCGACTGAGCTAGACGGGCTTCTTTCACAACAGGAACATCGTTACTCACAGCATCAATCTTTAATGTCCTCAAGCCTATGTCTTTTTATTTTAACGGTCCTCTCTGCCGCAATCATGTTCCGACACTCTACTTGTGCATCCGATCAGCAACGATCTCTATTTCGCCTTCTAGTTTTTTCGGTCAGGCTCACACTTCCCTCGTAAAAAACTGTAGTTCTTACCTAATAATTTAAAAGGCATTTGGGCGCCCACCGTGGGGCTCGAACCCACGACCACAAGATTAAGAGTCTTGCGCTCTACCGACTGAGCTAGACGGGCTTCTTCCACAACAGGAGCATCGATACATACAGCATCAATCTTTAATGTCCTCAAGCCTATGACTTTGTATTTTAACGGTCCTCTCTGCCGCAATCATGTTCCGACACTCTACTTGTGCATCCGATCAGCAACGATCTCTATTTCGCCTTCTAGTTCGTTTCGGTCGGGCTCACACTTCCCTCGTAAAAAACAGTAGTTCTTACCTAATAATTTAAAAGGCATTGGTGGGCGCCCACCGTGGGGCTCGAACCCACGACCACAAGATTAAGAGTCTTGCGCTCTACCGACTGAGCTAGACGGGCTTCTTCCACAACAGGAGCATCGATACATACAGCATCAATCTTTAATGTCCTCAAGCCTATGACTTTGAATTTTAACAGTCCTCTCTGCCGCAATCATGTTCCGACTCTCTACTTGTGCATCTGATCAGCAACGATCTCTATTTCGTCTGTGGTTTTTTCGGTCGGGCTCACACTTCCCTCGTAAAAGGCTAGAGTTCTTTCCTAATAATTTAAAAGTCATTGGTGGGCGCCCACCGTGGGGCTCGAACCCACGACCACAAGATTAAGAGTCTTGCGCTCTACCGACTGAGCTAGACGGGCTTCTTCCACAACAGGAACATCGTTACATACAGCATCAATCTTTAATGTCCTCAAGCCTATGACTTTTTATTTTAACGGTCCTCTCTGCCGCAATCATGTTCTGACACTCTACTTGTGCATCCGATCAGCAACGATCTCTATTTCGCCTTCATGTTTGTTTCGGTCGGGCTCACACTTCCCTCGGGAAAAAACTATAGTTCTTACCTAATAATTTGAAAGGCATTGTTGGGCGCCCACCGTGGGGCTCGAACCCACGACCACAAGATTAAGGGTTTTGCGCTCTACCGACTGAGCTAGACGGGCTTCTTCCACAATAGGAACATCGTTACATACAGCATCAATCTTTAATATCCTCAAGTCTATGACTTTGTATTTTAACGGTCCTCTCCGCCACAATTATGTTCCGACACTCTACTTGTGCATCCGATCATCAACGATCTCTATTTCGCCTTCTAGTTCGTTTCGGTCGGGTTCACACTTCCCTCGTAAAAAAACTATAGTTCTTACCGAATAATTTAAAAGGCATTGGTGGGCGCCCACCGTGGGGCTCGAACCCACGACCACAAGATTAAGAGTCTTGCGCTCTACCGACTGAGCTAGACGGGCTTCTTCAACGGAACATCGTTACATACAGCATCAATCTTTAATGTCCTCAAGCCTATGACTTTGTATTTTAACGGTCCTCTCTGCCGCAATCATGTTCCGACACTCTACTTGTGCATCCGATCAGCAACGATCTCTATTTCGCCTTCTAGTTCGTTTCGGTCGGGCTCACACTTCCCTCGTAAAAAAACTGTAGTTCTTACCGAATAATTTAAAAGGCATTGGTGGGCGCCCACCGTGGGGCTCGAACCCACGACCACAAGATTAAGAGTCTTGCGCTCTACCGACTGAGCTAGACGGGCTTCTTTCACAACAGGAACATCGTTACATACAGCATCAATCTTTAATGTCCTCAAGCCTATGTCTTTTTATTTTAACGGTCCTCTCTGCCGCAATCATGTTCCGACACTCTACTTGTGCATCCGATCAGCAACGATCTCTATTTCGCCTTCTTGTTTTTTCGGTCGGGCTCACACTTCCCTCGTAAAAAACTGTAGTTCTTACCTAATAATTTAAAAGGCATTGGTGGGCGCCCACCGTGGGGCTCGAACCCACGACCACAAGATTAAGAGTCTTGCGCTCTACCGACTGAGCTAGACGGGCTTCTTCCACAACAGGAACATCGATACATACAGCATCAATCTTTAATGTCCTCAAGCCTATGACTTTGTATTTTAACGGTCCTCTCTGCCGCAATCATGTTCCGACACTCTACTTGTGCATCCGATCAGCAACGATCTCTATTTCGCCTTCTAGTTCGTTTCGGTCGGGCTCACACTTCCCTCGTAAAAAATATAGTTCTTACCTAATAATTTAAAAGGCATTGGTGGGCGCCCACCGTGGGGCTCGAACCCACGACCACAAGATTAAGAGTCTTGCGCTCTACCGACTGAGCTAGACGGGCTTCTTCCACAACAGGAACATCGTTACATACAGCATCAATCTTTAATGTCCTCAAGCCTATGACTTTGAATTTTAACGGTCCTCTCTGCCGCAATCATGTTCCGACACTCTACTTGTGCATCCGATCAGCAACGATCTCTATTTCGTCTGTAGTTTTTTCGGTCGGGCTCACACTTCCCTCGTAAAAAACTGTAGTTCTTACCTAATAATTTAAAAGGCATTGGTGGGCGCCCACCGTGGGGCTCGAACCCACGACCACAAGATTAAGAGTCTTGCGCTCTACCGACTGAGCTAGACGGGCTTCTTCCACAACAGGAACATCGTTACATACAGCATCAATCTTTAATGTCCTCAAGCCTATGACTTTTTATTTTAACGGTCCTCTCTGCCGCAATCATGTTCCGACACTCTACTTGTGCATCCGATCAGCAACGATCTCTATTTCGCCTTCTTTTTTTTTCGGTCGGGCTCACACTTCCCTCGGGAAAAAACTATAGTTCTTACCTAATAATTTAAAAGGCATTGTGGGCGCCCACCGTGGGGCTCGAACCCACGACCACAAGATTAAGATTTTGCGCTCTACCGACTGAGCTAGACGGGCTTCTTCCACAACAGGAACATCGTTACATACAGCATCAATCTTTAATGTCCTCAAGCCTATGACTTTGTATTTTAACGGTCCTCTCCGCCGCAATTATGTTCCAACACTCTACTTGTGCATCCGATCAGCAACGATCTCTATTTCGCCTTCTAGTTGGTTTCGGTCGGGTTCACACTTCCCTCGTAAAAAGATATAGTTCTTACCGAATAATTTAAAAGGCATTGGTGGGCGCCCACCGTGGGGCTCGAACCCACGACCACAAGATTAAGAGTCTTGCGCTCTACCGACTGAGCTAGACGGGCTTTTTCCACAACAGGAACATCGTAACATACAGCATCAATCTTTAATGTCCTCAAGCCTATGACTTTGTTTTTTAACGGTCCTCTCTGCCGCAATCATGTTCCGACACTCTACTTGTGCATCCGATCAGCAACGATCTCTATTTCGCCTTCTAGTTCGTTTCGGTCGGGCTCACACTTCCCTCGTAAAAAAACTGTAGTTCTTACCGAATAATTCAAAAGGTATTGGTGGGCGCCCACCGTGGGGCTCGAACCCACGACCACAAGATTAAGAGTCTTGCGCTCTACCGACTGAGCTAGACGGGCTTCTTCCACACCAGGGATCGTTACATACAGCATCAATCTTTAATGTCCTCAAGCCTATGACTTTGTATTTTAACGGTCCTCTCTGCCGCAATCATGTTCCGACACTCTACTTGTGCATCCGATCAGCAACGATCTCTATTTCGCCTTCTAGTTCGTTTCGGTCGGGCTCACACTTCCCTCGTAAAAAACAGTAGTTCTTACCTTATAATTTAAAAGGCATTGGTGGGCGCCCACCGTGGGGCTCGAACCCACGACCACAAGATTAAGAGTCTTGCGCTCTACCGACTGAGCTAGACGGGCTTTTTCCACAACAGGAACATCGTTACATACAGCATCAATCTTTAATGTCCTCAAGCCTATGACTTTGAATTTTAACGGTCCTCTCTGCCGCAATCATGTTCCGACTCTCTACTTGTGCATCCGATCAGCAACGATCTCTATTTCGTCTGTGGTTTTTTCGGTCGGGCTCACACTTCCCTCGTAAAAAGTGTAGTTTTACTTAATAATTTAAAAGGCATTGGTGGGCGCCCACCGTGGGGCTCGAACCCACGACCACAAGATTAAGAGTCTTGCGCTCTACCGACTGAGCTAGACGGGCTTCTTCCACAACAGGAACATCGATACATACAGCATCAATCTTTAATGTCCTCAAGCCTATGTCTTTTTATTTTAACGGTCCTCTCTGCCGCAATTATGTTTCGACACTCTTCTTGTGCATCCGATCAGCAACGATCTCTATTTCGCCTGTAGTTTTTTCGGTCGGGTTCACACTTCCCTCGTAAAAAAACTATAGTTCTTACCTAATAATTAAAAGGCATTGGTGGGCGCCTACCGTGGGGCTCGAACCCACGACCACAAGATTAAGAGTCTTGCGCTCTACCGACTGAGCTAGACGGGCTTCTTCCACAACAGGAACATCGTTACATACAGCATCAATCTTTAATGTCCTCAAGCCTATGTCTTTTTATTTTAACGGTCTTCTCTGCCGCAATCATGTTCCGACACTCTACTTGTGCATCCGATCAGCAACGATCTCTATTTCGCCTTCTAGTTCGTTTTGGTCGGGCTCACACTTCCCTCGTAAAAAAACTGTAGTTCTTACCTAATAATTTAAAAGGCATTGGTGGGCGCCCACCGTGGGGCTCGAACCCACGACCACAAGATTAAGAGTCTTGCGCTCTATAGACTGAGCTAGACGGGCTTCTTCCACAACAGGAACATCTTTACAAACAGAAACAATCTTTAATGTCCGCAAGCCTATGCCTTTTTATTCTAACGGTCCTCTCTGCCGCAATCATGTTCCGACACTCTACTTGTGCATCCGATCAGCAACGATCTCTATTTCGCCTTCTAGTTCGTTTCGGTCGGGCTCACACTTCCCTCGTAAAAAAACTGTAGTTTTTACCTAATAATTTAAAAGGCATTGGTGGGCGCCCACCGTGGGGCTCGAACCCACGACCACAAGATTAAGAGTCTTGCGCTCTACCGACTGAGCTAGACGGGCTTCTTCCACAACAGGAACATCGTTACATACAGCATCAATCTTTAATGTCCTCAAGCCTATGTCTTTTTATTTTAACGGTCTTCTCTGCCGCAATCATGTTCCGACACTCTACTTGTGCATCCGATCAGCAACGATCTCTATTTCGCCTTCTAGTTCGTTTCGGTCGGGCTCACACTTCCCTCGTAAAAAAACTGTAGTTCTTACCTAATAATTTAAAAGGCATTTGTGGGCGCCCACCGTGGGGCTCGAACCCACGACCACAAGATTAAGAGTCTTGCGCTCTACCGACTGAGCTAGACGGGCTTCTTCCACAACAGGAACATCGTTACATACAGCATCAATCTTTAATGTCCTCAAGCCTATGTCTTTTTATTTTAACTGCCGCAATCTCCGACACTCTCTTGTGCATCCCGCTAATCTATGTTCTCGCTCACACGTAAAAAAACTATAATTTAAAAGGCATTGGTGGGCGCCCACCGTGGGGCTCGAACCCACGACCACAAGATTAAGAGTCTTGCGCTCTATAGACGGAGCTAGACGGGCTTCTTCCACAACAGGAACATCTTTACAAACAGAAACAATCTTTAATGTCCGCAAGCCTATGCCTTTTTATTCTAACGGTCCTCTCTGCCGCAATCATGTTCCGACACTCTACTTGTGCATCCGATCAGCAACGATCTCTATTTCGCCTTCTAGTTCGTTTCGGTCGGGCTCACACTTCCCTCGTAAAAAAACTGTAGTTCTTACCTAATAATTTAAAAGGCATTTGTGGGCGCCCACCGTGGGGCTCGAACCCACGACCACAAGATTAAGAGTCTTGCGCTCTACCGACTGAGCTAGACGGGCTTCTTCCACAACAGGAACATCGTTACATACAGCATCAATCTTTAATGTCCTCAAGCCTATGTCTTTTTATTTTAACGGTCTTCTCTGCCGCAATCATGTTCCGACACTCTACTTGTGCATCCGATCAGCAACGATCTCTATTTCGCCTTCTAGTTCGTTTCGGTCGGGCTCACACTTCCCTCGTAAAAAAACTGTAGTTCTTACCTAATAATTTAGAAGGCATTGGTGGGCGCCCACCGTGGGGCTCGAACCCACGACCACAAGATTAAGAGTCTTGCGCTCTATAGACGGAGCTAGACGGGCTTCTTCCACAACAGGAACATCTTTACAAACAGAAACAATCTTTAATGTCCGCAAGCCTATGCCTTTTTATTCTAACAGTCCTCTCTGCCGCAATCATGTTCCGACACTCTACTTGTGCATCCGATCAGCAACGATCTCTATTTCGCCTTCTAGTTCGTTTCGGTCGGGCTCACACTTCCCTCGTAAAAAAACTGTAGTTCTTACCTAATAATTTAAAAGGCATTTGTGGGCGCCCACCGTGGGGCTCGAACCCACGACCACAAGATTAAGAGTCTTGCGCTCTACCGACTGAGCTAGACGGGCTGAAATTGCGCAACTGCATGCAATCAATCGCGTATTATCAGCTACGTACCCGACAGAAGACACAACTTTTGTTACAAAGTGGAAACGTGTCATGAATATGCCACTACCATCCAACCGCCATGACATCTTCAAGGCATGTGCCAAGTGGTGGACCCACTCTGACACGATTACGGAGCTTGCGCGTGCGTCGAAGGCACTCGGTATATTTGAGCTTGCGCTCATGTCCATTGCTCCGACACTCTTTACAAATGACCACTGGATTCAATACTTTACAGGCCAGCCAGTCGAATGGATCCCAGCACACCACATGCGCTTTTTGCATCCCAACACACTGCTACGGCTGCTGCGTTCTAAGGTTGGAGAGCTTTGTATGGAGCAGTGGCGTGCTGTACAATGGCAAGGTCACCTTCTAGACGATCTCGAAGTGCTCCGCCAGCTTGAAGGCTACTATCCGGACGACTCATCGGTGTTAAAGATTCAATTAAATGCTGGCTCCTTGGCTACGACTGTGGCTGGAGCTGTTTCCAGTCGCTGCTAAAGTTGGGTTGAAAGAACAACACGCCTGGAACGCTCTCTCGCTTATGACCGTGAACACAAACGGCATCAAGCGAAATGGTCACCTCTTCATTGACAATCTTTTAGCCAAGCACTCGCTAACATGCGTCCAAGAAACCAAGTTTGCTGACGCGCAGCATCTTAATACGTTCAAGTTTCACCTCTGCTCAAATTTTGCCCACAAACTCTTCGTCAATGACAGTAACACGCGGCTCGATCGACCCACGCGCGGTCGCAGTAGTGGAGTACTGACACTGCTACGTTCTGATTTTCCTGGTATCGAAACGGCTGCAGAAATGGTACACCTGACTGTGCCGGGAAGGTATCTTGTTGTAAAGGTAACGGTTCAACGTGCTCCCGTCTACATTCACAATGTGTACGCGCTTGTCGATAGACACGAAAAGCAATCGTTCTTTCTAAACCTTCCAACAGATGGGTTTGAAAATGATGCAACGCACTTCGTACTCGGAGATTTAAATACGCCACTTGACCCTCAACTCGATTGCTCGAAACCTGACTTGCACTACGACCAGAGCCGCTCTTCTTGTCTTGAGTGGATTGCCAAACTAGGTGTAGTTGATGCGTGGCGTACCCACCATGACTCTAAGCGAGTGTTTACTGGTCCTCTTCCTCGAAAAAATCGATTGGACTACATTCTGATTTCGGAGCAATTCTGCGACCGCTTCTACGAAAATGCCGAATATTTCCTGCCAATGCATGCTGGCGATCATCTTGCTCATAGCGTTTCCCTTCGAAGTGGTACGCAGCTACATGGTCGTGGTTATTGGAAATTTCCGCGATACCTCCTCGAATATCCGAAGGTTTATCAGCAATTGAAAGGGAGGCCGAGCAGGTCCTGGACCAGCTTCGCCATTCAGAAAACCCCGGAAAAATTTGGGAAAATTGGAAAAAAAGCATCAAGACTCAGCTTCAAGACGTCCAGAAAAAGCTCAGGCAACAAGACACGCGGGAGATCGAAGATGCTCGCGTCGCATTAGATCAAGCAGCCGCCCGATACCGTGCATTGTCAGGCAAAGAGAATCGAGACTTTTTTGACGATGCTTTACGAAGCTATAAGGATATAGTCACGAGAACCCGCCAACACAATCATGATGCTTCTTTTGACTTTCAAGTCAACAACTCGGAACGCTCAACATCTCATTTTTTTCGTCCTCTAGACACAAGTTTGCGACGCGTTTCGATTGAGGAGGTTATAACACCAAGTGGAAATGTCTCAACGAATCCTCAAGAAATCTCTCTGCGTTTCTTGGAGCACTGGGGATCTGAGATGGGTGATGTCAAGAGTCCAATCGAATCGGCCTCTGAGTCAAATGTCGCGCAGCAACGCATACTTCTTGACTCAATTTCGAGAGTCGTCCCAGTCACGAGCTGCACAGCTTTGGAAGCCGACCTGACCACTGCTGACCTTGCAACTGCAATCCGGCATATGAGAGCGACATCCTCTCCAAGCATGGACGGTTTAACGGCTGGATTTTATCAGGTGGCATCATCAGTATTTGGCGAGTGCCTCGCGATTGTTTTCAAGGATAGACTGAGGCGCGGCGAGCTTCTAGCGTCTCAGCGTAAATCAGCGCTCGTACTGCTACATAAGAAAGGTTCACGCGCTGAGCCTGGCAATTATCGTCCAATTGCACTCGTGCCAGTCGACGTGAAGGTGTTGTCAAAAGCACTGACATATCGATTACAAAAAGTAATGCTGGACCTGATCCATCCAGACCAAAAAGGCTTCGTCAAGACCCGATCAATTCATCATCATGTACGCTTTCTTGCCGATCTGCAAGACCTTGTGACAAATCGAGACGAAGAGGCCTACGCACTTTTCCTGGACTTTCAAAAGGCATTCGACCGTGTGAATTGGTCGTATATGTTTCGGCTGCTGGCTTGCATGGGCTTCGGACCAGTTTTTATTTCATGGATTCAGCTCTTGTACACCAAACCGAAGGCACACCTGCTCATCAATGGTAATATCCAGCCAGCTTTGCACCCTACTCGAGGCGTGAAGCAAGGAGACCCCTTGTCGGCACTCCTATTTGTGCTTACAATTGAGCCTCTTGGAAATTTACTTCGCAAACATGACGAATACGGGATATGTCTGAATGCGAATTGTACGGTGACAAGTATGTTTTTCGCGGATGACTCGACGTTGCTCGCCGGGTCAATTGATCACGTTCGGGCTCAGCTTGCAATTGTAGACGTGTACTGTGCTGGCTCTGGAGCAAGACTTAATTTGTCCAAGTCGGTACTGCTGGCCCTAAATCGTAGCATGGTGTGTCCTGCACTTCCCGGGGTCCAAGATCTTGGACGTTCCGACACCACAAAATACTTAGGCATCCCGTTCGGTCAGGCGTCAGTCAACGACATGATTACCAATTTTTTGGACGCTCGCTTCTTTGAGAGCATAAAATCATGGTACAGGCGTGCCCGCACACTTCGAGGTAGACTGCTCGTTGCACAGACGATGGTGCTATCGCGTTTGTGGCACTACACTCAGCACGCGAATATATCTCGGGTCATTGTGCGGCGTTGGCAATCGATGCTTAACCGGTTTGTTCTGAGTCGTAAGCATGATCGTGACGAAAAGCACGTGATGCTCATCCCGAGCGAATTTCTTTATCACAAGCGCACCCACGGTGGTCTTGGTATTCCACGTCTCGATGCCCAGCTCAAAAAGCAACGTCTTGCGCTGTTATTGCAGTTTATCGGAGCTGTAATTGGTGATGATGAGCAGAACTGGACGGCGGCGAGCATTGAGCTGCTGACGTCTGGATTACCTTGCTATGGCGGATGCCACGCACTCGACTTTCTTACAATCTCACCGCTTCGTCACGGCAAGCTTATCTCACTTGGCCGAACTGCAATGTGGTGGAGAGAGACGTGGGTGTGCTGGTACAAGACACGATGGAATGTCACGTGGCATGACTTGAGTTTGCACGAACGCGCCATGTATGGCCTACATCAGCCAATTTGGTTCCATGCTGATGCTGATCTTCACTATGAGAAGCGAACACGGTCCGATACGGTGGTGGTGCATCGACGTTGTCTAGGTATGGTCGCCGAACCACAACGAAGCTTTCGTCTCCATATCTCATGTAGCTTCAAATTACGGTCACTCGCTGACTTCAGGTGTGAAGGTGCAGCGTGGCCAGATGGAACCACCTTCGTACAGCGACATATCGACTACACGCTTGTCTCAGTGCGACCGTACACACAGATGAAGTGGCTGCGCTCGCTGTACAGGGAAGTGACGCAAATTGTTGACCGCCTTGGAGCACGACAACTTGTACGGGACTCGTCAAGCATAGACGCACACGGATGTCTGCTTCCACGAGTTGGCTACAGAAATAAAGCGAAGATATTCTTGATCCCGAAGATTCCACGGTCAGCGATCCTGAAAATTGTCTGGGCGCCTGACCCTCCAAAAAAGCCGCACCCGATGAAAATTTACTCAGAGCGTGTTGACGACCAACAGATTAAAGCATTCGCGGAGTATCGAAAGCGGCTGCGCCACATCCTGCTTCCGGTCTTCGAATACTTGCAATTTCGTCTTGCGTTTCGCTTGCTACCCGTGCGATCGCGCTTCTGGTTCTTGGAGACGTCACATCCAGGCATCCGTAAATGCGTGCGCGCAGGATGCAAAGCGATAGAGACTGAGAAGCATTTATTTTTCGACTGCACGCTGGCGTCAAGGCTCTGGTGTCAGATCTTGCAGCTTGTCTCACCATTCTTTGTCTCTCGACCGTCGTGGCTTGATATTGCTCTCGCGAACAAGGTGCACGTACGCGACGACTGGGTTCAATGTTCTGGTGCGGTACGAGATGTATGGCTTTTGCTTCGAGCTGTGGTACTTCACACGATCTGGACGAACCGCAATCGATGCTTGTTCGACGGACGGCAACCGATACCGGTAGCTCCAGCACTCTCAGTCATATTGTCGACTTTCTGTGCGCACATTCGCTTTTTCCAGCGACACCTGTACGACCGGCAGCTGAGACAAGATCTTAAACAAGTGATTGACTCGCTGAAGACCCATTCCGTGTTTCACAGCTTCACTTGTCAGCACCCGGGCATCACCCATAACCTGCAAGGCAGCACCATCAAGACCTGTGCGCACATGAACAAATAATAACGTCTAGAAAAGAACACGGTTAATGTCGGCAAATACTGAGTTCATTCCAATCGTTTAAAAAACCGCCGTCTGAAGATGTGGGTGCTATCTGGTCGGGCAGCCTGCCGGGCGCCCTTACGGGTAAAGCCTCATCACTTGAAGAACGTCCGAATTTTCTGGGGTCCGCTACCGCAAGTCTCGCACTTGATGTAGCCATACAGTGCACCTGGAGGGTAACTGGATACGAGCCAGCCGCGTAAAAGACCGGAGTAGGGGGCGCCTGTAACAAAGCAGTGAGAAAGCGGCTTCGTAAGTCAAGAGCTTTGTCATCTGTGAACCCTGGGGGGCCAAGGGTACCTTGATGAAGTCTGAGAGCTGAATCCCAGTGGTTTTGGTGACCCGAAGAGGCCTAAAAGGCCAATTTACCTGTGGGGCCATACCGGTCACTTTTTTTTATCTTAACTGTGAGGCCTGGAGAATCAAGAATTTTTTCACTCCTCACGACGAATAAGAAGCGAGGGATTTTTATCGTATAAAGTATAACGATCCCAAAAATGGGTCGGCCCACGGATTGGGCTGCGGATTCCCCCATCGCGAAACGACGCGACAGTGTGCTGAAAGACCGGACTTCCGTTTAAGCACCTGAAGGCTTAAATCGCGTGAGCATTTGGCATGCAATGGGCGCTGTATGTGCTGCATAAGTGCCAAAAGTTGCGGCTGTTGATCGACCGCACTTATCGAGCAACGTTGCCACGCACAAAGGGGCTAAATGGCCTTTTTCGCCCGAACTTGAAGTCGAAACGGGGGCAAAAGTGTAGAACCGAAACCCTCCCAGGCCAGTGATTGGATGAAATCCAAAACAATACGTGGCAAACATAAAATATGTAATTTCCTTTTTTTGAGGAAATTACATAATTTTTTGTATATTCCTATTTTGGAGGAAATGCATAATTATATATAGTACACAATAGTAGTAGAACAGATACTACGCCAGGCAAGTTGGGTAGACATTCGCCTATATTACATAATATAGACGACCTTCAACTGAGCTAGACGGGCTTCTTCCACAACAGGAACATCGTTACATACAGCATCAATCTTTAATGTCCTCAAGCCTATGTCTTTTTATTTTAACGGTCTTCTCTGCCGCAATCATGTTCCGACACTCTACTTGTGCATCCGATCAGCAACGATCTCTATTTCGCCTGTAGTGTTTTTGGTCGGAATAACACTTCCCTCGTAAAAAAAAACTGTAGTTCTTACCTAATAATTTAAAAGGCATTTGTGGGCGCCCACCGTGGGGCTCGAACCCACGACCACAAGATTAAGAGTCTTGCGCTCTACCGACTGAGCTAGACGGGCTTCTTCCACAACAGGAACATCGTTACATACAGCATCAATCTTTAATGTCCTCAAGCCTATGACTTTGTATTTTAACGGTCCTCTCTGCCGCAATCATGTTCCGACACTCTACTTGTGCATCCGATCAGCAACGATCTCTATTTCGCCTTCTAGTTCGTTTCGGTCGGGCTCACACTTCCCTCGTAAAAAACTGTAGTTTTTACCTAATAATTTAGAAGGCATTGGTGGGCGCCCACCGTGGGGCTCGAACCCACGACCACAAGATTAAGAGTCTTGCGCTCTACCGACTGAGCTAGACGGGCTTCTTCCACAACAGGAACATCGTTACAACAGCATCAATCTTTAATGTCCTCAAGCCTATGCTTTTTATTTAACGGTCCTCTCTGCCGCAATCATGTTCCGACACTCTACTTGTGCATCCGATCAGCAACGATCTCTATTTCGCCTTCTAGTTCGTTTCGGTCGGGCTCACACTTCCCTCGTAAAAAAACTGTAGTTCTTACCGAATAATTTAAAAGGCATTGGTGGGCGCCCACCGTGGGGCTCGAACCCACGACCACAAGATTAAGAGTCTTGCGCTCTACCGACTGAGCTAGACGGGCTTCTTCCACAACAGGAACATCGTTACATACAGCATCAATCTTTAATGTCCTCAAGCCTATGACTTTGTATTTTAACGGTCCTCTCTGCCGCAATCATGTTCCGACACTCTACTTGTGCATCCGATCAGCAACGATCTCTATTTCGCCTTCTAGTTCGTTTCGGTCGGGCTCACACTTCCCTCGTAAAAAAACTGTAGTTCTTACCGAATAATTTAAAAGGCATTGGTGGGCGCCCACCGTGGGGCTCGAACCCACGACCACAAGATTAAGAGTCTTGCGCTCTACCGACTGAGCTAGACGGGCTTCTTCCACAACAGGAACATCGTTACATACAGCATCAATCTTTAATGTCCTCAAGCCTATGACTTTTATTTTAACGGTCCTCTCTGCCGCAATCATGTTCCGACACTCTACTTGTGCATCCGATCAGCAACGATCTCTATTTCGCCTTCTAGTTCGTTTCGGTCGGGCTCACACTTCCCTCGTAAAAAAACTGTAGTTCTTACCTAATAATTTAAAAGGCATTGGTGGGCGCCCACCGTGGGGCTCGAACCCACGACCACAAGATTAAGAGTCTTGCGCTCTACCGACTGAGCTAGACGGGCTTCTTCCACAACAGGAACATCTTTACAAACAGAAACAATCTTTAATGTCCGCAAGCCTATGCCTTTTTATTCTAACGGTCCTCTCTGCCGCAATCATGTTCCGACACTCTACTTGTGCATCCGATCAGCAACGATCTCTATTTCGCCTTCTAGTTCGTTTCGGTCGGGCTCACACTTCCCTCGTAAAAAAACTGTAGTTCTTACCTAATAATTTAAAAGGCATTGGTGGGCGCCCACCGTGGGGCTCGAACCCACGACCACAAGATTAAGAGTCTTGCGCTCTACCGACTGAGCTAGACGGGCTTCTTCCACAACAGGAACATCGTTACATACAGCATCAATCTTTAATGTCCTCAAGCCTATGTCTTTTTATTTTAACGGTCCTCTCTGCCGCAATCATGTTCCGACACTCTACTTGTGCATCCGATCAGCAACGATCTCTATTTCGCCTTCTAGTTCGTTTCGGTCGGGCTCACACTTCCCTCGTAAAAAAACTGTAGTTCTTACCGAATAATTTAAAAGGCATTGGTGGGCGCCCACCGTGGGGCTCGAACCCACGACCACAAGATTAAGAGTCTTGCGCTCTACCGACTGAGCTAGACGGGCTTCTTCCACAACAGGAACATCGTTACATACAGCATCAATCTTTAATGTCCTCAAGCCTATGACTTTGTATTTTAACGGTCCTCTCTGCCGCAATCATGTTCCGACACTCTACTTGTGCATCCGATCAGCAACGATCTCTATTTCGCCTTCTAGTTCGTTTCGGTCGGGCTCACACTTCCCTCGTAAAAAAACTGTAGTTTTACCTAATAATTAAAAGGCATTGGTGGGCGCCCACCGTGGGGCTCGAACCCACGACCACAAGATTAAGAGTCTTGCGCTCTACCGACTGAGCTAGACGGGCTTCTTCCACAACAGGAACATCGTTACATACAGCATCAATCTTTAATGTCCTCAAGCCTATGTCTTTTTATTTTAACGGTCCTCTCTGCCGCAATCATGTTCCGACACTCTACTTGTGCATCCGATCAGCAACGATCTCTATTTCGCCTTCTAGTTCGTTTCGGTCGGGCTCACACTTCCCTCGTAAAAAAACTGTAGTTCTTACCGAATAATTTAAAAGGCATTGGTGGGCGCCCACCGTGGGGCTCGAACCCACGACCACAAGATTAAGAGTCTTGCGCTCTACCGACTGAGCTAGACGGGCTTCTTCCACAACAGGAACATCGTTACATACAGCATCAATCTTTAATGTCCTCAAGCCTATGACTTTGTATTTTAACGGTCCTCTCTGCCGCAATCATGTTCCGACACTCTACTTGTGCATCCGATCAGCAACGATCTCTATTTCGCCTTCTAGTTCGTTTCGGTCGGGCTCACACTTCCCTCGTAAAAAAACTGTAGTTTTTACCTAATAATTTAAAGGCATTTGTGGGCGCCCACCGTGGGGCTCGAACCCACGACCACAAGATTAAGAGTCTTGCGCTCTACCGACTGAGCTAGACGGGCTTCTTCCACAACAGGAACATCGTTACATACAGCATCAATCTTTAATGTCCGCAAGCCTATGCCTTTTATTCTAACGGTCCTCTCTGCCGCAATCATGTTCCAACACTCTACTTGTGCATCCGATCAGCAACGATCTCTATTTCGCCTTCTAGTTCGTTTCGGTCGGGCTCACACTTCCCTCGTAAAAAAACTGTAGTTCTTACCGAATAATTTAAAAGGCATTGGTGGGCGCCCACCGTGGGGCTCGAACCCACGACCACAAGATTAAGAGTCTTGCGCTCTACCGACTGAGCTAGACGGGCTTCTTCCACAACAGGAACATCGTTACATACAGCATCAATCTTTAATGTCCTCAAGCCTATGACTTTTATTTTAACGGTCCTCTCTGCCGCAATCATGTTCCGACACTCTACTTGTGCATCCGATCAGCAACGATCTCTATTTCGCCTTCTAGTTCGTTTCGGTCGGGCTCACACTTCCCTCGTAAAAAAACTGTAGTTCTTACCGAATAATTTAAAAGGCATTGGTGGGCGCCCACCGTGGGGCTCGAACCCACGACCACAAGATTAAGAGTCTTGCGCTCTACCGACTGAGCTAGACGGGCTTCTTCCACAACAGGAACATCGTTACATACAGCATCAATCTTTAATGTCCTCAAGCCTATGACTTTTATTTTAACGGTCCTCTCTGCCGCAATCATGTTCCGACACTCTACTTGTGCATCCGATCAGCAACGATCTCTATTTCGCCTTCTAGTTCGTTTCGGTCGGGCTCACACTTCCCTCGTAAAAAAACTGTAGTTCTTACCTAATAATTTAAAAGGCATTGGTGGGCGCCCACCGTGGGGCTCGAACCCACGACCACAAGATTAAGAGTCTTGCGCTCTACCGACTGAGCTAGACGGGCTTCTTCCACAACAGGAACATCGTTACATACAGCATCAATCTTTAATGTCCTCAAGCCTATGACTTTTATTTTAACGGTCCTCTCTGCCGCAATCATGTTCCGACACTCTACTTGTGCATCCGATCAGCAACGATCTCTATTTCGCCTTCTAGTTCGTTTCGGTCGGGCTCACACTTCCCTCGTAAAAAAACTGTAGTTCTTACCTAATAATTTAAAAGGCATTGGTGGGCGCCCACCGTGGGGCTCGAACCCACGACCACAAGATTAAGAGTCTTGCGCTCTACCGACTGAGCTAGACGGGCTTCTTCCACAACAGGAACATCGTTACATACAGCATCAATCTTTAATGTCCTCAAGCCTATGTCTTTTTATTTTAACGGTCCTCTCTGCCGCAATCATGTTCCGACACTCTACTTGTGCATCCGATCAGCAACGATCTCTATTTCGCCTTCTAGTTCGTTTCGGTCGGGCTCACACTTCCCTCGTAAAAAAACTGTAGTTCTTACCTAATAATTTAAAAGGCATTGGTGGGCGCCCACCGTGGGGCTCGAACCCACGACCACAAGATTAAGAGTCTTGCGCTCTACCGACTGAGCTAGACGGGCTTCTTCCACAACAGGAACATCGTTACATACAGCATCAATCTTTAATGTCCTCAAGCCTATGTCTTTTTATTTTAACGGTCCTCTCTGCCGCAATCATGTTCCGACACTCTACTTGTGCATCCGATCAGCAACGATCTCTATTTCGCCTTCTAGTTCGTTTCGGTCGGGCTCACACTTCCCTCGTAAAAAAACTGTAGTTCTTACCGAATAATTTAAAAGGCATTGGTGGGCGCCCACCGTGGGGCTCGAACCCACGACCACAAGATTAAGAGTCTTGCGCTCTACCGACTGAGCTAGACGGGCTTCTTCCACAACAGGAACATCGTTACATACAGCATCAATCTTTAATGTCCTCAAGCCTATGACTTTGTATTTTAACGGTCCTCTCTGCCGCAATCATGTTCCGACACTCTACTTGTGCATCCGATCAGCAACGATCTCTATTTCGCCTTCTAGTTCGTTTCGGTCGGGCTCACACTTCCCTCGTAAAAAAACTGTAGTTCTTACCGAATAATTTAAAAGGCATTGGTGGGCGCCCACCGTGGGGCTCGAACCCACGACCACAAGATTAAGAGTCTTGCGCTCTACCGACTGAGCTAGACGGGCTTCTTCCACAACAGGAACATCGTTACATACAGCATCAATCTTTAATGTCCTCAAGCCTATGTCTTTTTATTTTAACGGTCCTCTCTGCCGCAATCATGTTCCGACACTCTACTTGTGCATCCGATCAGCAACGATCTCTATTTCGCCTTCTAGTTCGTTTCGGTCGGGCTCACACTTCCCTCGTAAAAAAACTGTAGTTCTTACCTAATAATTTAAAAGGCATTGGTGGGCGCCCACCGTGGGGCTCGAACCCACGACCACAAGATTAAGAGTCTTGCGCTCTACCGACTGAGCTAGACGGGCTTCTTCCACAACAGGAACATCGTTACATACAGCATCAATCTTTAATGTCCTCAAGCCTATGACTTTTTATTTTAACGGTCCTCTCTGCCGCAATCATGTTCCGACACTCTACTTGTGCATCCGATCAGCAACGATCTCTATTTCGCCTTCTAGTTCGTTTCGGTCGGGCTCACACTTCCCTCGTAAAAAAACTGTAGTTCTTACCTAATAATTTAAAAGGCATTGGTGGGCGCCCACCGTGGGGCTCGAACCCACGACCACAAGATTAAGAGTCTTGCGCTCTACCGACTGAGCTAGACGGGCTTCTTCCACAACAGGAACATCGTTACATACAGCATCAATCTTTAATGTCCTCAAGCCTATGACTTTTATTTTAACGGTCCTCTCTGCCGCAATCATGTTCCGACACTCTACTTGTGCATCCGATCAGCAACGATCTCTATTTCGCCTTCTAGTTCGTTTCGGTCGGGCTCACACTTCCCTCGTAAAAAAACTGTAGTTTTACCTAATAATTTAAAAGGCATTGGTGGGCGCCCACCGTGGGGCTCGAACCCACGACCACAAGATTAAGAGTCTTGCGCTCTACCGACTGAGCTAGACGGGCTTCTTCCACAACAGGAACATCGTTACATACAGCATCAATCTTTAATGTCCTCAAGCCTATGTCTTTTTATTTTAACGGTCCTCTCTGCCGCAATCATGTTCCGACACTCTACTTGTGCATCCGATCAGCAACGATCTCTATTTCGCCTTCTAGTTCGTTTCGGTCGGGCTCACACTTCCCTCGTAAAAAAACTGTAGTTCTTACCTAATAATTTAAAAGGCATTGGTGGGCGCCCACCGTGGGGCTCGAACCCACGACCACAAGATTAAGAGTCTTGCGCTCTACCGACTGAGCTAGACGGGCTTCTTCCACAACAGGAACATCGTTACATACAGCATCAATCTTTAATGTCCTCAAGCCTATGACTTTTATTTTAACGGTCCTCTCTGCCGCAATCATGTTCCGACACTCTACTTGTGCATCCGATCAGCAACGATCTCTATTTCGCCTTCTAGTTCGTTTCGGTCGGGCTCACACTTCCCTCGTAAAAAAACTGTAGTTCTTACCTAATAATTTAAAAGGCATTGGTGGGCGCCCACCGTGGGGCTCGAACCCACGACCACAAGATTAAGAGTCTTGCGCTCTACCGACTGAGCTAGACGGGCTTCTTCCACAACAGGAACATCGTTACATACAGCATCAATCTTTAATGTCCTCAAGCCTATGACTTTTATTTTAACGGTCCTCTCTGCCGCAATCATGTTCCGACACTCTACTTGTGCATCCGATCAGCAACGATCTCTATTTCGCCTTCTAGTTCGTTTCGGTCGGGCTCACACTTCCCTCGTAAAAAAACTGTAGTTCTTACCTAATAATTTAAAAGGCATTGGTGGGCGCCCACCGTGGGGCTCGAACCCACGACCACAAGATTAAGAGTCTTGCGCTCTACCGACTGAGCTAGACGGGCTTCTTCCACAACAGGAACATCGTTACATACAGCATCAATCTTTAATGTCCTCAAGCCTATGACTTTTATTTTAACGGTCCTCTCTGCCGCAATCATGTTCCGACACTCTACTTGTGCATCCGATCAGCAACGATCTCTATTTCGCCTTCTAGTTCGTTTCGGTCGGGCTCACACTTCCCTCGTAAAAAAACTGTAGTTCTTACCTAATAATTTAAAAGGCATTGGTGGGCGCCCACCGTGGGGCTCGAACCCACGACCACAAGATTAAGAGTCTTGCGCTCTACCGACTGAGCTAGACGGGCTTCTTCCACAACAGGAACATCGTTACATACAGCATCAATCTTTAATGTCCTCAAGCCTATGACTTTTTATTTTAACGGTCCTCTCTGCCGCAATCATGTTCCGACACTCTACTTGTGCATCCGATCAGCAACGATCTCTATTTCGCCTTCTAGTTCGTTTCGGTCGGGCTCACACTTCCCTCGTAAAAAAACTGTAGTTTTTACCTAATAATTTAGAAGGCATTGGTGGGCGCCCACCGTGGGGCTCGAACCCACGACCACAAGATTAAGAGTCTTGCGCTCTACCGACTGAGCTAGACGGGCTTCTTCCACAACAGGAACATCGTTACATACAGCATCAATCTTTAATGTCCTCAAGCCTATGTCTTTTTATTTTAACGGTCCTCTCTGCCGCAATCATGTTCCGACACTCTACTTGTGCATCCGATCAGCAACGATCTCTATTTCGCCTTCTAGTTCGTTTCGGTCGGGCTCACACTTCCCTCGTAAAAAAACTGTAGTTTTTACCTAATAATTTAAAAGGCATTGGTGGGCGCCCACCGTGGGGCTCGAACCCACGACCACAAGATTAAGAGTCTTGCGCTCTACCGACTGAGCTAGACGGGCTTCTTCCACAACAGGAACATCGTTACATACAGCATCAATCTTTAATGTCCTCAAGCCTATGCCTTTTTATTCTAACGGTCCTCTCTGCCGCAATCATGTTCCGACACTCTACTTGTGCATCCGATCAGCAACGATCTCTATTTCGCCTTCTAGTTCGTTTCGGTCGGGCTCACACTTCCCTCGTAAAAAAACTGTAGTTCTTACCGAATAATTTAAAAGGCATTGGTGGGCGCCCACCGTGGGGCTCGAACCCACGACCACAAGATTAAGAGTCTTGCGCTCTACCGACTGAGCTAGACGGGCTTCTTCCACAACAGGAACATCGTTACATACAGCATCAATCTTTAATGTCCTCAAGCCTATGACTTTGTATTTTAACGGTCCTCTCTGCCGCAATCATGTTCCGACACTCTACTTGTGCATCCGATCAGCAACGATCTCTATTTCGCCTTCTAGTTCGTTTCGGTCGGGCTCACACTTCCCTCGTAAAAAAACTGTAGTTCTTACCTAATAATTTAAAAGGCATTGGTGGGCGCCCACCGTGGGGCTCGAACCCACGACCACAAGATTAAGAGTCTTGCGCTCTACCGACTGAGCTAGACGGGCTTCTTCCACAACAGGAACATCGTTACATACAGCATCAATCTTTAATGTCCTCAAGCCTATGACTTTTATTTTAACGGTCCTCTCTGCCGCAATCATGTTCCGACACTCTACTTGTGCATCCGATCAGCAACGATCTCTATTTCGCCTTCTAGTTCGTTTCGGTCGGGCTCACACTTCCCTCGTAAAAAAACTGTAGTTCTTACCTAATAATTTAAAAGGCATTGGTGGGCGCCCACCGTGGGGCTCGAACCCACGACCACAAGATTAAGAGTCTTGCGCTCTACCGACTGAGCTAGACGGGCTTCTTCCACAACAGGAACATCGTTACATACAGCATCAATCTTTAATGTCCTCAAGCCTATGACTTTTATTTTAACGGTCCTCTCTGCCGCAATCATGTTCCGACACTCTACTTGTGCATCCGATCAGCAACGATCTCTATTTCGCCTTCTAGTTCGTTTCGGTCGGGCTCACACTTCCCTCGTAAAAAAACTGTAGTTCTTACCGAATAATTTAAAAGGCATTGGTGGGCGCCCACCGTGGGGCTCGAACCCACGACCACAAGATTAAGAGTCTTGCGCTCTACCGACTGAGCTAGACGGGCTTCTTCCACAACAGGAACATCGTTACATACAGCATCAATCTTTAATGTCCTCAAGCCTATGACTTTTATTTTAACGGTCCTCTCTGCCGCAATCATGTTCCGACACTCTACTTGTGCATCCGATCAGCAACGATCTCTATTTCGCCTTCTAGTTCGTTTCGGTCGGGCTCACACTTCCCTCGTAAAAAAACTGTAGTTTTACCTAATAATTTAGAAGGCATTGGTGGGCGCCCACCGTGGGGCTCGAACCCACGACCACAAGATTAAGAGTCTTGCGCTCTACCGACTGAGCTAGACGGGCTTCTTCCACAACAGGAACATCGTTACATACAGCATCAATCTTTAATGTCCTCAAGCCTATGTCTTTTTATTTTAACGGTCCTCTCTGCCGCAATCATGTTCCGACACTCTACTTGTGCATCCGATCAGCAACGATCTCTATTTCGCCTTCTAGTTCGTTTCGGTCGGGCTCACACTTCCCTCGTAAAAAAACTGTAGTTCTTACCTAATAATTTAAAAGGCATTGGTGGGCGCCCACCGTGGGGCTCGAACCCACGACCACAAGATTAAGAGTCTTGCGCTCTACCGACTGAGCTAGACGGGCTTCTTCCACAACAGGAACATCGTTACATACAGCATCAATCTTTAATGTCCTCAAGCCTATGACTTTTATTTTAACGGTCCTCTCTGCCGCAATCATGTTCCGACACTCTACTTGTGCATCCGATCAGCAACGATCTCTATTTCGCCTTCTAGTTCGTTTCGGTCGGGCTCACACTTCCCTCGTAAAAAAACTGTAGTTCTTACCTAATAATTTAAAAGGCATTGGTGGGCGCCCACCGTGGGGCTCGAACCCACGACCACAAGATTAAGAGTCTTGCGCTCTACCGACTGAGCTAGACGGGCTTCTTCCACAACAGGAACATCGTTACATACAGCATCAATCTTTAATGTCCTCAAGCCTATGACTTTTATTTTAACGGTCCTCTCTGCCGCAATCATGTTCCGACACTCTACTTGTGCATCCGATCAGCAACGATCTCTATTTCGCCTTCTAGTTCGTTTCGGTCGGGCTCACACTTCCCTCGTAAAAAAACTGTAGTTCTTACCTAATAATTTAAAAGGCATTGGTGGGCGCCCACCGTGGGGCTCGAACCCACGACCACAAGATTAAGAGTCTTGCGCTCTACCGACTGAGCTAGACGGGCTTCTTCCACAACAGGAACATCGTTACATACAGCATCAATCTTTAATGTCCTCAAGCCTATGACTTTTATTTTAACGGTCCTCTCTGCCGCAATCATGTTCCGACACTCTACTTGTGCATCCGATCAGCAACGATCTCTATTTCGCCTTCTAGTTCGTTTCGGTCGGGCTCACACTTCCCTCGTAAAAAAACTGTAGTTCTTACCGAATAATTTAAAAGGCATTGGTGGGCGCCCACCGTGGGGCTCGAACCCACGACCACAAGATTAAGAGTCTTGCGCTCTACCGACTGAGCTAGACGGGCTTCTTCCACAACAGGAACATCGTTACATACAGCATCAATCTTTAATGTCCTCAAGCCTATGACTTTGTATTTTAACGGTCCTCTCTGCCGCAATCATGTTCCGACACTCTACTTGTGCATCCGATCAGCAACGATCTCTATTTCGCCTTCTAGTTCGTTTCGGTCGGGCTCACACTTCCCTCGTAAAAAAACTGTAGTTCTTACCGAATAATTTAAAAGGCATTGGTGGGCGCCCACCGTGGGGCTCGAACCCACGACCACAAGATTAAGAGTCTTGCGCTCTACCGACTGAGCTAGACGGGCTTCTTCCACAACAGGAACATCGTTACATACAGCATCAATCTTTAATGTCCTCAAGCCTATGACTTTGTATTTTAACGGTCCTCTCTGCCGCAATCATGTTCCGACACTCTACTTGTGCATCCGATCAGCAACGATCTCTATTTCGCCTTCTAGTTCGTTTCGGTCGGGCTCACACTTCCCTCGTAAAAAAACTGTAGTTCTTACCGAATAATTTAAAAGGCATTGGTGGGCGCCCACCGTGGGGCTCGAACCCACGACCACAAGATTAAGAGTCTTGCGCTCTACCGACTGAGCTAGACGGGCTTCTTCCACAACAGGAACATCGTTACATACAGCATCAATCTTTAATGTCCTCAAGCCTATGACTTTGTATTTTAACGGTCCTCTCTGCCGCAATCATGTTCCGACACTCTACTTGTGCATCCGATCAGCAACGATCTCTATTTCGCCTTCTAGTTCGTTTCGGTCGGGCTCACACTTCCCTCGTAAAAAAACTGTAGTTCTTACCGAATAATTTAAAAGGCATTGGTGGGCGCCCACCGTGGGGCTCGAACCCACGACCACAAGATTAAGAGTCTTGCGCTCTACCGACTGAGCTAGACGGGCTTCTTCCACAACAGGAACATCGTTACATACAGCATCAATCTTTAATGTCCTCAAGCCTATGACTTTGTATTTTAACGGTCCTCTCTGCCGCAATCATGTTCCGACACTCTACTTGTGCATCCGATCAGCAACGATCTCTATTTCGCCTTCTAGTTCGTTTCGGTCGGGCTCACACTTCCCTCGTAAAAAAACTGTAGTTCTTACCGAATAATTTAAAAGGCATTGGTGGGCGCCCACCGTGGGGCTCGAACCCACGACCACAAGATTAAGAGTCTTGCGCTCTACCGACTGAGCTAGACGGGCTTCTTCCACAACAGGAACATCGTTACATACAGCATCAATCTTTAATGTCCTCAAGCCTATGACTTTGTATTTTAACGGTCCTCTCTGCCGCAATCATGTTCCGACACTCTACTTGTGCATCCGATCAGCAACGATCTCTATTTCGCCTTCTAGTTCGTTTCGGTCGGGCTCACACTTCCCTCGTAAAAAAACTGTAGTTCTTACCGAATAATTTAAAAGGCATTGGTGGGCGCCCACCGTGGGGCTCGAACCCACGACCACAAGATTAAGAGTCTTGCGCTCTACCGACTGAGCTAGACGGGCTTCTTCCACAACAGGAACATCGTTACATACAGCATCAATCTTTAATGTCCTCAAGCCTATGACTTTGTATTTTAACGGTCCTCTCTGCCGCAATCATGTTCCGACACTCTACTTGTGCATCCGATCAGCAACGATCTCTATTTCGCCTTCTAGTTCGTTTCGGTCGGGCTCACACTTCCCTCGTAAAAAAACTGTAGTTCTTACCGAATAATTTAAAAGGCATTGGTGGGCGCCCACCGTGGGGCTCGAACCCACGACCACAAGATTAAGAGTCTTGCGCTCTACCGACTGAGCTAGACGGGCTTCTTCCACAACAGGAACATCGTTACATACAGCATCAATCTTTAATGTCCTCAAGCCTATGACTTTGTATTTTAACGGTCCTCTCTGCCGCAATCATGTTCCGACACTCTACTTGTGCATCCGATCAGCAACGATCTCTATTTCGCCTTCTAGTTCGTTTCGGTCGGGCTCACACTTCCCTCGTAAAAAAACTGTAGTTCTTACCGAATAATTTAAAAGGCATTGGTGGGCGCCCACCGTGGGGCTCGAACCCACGACCACAAGATTAAGAGTCTTGCGCTCTACCGACTGAGCTAGACGGGCTTCTTCCACAACAGGAACATCGTTACATACAGCATCAATCTTTAATGTCCTCAAGCCTATGACTTTGTATTTTAACGGTCCTCTCTGCCGCAATCATGTTCCGACACTCTACTTGTGCATCCGATCAGCAACGATCTCTATTTCGCCTTCTAGTTCGTTTCGGTCGGGCTCACACTTCCCTCGTAAAAAAACTGTAGTTCTTACCGAATAATTTAAAAGGCATTGGTGGGCGCCCACCGTGGGGCTCGAACCCACGACCACAAGATTAAGAGTCTTGCGCTCTACCGACTGAGCTAGACGGGCTTCTTCCACAACAGGAACATCGTTACATACAGCATCAATCTTTAATGTCCTCAAGCCTATGACTTTGTATTTTAACGGTCCTCTCTGCCGCAATCATGTTCCGACACTCTACTTGTGCATCCGATCAGCAACGATCTCTATTTCGCCTTCTAGTTCGTTTCGGTCGGGCTCACACTTCCCTCGTAAAAAAACTGTAGTTCTTACCGAATAATTTAAAAGGCATTGGTGGGCGCCCACCGTGGGGCTCGAACCCACGACCACAAGATTAAGAGTCTTGCGCTCTACCGACTGAGCTAGACGGGCTTCTTCCACAACAGGAACATCGTTACATACAGCATCAATCTTTAATGTCCTCAAGCCTATGACTTTGTATTTTAACGGTCCTCTCTGCCGCAATCATGTTCCGACACTCTACTTGTGCATCCGATCAGCAACGATCTCTATTTCGCCTTCTAGTTCGTTTCGGTCGGGCTCACACTTCCCTCGTAAAAAAACTGTAGTTCTTACCGAATAATTTAAAAGGCATTGGTGGGCGCCCACCGTGGGGCTCGAACCCACGACCACAAGATTAAGAGTCTTGCGCTCTACCGACTGAGCTAGACGGGCTTCTTCCACAACAGGAACATCGTTACATACAGCATCAATCTTTAATGTCCTCAAGCCTATGACTTTGTATTTTAACGGTCCTCTCTGCCGCAATCATGTTCCGACACTCTACTTGTGCATCCGATCAGCAACGATCTCTATTTCGCCTTCTAGTTCGTTTCGGTCGGGCTCACACTTCCCTCGTAAAAAAACTGTAGTTCTTACCGAATAATTTAAAAGGCATTGGTGGGCGCCCACCGTGGGGCTCGAACCCACGACCACAAGATTAAGAGTCTTGCGCTCTACCGACTGAGCTAGACGGGCTTCTTCCACAACAGGAACATCGTTACATACAGCATCAATCTTTAATGTCCTCAAGCCTATGACTTTGTATTTTAACGGTCCTCTCTGCCGCAATCATGTTCCGACACTCTACTTGTGCATCCGATCAGCAACGATCTCTATTTCGCCTTCTAGTTCGTTTCGGTCGGGCTCACACTTCCCTCGTAAAAAAACTGTAGTTCTTACCGAATAATTTAAAAGGCATTGGTGGGCGCCCACCGTGGGGCTCGAACCCACGACCACAAGATTAAGAGTCTTGCGCTCTACCGACTGAGCTAGACGGGCTTCTTCCACAACAGGAACATCGTTACATACAGCATCAATCTTTAATGTCCTCAAGCCTATGACTTTGTATTTTAACGGTCCTCTCTGCCGCAATCATGTTCCGACACTCTACTTGTGCATCCGATCAGCAACGATCTCTATTTCGCCTTCTAGTTCGTTTCGGTCGGGCTCACACTTCCCTCGTAAAAAAACTGTAGTTCTTACCGAATAATTTAAAAGGCATTGGTGGGCGCCCACCGTGGGGCTCGAACCCACGACCACAAGATTAAGAGTCTTGCGCTCTACCGACTGAGCTAGACGGGCTTCTTCCACAACAGGAACATCGTTACATACAGCATCAATCTTTAATGTCCTCAAGCCTATGACTTTGTATTTTAACGGTCCTCTCTGCCGCAATCATGTTCCGACACTCTACTTGTGCATCCGATCAGCAACGATCTCTATTTCGCCTTCTAGTTCGTTTCGGTCGGGCTCACACTTCCCTCGTAAAAAAACTGTAGTTCTTACCGAATAATTTAAAAGGCATTGGTGGGCGCCCACCGTGGGGCTCGAACCCACGACCACAAGATTAAGAGTCTTGCGCTCTACCGACTGAGCTAGACGGGCTTCTTCCACAACAGGAACATCGTTACATACAGCATCAATCTTTAATGTCCTCAAGCCTATGACTTTGTATTTTAACGGTCCTCTCTGCCGCAATCATGTTCCGACACTCTACTTGTGCATCCGATCAGCAACGATCTCTATTTCGCCTTCTAGTTCGTTTCGGTCGGGCTCACACTTCCCTCGTAAAAAAACTGTAGTTCTTACCGAATAATTTAAAAGGCATTGGTGGGCGCCCACCGTGGGGCTCGAACCCACGACCACAAGATTAAGAGTCTTGCGCTCTACCGACTGAGCTAGACGGGCTTCTTCCACAACAGGAACATCGTTACATACAGCATCAATCTTTAATGTCCTCAAGCCTATGACTTTGTATTTTAACGGTCCTCTCTGCCGCAATCATGTTCCGACACTCTACTTGTGCATCCGATCAGCAACGATCTCTATTTCGCCTTCTAGTTCGTTTCGGTCGGGCTCACACTTCCCTCGTAAAAAAACTGTAGTTCTTACCGAATAATTTAAAAGGCATTGGTGGGCGCCCACCGTGGGGCTCGAACCCACGACCACAAGATTAAGAGTCTTGCGCTCTACCGACTGAGCTAGACGGGCTTCTTCCACAACAGGAACATCGTTACATACAGCATCAATCTTTAATGTCCTCAAGCCTATGACTTTGTATTTTAACGGTCCTCTCTGCCGCAATCATGTTCCGACACTCTACTTGTGCATCCGATCAGCAACGATCTCTATTTCGCCTTCTAGTTCGTTTCGGTCGGGCTCACACTTCCCTCGTAAAAAAACTGTAGTTCTTACCGAATAATTTAAAAGGCATTGGTGGGCGCCCACCGTGGGGCTCGAACCCACGACCACAAGATTAAGAGTCTTGCGCTCTACCGACTGAGCTAGACGGGCTTCTTCCACAACAGGAACATCGTTACATACAGCATCAATCTTTAATGTCCTCAAGCCTATGACTTTGTATTTTAACGGTCCTCTCTGCCGCAATCATGTTCCGACACTCTACTTGTGCATCCGATCAGCAACGATCTCTATTTCGCCTTCTAGTTCGTTTCGGTCGGGCTCACACTTCCCTCGTAAAAAAACTGTAGTTCTTACCGAATAATTTAAAAGGCATTGGTGGGCGCCCACCGTGGGGCTCGAACCCACGACCACAAGATTAAGAGTCTTGCGCTCTACCGACTGAGCTAGACGGGCTTCTTCCACAACAGGAACATCGTTACATACAGCATCAATCTTTAATGTCCTCAAGCCTATGACTTTGTATTTTAACGGTCCTCTCTGCCGCAATCATGTTCCGACACTCTACTTGTGCATCCGATCAGCAACGATCTCTATTTCGCCTTCTAGTTCGTTTCGGTCGGGCTCACACTTCCCTCGTAAAAAAACTGTAGTTCTTACCGAATAATTTAAAAGGCATTGGTGGGCGCCCACCGTGGGGCTCGAACCCACGACCACAAGATTAAGAGTCTTGCGCTCTACCGACTGAGCTAGACGGGCTTCTTCCACAACAGGAACATCGTTACATACAGCATCAATCTTTAATGTCCTCAAGCCTATGACTTTGTATTTTAACGGTCCTCTCTGCCGCAATCATGTTCCGACACTCTACTTGTGCATCCGATCAGCAACGATCTCTATTTCGCCTTCTAGTTCGTTTCGGTCGGGCTCACACTTCCCTCGTAAAAAAACTGTAGTTCTTACCGAATAATTTAAAAGGCATTGGTGGGCGCCCACCGTGGGGCTCGAACCCACGACCACAAGATTAAGAGTCTTGCGCTCTACCGACTGAGCTAGACGGGCTTCTTCCACAACAGGAACATCGTTACATACAGCATCAATCTTTAATGTCCTCAAGCCTATGACTTTGTATTTTAACGGTCCTCTCTGCCGCAATCATGTTCCGACACTCTACTTGTGCATCCGATCAGCAACGATCTCTATTTCGCCTTCTAGTTCGTTTCGGTCGGGCTCACACTTCCCTCGTAAAAAAACTGTAGTTCTTACCGAATAATTTAAAAGGCATTGGTGGGCGCCCACCGTGGGGCTCGAACCCACGACCACAAGATTAAGAGTCTTGCGCTCTACCGACTGAGCTAGACGGGCTTCTTCCACAACAGGAACATCGTTACATACAGCATCAATCTTTAATGTCCTCAAGCCTATGACTTTGTATTTTAACGGTCCTCTCTGCCGCAATCATGTTCCGACACTCTACTTGTGCATCCGATCAGCAACGATCTCTATTTCGCCTTCTAGTTCGTTTCGGTCGGGCTCACACTTCCCTCGTAAAAAAACTGTAGTTCTTACCGAATAATTTAAAAGGCATTGGTGGGCGCCCACCGTGGGGCTCGAACCCACGACCACAAGATTAAGAGTCTTGCGCTCTACCGACTGAGCTAGACGGGCTTCTTCCACAACAGGAACATCGTTACATACAGCATCAATCTTTAATGTCCTCAAGCCTATGACTTTGTATTTTAACGGTCCTCTCTGCCGCAATCATGTTCCGACACTCTACTTGTGCATCCGATCAGCAACGATCTCTATTTCGCCTTCTAGTTCGTTTCGGTCGGGCTCACACTTCCCTCGTAAAAAAACTGTAGTTCTTACCGAATAATTTAAAAGGCATTGGTGGGCGCCCACCGTGGGGCTCGAACCCACGACCACAAGATTAAGAGTCTTGCGCTCTACCGACTGAGCTAGACGGGCTTCTTCCACAACAGGAACATCGTTACATACAGCATCAATCTTTAATGTCCTCAAGCCTATGACTTTGTATTTTAACGGTCCTCTCTGCCGCAATCATGTTCCGACACTCTACTTGTGCATCCGATCAGCAACGATCTCTATTTCGCCTTCTAGTTCGTTTCGGTCGGGCTCACACTTCCCTCGTAAAAAAACTGTAGTTCTTACCGAATAATTTAAAAGGCATTGGTGGGCGCCCACCGTGGGGCTCGAACCCACGACCACAAGATTAAGAGTCTTGCGCTCTACCGACTGAGCTAGACGGGCTTCTTCCACAACAGGAACATCGTTACATACAGCATCAATCTTTAATGTCCTCAAGCCTATGACTTTGTATTTTAACGGTCCTCTCTGCCGCAATCATGTTCCGACACTCTACTTGTGCATCCGATCAGCAACGATCTCTATTTCGCCTTCTAGTTCGTTTCGGTCGGGCTCACACTTCCCTCGTAAAAAAACTGTAGTTCTTACCGAATAATTTAAAAGGCATTGGTGGGCGCCCACCGTGGGGCTCGAACCCACGACCACAAGATTAAGAGTCTTGCGCTCTACCGACTGAGCTAGACGGGCTTCTTCCACAACAGGAACATCGTTACATACAGCATCAATCTTTAATGTCCTCAAGCCTATGACTTTGTATTTTAACGGTCCTCTCTGCCGCAATCATGTTCCGACACTCTACTTGTGCATCCGATCAGCAACGATCTCTATTTCGCCTTCTAGTTCGTTTCGGTCGGGCTCACACTTCCCTCGTAAAAAAACTGTAGTTCTTACCGAATAATTTAAAAGGCATTGGTGGGCGCCCACCGTGGGGCTCGAACCCACGACCACAAGATTAAGAGTCTTGCGCTCTACCGACTGAGCTAGACGGGCTTCTTCCACAACAGGAACATCGTTACATACAGCATCAATCTTTAATGTCCTCAAGCCTATGACTTTGTATTTTAACGGTCCTCTCTGCCGCAATCATGTTCCGACACTCTACTTGTGCATCCGATCAGCAACGATCTCTATTTCGCCTTCTAGTTCGTTTCGGTCGGGCTCACACTTCCCTCGTAAAAAAACTGTAGTTCTTACCGAATAATTTAAAAGGCATTGGTGGGCGCCCACCGTGGGGCTCGAACCCACGACCACAAGATTAAGAGTCTTGCGCTCTACCGACTGAGCTAGACGGGCTTCTTCCACAACAGGAACATCGTTACATACAGCATCAATCTTTAATGTCCTCAAGCCTATGACTTTGTATTTTAACGGTCCTCTCTGCCGCAATCATGTTCCGACACTCTACTTGTGCATCCGATCAGCAACGATCTCTATTTCGCCTTCTAGTTCGTTTCGGTCGGGCTCACACTTCCCTCGTAAAAAAACTGTAGTTCTTACCGAATAATTTAAAAGGCATTGGTGGGCGCCCACCGTGGGGCTCGAACCCACGACCACAAGATTAAGAGTCTTGCGCTCTACCGACTGAGCTAGACGGGCTTCTTCCACAACAGGAACATCGTTACATACAGCATCAATCTTTAATGTCCTCAAGCCTATGACTTTGTATTTTAACGGTCCTCTCTGCCGCAATCATGTTCCGACACTCTACTTGTGCATCCGATCAGCAACGATCTCTATTTCGCCTTCTAGTTCGTTTCGGTCGGGCTCACACTTCCCTCGTAAAAAAACTGTAGTTCTTACCGAATAATTTAAAAGGCATTGGTGGGCGCCCACCGTGGGGCTCGAACCCACGACCACAAGATTAAGAGTCTTGCGCTCTACCGACTGAGCTAGACGGGCTTCTTCCACAACAGGAACATCGTTACATACAGCATCAATCTTTAATGTCCTCAAGCCTATGACTTTGTATTTTAACGGTCCTCTCTGCCGCAATCATGTTCCGACACTCTACTTGTGCATCCGATCAGCAACGATCTCTATTTCGCCTTCTAGTTCGTTTCGGTCGGGCTCACACTTCCCTCGTAAAAAAACTGTAGTTCTTACCGAATAATTTAAAAGGCATTGGTGGGCGCCCACCGTGGGGCTCGAACCCACGACCACAAGATTAAGAGTCTTGCGCTCTACCGACTGAGCTAGACGGGCTTCTTCCACAACAGGAACATCGTTACATACAGCATCAATCTTTAATGTCCTCAAGCCTATGACTTTGTATTTTAACGGTCCTCTCTGCCGCAATCATGTTCCGACACTCTACTTGTGCATCCGATCAGCAACGATCTCTATTTCGCCTTCTAGTTCGTTTCGGTCGGGCTCACACTTCCCTCGTAAAAAAACTGTAGTTCTTACCGAATAATTTAAAAGGCATTGGTGGGCGCCCACCGTGGGGCTCGAACCCACGACCACAAGATTAAGAGTCTTGCGCTCTACCGACTGAGCTAGACGGGCTTCTTCCACAACAGGAACATCGTTACATACAGCATCAATCTTTAATGTCCTCAAGCCTATGACTTTGTATTTTAACGGTCCTCTCTGCCGCAATCATGTTCCGACACTCTACTTGTGCATCCGATCAGCAACGATCTCTATTTCGCCTTCTAGTTCGTTTCGGTCGGGCTCACACTTCCCTCGTAAAAAAACTGTAGTTCTTACCGAATAATTTAAAAGGCATTGGTGGGCGCCCACCGTGGGGCTCGAACCCACGACCACAAGATTAAGAGTCTTGCGCTCTACCGACTGAGCTAGACGGGCTTCTTCCACAACAGGAACATCGTTACATACAGCATCAATCTTTAATGTCCTCAAGCCTATGACTTTGTATTTTAACGGTCCTCTCTGCCGCAATCATGTTCCGACACTCTACTTGTGCATCCGATCAGCAACGATCTCTATTTCGCCTTCTAGTTCGTTTCGGTCGGGCTCACACTTCCCTCGTAAAAAAACTGTAGTTCTTACCGAATAATTTAAAAGGCATTGGTGGGCGCCCACCGTGGGGCTCGAACCCACGACCACAAGATTAAGAGTCTTGCGCTCTACCGACTGAGCTAGACGGGCTTCTTCCACAACAGGAACATCGTTACATACAGCATCAATCTTTAATGTCCTCAAGCCTATGACTTTGTATTTTAACGGTCCTCTCTGCCGCAATCATGTTCCGACACTCTACTTGTGCATCCGATCAGCAACGATCTCTATTTCGCCTTCTAGTTCGTTTCGGTCGGGCTCACACTTCCCTCGTAAAAAAACTGTAGTTCTTACCGAATAATTTAAAAGGCATTGGTGGGCGCCCACCGTGGGGCTCGAACCCACGACCACAAGATTAAGAGTCTTGCGCTCTACCGACTGAGCTAGACGGGCTTCTTCCACAACAGGAACATCGTTACATACAGCATCAATCTTTAATGTCCTCAAGCCTATGACTTTGTATTTTAACGGTCCTCTCTGCCGCAATCATGTTCCGACACTCTACTTGTGCATCCGATCAGCAACGATCTCTATTTCGCCTTCTAGTTCGTTTCGGTCGGGCTCACACTTCCCTCGTAAAAAAACTGTAGTTCTTACCGAATAATTTAAAAGGCATTGGTGGGCGCCCACCGTGGGGCTCGAACCCACGACCACAAGATTAAGAGTCTTGCGCTCTACCGACTGAGCTAGACGGGCTTCTTCCACAACAGGAACATCGTTACATACAGCATCAATCTTTAATGTCCTCAAGCCTATGACTTTGTATTTTAACGGTCCTCTCTGCCGCAATCATGTTCCGACACTCTACTTGTGCATCCGATCAGCAACGATCTCTATTTCGCCTTCTAGTTCGTTTCGGTCGGGCTCACACTTCCCTCGTAAAAAAACTGTAGTTCTTACCGAATAATTTAAAAGGCATTGGTGGGCGCCCACCGTGGGGCTCGAACCCACGACCACAAGATTAAGAGTCTTGCGCTCTACCGACTGAGCTAGACGGGCTTCTTCCACAACAGGAACATCGTTACATACAGCATCAATCTTTAATGTCCTCAAGCCTATGACTTTGTATTTTAACGGTCCTCTCTGCCGCAATCATGTTCCGACACTCTACTTGTGCATCCGATCAGCAACGATCTCTATTTCGCCTTCTAGTTCGTTTCGGTCGGGCTCACACTTCCCTCGTAAAAAAACTGTAGTTCTTACCGAATAATTTAAAAGGCATTGGTGGGCGCCCACCGTGGGGCTCGAACCCACGACCACAAGATTAAGAGTCTTGCGCTCTACCGACTGAGCTAGACGGGCTTCTTCCACAACAGGAACATCGTTACATACAGCATCAATCTTTAATGTCCTCAAGCCTATGACTTTGTATTTTAACGGTCCTCTCTGCCGCAATCATGTTCCGACACTCTACTTGTGCATCCGATCAGCAACGATCTCTATTTCGCCTTCTAGTTCGTTTCGGTCGGGCTCACACTTCCCTCGTAAAAAAACTGTAGTTCTTACCGAATAATTTAAAAGGCATTGGTGGGCGCCCACCGTGGGGCTCGAACCCACGACCACAAGATTAAGAGTCTTGCGCTCTACCGACTGAGCTAGACGGGCTTCTTCCACAACAGGAACATCGTTACATACAGCATCAATCTTTAATGTCCTCAAGCCTATGACTTTGTATTTTAACGGTCCTCTCTGCCGCAATCATGTTCCGACACTCTACTTGTGCATCCGATCAGCAACGATCTCTATTTCGCCTTCTAGTTCGTTTCGGTCGGGCTCACACTTCCCTCGTAAAAAAACTGTAGTTCTTACCGAATAATTTAAAAGGCATTGGTGGGCGCCCACCGTGGGGCTCGAACCCACGACCACAAGATTAAGAGTCTTGCGCTCTACCGACTGAGCTAGACGGGCTTCTTCCACAACAGGAACATCGTTACATACAGCATCAATCTTTAATGTCCTCAAGCCTATGACTTTGTATTTTAACGGTCCTCTCTGCCGCAATCATGTTCCGACACTCTACTTGTGCATCCGATCAGCAACGATCTCTATTTCGCCTTCTAGTTCGTTTCGGTCGGGCTCACACTTCCCTCGTAAAAAAACTGTAGTTCTTACCGAATAATTTAAAAGGCATTGGTGGGCGCCCACCGTGGGGCTCGAACCCACGACCACAAGATTAAGAGTCTTGCGCTCTACCGACTGAGCTAGACGGGCTTCTTCCACAACAGGAACATCGTTACATACAGCATCAATCTTTAATGTCCTCAAGCCTATGACTTTGTATTTTAACGGTCCTCTCTGCCGCAATCATGTTCCGACACTCTACTTGTGCATCCGATCAGCAACGATCTCTATTTCGCCTTCTAGTTCGTTTCGGTCGGGCTCACACTTCCCTCGTAAAAAAACTGTAGTTCTTACCGAATAATTTAAAAGGCATTGGTGGGCGCCCACCGTGGGGCTCGAACCCACGACCACAAGATTAAGAGTCTTGCGCTCTACCGACTGAGCTAGACGGGCTTCTTCCACAACAGGAACATCGTTACATACAGCATCAATCTTTAATGTCCTCAAGCCTATGACTTTGTATTTTAACGGTCCTCTCTGCCGCAATCATGTTCCGACACTCTACTTGTGCATCCGATCAGCAACGATCTCTATTTCGCCTTCTAGTTCGTTTCGGTCGGGCTCACACTTCCCTCGTAAAAAAACTGTAGTTCTTACCGAATAATTTAAAAGGCATTGGTGGGCGCCCACCGTGGGGCTCGAACCCACGACCACAAGATTAAGAGTCTTGCGCTCTACCGACTGAGCTAGACGGGCTTCTTCCACAACAGGAACATCGTTACATACAGCATCAATCTTTAATGTCCTCAAGCCTATGACTTTGTATTTTAACGGTCCTCTCTGCCGCAATCATGTTCCGACACTCTACTTGTGCATCCGATCAGCAACGATCTCTATTTCGCCTTCTAGTTCGTTTCGGTCGGGCTCACACTTCCCTCGTAAAAAAACTGTAGTTCTTACCGAATAATTTAAAAGGCATTGGTGGGCGCCCACCGTGGGGCTCGAACCCACGACCACAAGATTAAGAGTCTTGCGCTCTACCGACTGAGCTAGACGGGCTTCTTCCACAACAGGAACATCGTTACATACAGCATCAATCTTTAATGTCCTCAAGCCTATGACTTTGTATTTTAACGGTCCTCTCTGCCGCAATCATGTTCCGACACTCTACTTGTGCATCCGATCAGCAACGATCTCTATTTCGCCTTCTAGTTCGTTTCGGTCGGGCTCACACTTCCCTCGTAAAAAAACTGTAGTTCTTACCGAATAATTTAAAAGGCATTGGTGGGCGCCCACCGTGGGGCTCGAACCCACGACCACAAGATTAAGAGTCTTGCGCTCTACCGACTGAGCTAGACGGGCTTCTTCCACAACAGGAACATCGTTACATACAGCATCAATCTTTAATGTCCTCAAGCCTATGACTTTGTATTTTAACGGTCCTCTCTGCCGCAATCATGTTCCGACACTCTACTTGTGCATCCGATCAGCAACGATCTCTATTTCGCCTTCTAGTTCGTTTCGGTCGGGCTCACACTTCCCTCGTAAAAAAACTGTAGTTCTTACCGAATAATTTAAAAGGCATTGGTGGGCGCCCACCGTGGGGCTCGAACCCACGACCACAAGATTAAGAGTCTTGCGCTCTACCGACTGAGCTAGACGGGCTTCTTCCACAACAGGAACATCGTTACATACAGCATCAATCTTTAATGTCCTCAAGCCTATGACTTTGTATTTTAACGGTCCTCTCTGCCGCAATCATGTTCCGACACTCTACTTGTGCATCCGATCAGCAACGATCTCTATTTCGCCTTCTAGTTCGTTTCGGTCGGGCTCACACTTCCCTCGTAAAAAAACTGTAGTTCTTACCGAATAATTTAAAAGGCATTGGTGGGCGCCCACCGTGGGGCTCGAACCCACGACCACAAGATTAAGAGTCTTGCGCTCTACCGACTGAGCTAGACGGGCTTCTTCCACAACAGGAACATCGTTACATACAGCATCAATCTTTAATGTCCTCAAGCCTATGACTTTGTATTTTAACGGTCCTCTCTGCCGCAATCATGTTCCGACACTCTACTTGTGCATCCGATCAGCAACGATCTCTATTTCGCCTTCTAGTTCGTTTCGGTCGGGCTCACACTTCCCTCGTAAAAAAACTGTAGTTCTTACCGAATAATTTAAAAGGCATTGGTGGGCGCCCACCGTGGGGCTCGAACCCACGACCACAAGATTAAGAGTCTTGCGCTCTACCGACTGAGCTAGACGGGCTTCTTCCACAACAGGAACATCGTTACATACAGCATCAATCTTTAATGTCCTCAAGCCTATGACTTTGTATTTTAACGGTCCTCTCTGCCGCAATCATGTTCCGACACTCTACTTGTGCATCCGATCAGCAACGATCTCTATTTCGCCTTCTAGTTCGTTTCGGTCGGGCTCACACTTCCCTCGTAAAAAAACTGTAGTTCTTACCGAATAATTTAAAAGGCATTGGTGGGCGCCCACCGTGGGGCTCGAACCCACGACCACAAGATTAAGAGTCTTGCGCTCTACCGACTGAGCTAGACGGGCTTCTTCCACAACAGGAACATCGTTACATACAGCATCAATCTTTAATGTCCTCAAGCCTATGACTTTGTATTTTAACGGTCCTCTCTGCCGCAATCATGTTCCGACACTCTACTTGTGCATCCGATCAGCAACGATCTCTATTTCGCCTTCTAGTTCGTTTCGGTCGGGCTCACACTTCCCTCGTAAAAAAACTGTAGTTCTTACCGAATAATTTAAAAGGCATTGGTGGGCGCCCACCGTGGGGCTCGAACCCACGACCACAAGATTAAGAGTCTTGCGCTCTACCGACTGAGCTAGACGGGCTTCTTCCACAACAGGAACATCGTTACATACAGCATCAATCTTTAATGTCCTCAAGCCTATGACTTTGTATTTTAACGGTCCTCTCTGCCGCAATCATGTTCCGACACTCTACTTGTGCATCCGATCAGCAACGATCTCTATTTCGCCTTCTAGTTCGTTTCGGTCGGGCTCACACTTCCCTCGTAAAAAAACTGTAGTTCTTACCGAATAATTTAAAAGGCATTGGTGGGCGCCCACCGTGGGGCTCGAACCCACGACCACAAGATTAAGAGTCTTGCGCTCTACCGACTGAGCTAGACGGGCTTCTTCCACAACAGGAACATCGTTACATACAGCATCAATCTTTAATGTCCTCAAGCCTATGACTTTGTATTTTAACGGTCCTCTCTGCCGCAATCATGTTCCGACACTCTACTTGTGCATCCGATCAGCAACGATCTCTATTTCGCCTTCTAGTTCGTTTCGGTCGGGCTCACACTTCCCTCGTAAAAAAACTGTAGTTCTTACCGAATAATTTAAAAGGCATTGGTGGGCGCCCACCGTGGGGCTCGAACCCACGACCACAAGATTAAGAGTCTTGCGCTCTACCGACTGAGCTAGACGGGCTTCTTCCACAACAGGAACATCGTTACATACAGCATCAATCTTTAATGTCCTCAAGCCTATGACTTTGTATTTTAACGGTCCTCTCTGCCGCAATCATGTTCCGACACTCTACTTGTGCATCCGATCAGCAACGATCTCTATTTCGCCTTCTAGTTCGTTTCGGTCGGGCTCACACTTCCCTCGTAAAAAAACTGTAGTTCTTACCGAATAATTTAAAAGGCATTGGTGGGCGCCCACCGTGGGGCTCGAACCCACGACCACAAGATTAAGAGTCTTGCGCTCTACCGACTGAGCTAGACGGGCTTCTTCCACAACAGGAACATCGTTACATACAGCATCAATCTTTAATGTCCTCAAGCCTATGACTTTGTATTTTAACGGTCCTCTCTGCCGCAATCATGTTCCGACACTCTACTTGTGCATCCGATCAGCAACGATCTCTATTTCGCCTTCTAGTTCGTTTCGGTCGGGCTCACACTTCCCTCGTAAAAAAACTGTAGTTCTTACCGAATAATTTAAAAGGCATTGGTGGGCGCCCACCGTGGGGCTCGAACCCACGACCACAAGATTAAGAGTCTTGCGCTCTACCGACTGAGCTAGACGGGCTTCTTCCACAACAGGAACATCGTTACATACAGCATCAATCTTTAATGTCCTCAAGCCTATGACTTTGTATTTTAACGGTCCTCTCTGCCGCAATCATGTTCCGACACTCTACTTGTGCATCCGATCAGCAACGATCTCTATTTCGCCTTCTAGTTCGTTTCGGTCGGGCTCACACTTCCCTCGTAAAAAAACTGTAGTTCTTACCGAATAATTTAAAAGGCATTGGTGGGCGCCCACCGTGGGGCTCGAACCCACGACCACAAGATTAAGAGTCTTGCGCTCTACCGACTGAGCTAGACGGGCTTCTTCCACAACAGGAACATCGTTACATACAGCATCAATCTTTAATGTCCTCAAGCCTATGACTTTGTATTTTAACGGTCCTCTCTGCCGCAATCATGTTCCGACACTCTACTTGTGCATCCGATCAGCAACGATCTCTATTTCGCCTTCTAGTTCGTTTCGGTCGGGCTCACACTTCCCTCGTAAAAAAACTGTAGTTCTTACCGAATAATTTAAAAGGCATTGGTGGGCGCCCACCGTGGGGCTCGAACCCACGACCACAAGATTAAGAGTCTTGCGCTCTACCGACTGAGCTAGACGGGCTTCTTCCACAACAGGAACATCGTTACATACAGCATCAATCTTTAATGTCCTCAAGCCTATGACTTTGTATTTTAACGGTCCTCTCTGCCGCAATCATGTTCCGACACTCTACTTGTGCATCCGATCAGCAACGATCTCTATTTCGCCTTCTAGTTCGTTTCGGTCGGGCTCACACTTCCCTCGTAAAAAAACTGTAGTTCTTACCGAATAATTTAAAAGGCATTGGTGGGCGCCCACCGTGGGGCTCGAACCCACGACCACAAGATTAAGAGTCTTGCGCTCTACCGACTGAGCTAGACGGGCTTCTTCCACAACAGGAACATCGTTACATACAGCATCAATCTTTAATGTCCTCAAGCCTATGACTTTGTATTTTAACGGTCCTCTCTGCCGCAATCATGTTCCGACACTCTACTTGTGCATCCGATCAGCAACGATCTCTATTTCGCCTTCTAGTTCGTTTCGGTCGGGCTCACACTTCCCTCGTAAAAAAACTGTAGTTCTTACCGAATAATTTAAAAGGCATTGGTGGGCGCCCACCGTGGGGCTCGAACCCACGACCACAAGATTAAGAGTCTTGCGCTCTACCGACTGAGCTAGACGGGCTTCTTCCACAACAGGAACATCGTTACATACAGCATCAATCTTTAATGTCCTCAAGCCTATGACTTTGTATTTTAACGGTCCTCTCTGCCGCAATCATGTTCCGACACTCTACTTGTGCATCCGATCAGCAACGATCTCTATTTCGCCTTCTAGTTCGTTTCGGTCGGGCTCACACTTCCCTCGTAAAAAAACTGTAGTTCTTACCGAATAATTTAAAAGGCATTGGTGGGCGCCCACCGTGGGGCTCGAACCCACGACCACAAGATTAAGAGTCTTGCGCTCTACCGACTGAGCTAGACGGGCTTCTTCCACAACAGGAACATCGTTACATACAGCATCAATCTTTAATGTCCTCAAGCCTATGACTTTGTATTTTAACGGTCCTCTCTGCCGCAATCATGTTCCGACACTCTACTTGTGCATCCGATCAGCAACGATCTCTATTTCGCCTTCTAGTTCGTTTCGGTCGGGCTCACACTTCCCTCGTAAAAAAACTGTAGTTCTTACCGAATAATTTAAAAGGCATTGGTGGGCGCCCACCGTGGGGCTCGAACCCACGACCACAAGATTAAGAGTCTTGCGCTCTACCGACTGAGCTAGACGGGCTTCTTCCACAACAGGAACATCGTTACATACAGCATCAATCTTTAATGTCCTCAAGCCTATGACTTTGTATTTTAACGGTCCTCTCTGCCGCAATCATGTTCCGACACTCTACTTGTGCATCCGATCAGCAACGATCTCTATTTCGCCTTCTAGTTCGTTTCGGTCGGGCTCACACTTCCCTCGTAAAAAAACTGTAGTTCTTACCGAATAATTTAAAAGGCATTGGTGGGCGCCCACCGTGGGGCTCGAACCCACGACCACAAGATTAAGAGTCTTGCGCTCTACCGACTGAGCTAGACGGGCTTCTTCCACAACAGGAACATCGTTACATACAGCATCAATCTTTAATGTCCTCAAGCCTATGACTTTGTATTTTAACGGTCCTCTCTGCCGCAATCATGTTCCGACACTCTACTTGTGCATCCGATCAGCAACGATCTCTATTTCGCCTTCTAGTTCGTTTCGGTCGGGCTCACACTTCCCTCGTAAAAAAACTGTAGTTCTTACCTAATAATTTAAAAGGCATTGGTGGGCGCCCACCGTGGGGCTCGAACCCACGACCACAAGATTAAGAGTCTTGCGCTCTACCGACTGAGCTAGACGGGCTTCTTCCACAACAGGAACATCGTTACATACAGCATCAATCTTTAATGTCCTCAAGCCTATGACTTTGTATTTTAACGGTCCTCTCTGCCGCAATCATGTTCCGACACTCTACTTGTGCATCCGATCAGCAACGATCTCTATTTCGCCTTCTAGTTCGTTTCGGTCGGGCTCACACTTCCCTCGTAAAAAAACTGTAGTTCTTACCGAATAATTTAAAAGGCATTGGTGGGCGCCCACCGTGGGGCTCGAACCCACGACCACAAGATTAAGAGTCTTGCGCTCTACCGACTGAGCTAGACGGGCTTCTTCCACAACAGGAACATCGTTACATACAGCATCAATCTTTAATGTCCTCAAGCCTATGACTTTGTATTTTAACGGTCCTCTCTGCCGCAATCATGTTCCGACACTCTACTTGTGCATCCGATCAGCAACGATCTCTATTTCGCCTTCTAGTTCGTTTCGGTCGGGCTCACACTTCCCTCGTAAAAAAACTGTAGTTCTTACCGAATAATTTAAAAGGCATTGGTGGGCGCCCACCGTGGGGCTCGAACCCACGACCACAAGATTAAGAGTCTTGCGCTCTACCGACTGAGCTAGACGGGCTTCTTCCACAACAGGAACATCGTTACATACAGCATCAATCTTTAATGTCCTCAAGCCTATGACTTTGTATTTTAACGGTCCTCTCTGCCGCAATCATGTTCCGACACTCTACTTGTGCATCCGATCAGCAACGATCTCTATTTCGCCTTCTAGTTCGTTTCGGTCGGGCTCACACTTCCCTCGTAAAAAAACTGTAGTTCTTACCGAATAATTTAAAAGGCATTGGTGGGCGCCCACCGTGGGGCTCGAACCCACGACCACAAGATTAAGAGTCTTGCGCTCTACCGACTGAGCTAGACGGGCTTCTTCCACAACAGGAACATCGTTACATACAGCATCAATCTTTAATGTCCTCAAGCCTATGACTTTGTATTTTAACGGTCCTCTCTGCCGCAATCATGTTCCGACACTCTACTTGTGCATCCGATCAGCAACGATCTCTATTTCGCCTTCTAGTTCGTTTCGGTCGGGCTCACACTTCCCTCGTAAAAAAACTGTAGTTCTTACCGAATAATTTAAAAGGCATTGGTGGGCGCCCACCGTGGGGCTCGAACCCACGACCACAAGATTAAGAGTCTTGCGCTCTACCGACTGAGCTAGACGGGCTTCTTCCACAACAGGAACATCGTTACATACAGCATCAATCTTTAATGTCCTCAAGCCTATGACTTTGTATTTTAACGGTCCTCTCTGCCGCAATCATGTTCCGACACTCTACTTGTGCATCCGATCAGCAACGATCTCTATTTCGCCTTCTAGTTCGTTTCGGTCGGGCTCACACTTCCCTCGTAAAAAAACTGTAGTTCTTACCGAATAATTTAAAAGGCATTGGTGGGCGCCCACCGTGGGGCTCGAACCCACGACCACAAGATTAAGAGTCTTGCGCTCTACCGACTGAGCTAGACGGGCTTCTTCCACAACAGGAACATCGTTACATACAGCATCAATCTTTAATGTCCTCAAGCCTATGACTTTGTATTTTAACGGTCCTCTCTGCCGCAATCATGTTCCGACACTCTACTTGTGCATCCGATCAGCAACGATCTCTATTTCGCCTTCTAGTTCGTTTCGGTCGGGCTCACACTTCCCTCGTAAAAAAACTGTAGTTCTTACCGAATAATTTAAAAGGCATTGGTGGGCGCCCACCGTGGGGCTCGAACCCACGACCACAAGATTAAGAGTCTTGCGCTCTACCGACTGAGCTAGACGGGCTTCTTCCACAACAGGAACATCGTTACATACAGCATCAATCTTTAATGTCCTCAAGCCTATGACTTTGTATTTTAACGGTCCTCTCTGCCGCAATCATGTTCCGACACTCTACTTGTGCATCCGATCAGCAACGATCTCTATTTCGCCTTCTAGTTCGTTTCGGTCGGGCTCACACTTCCCTCGTAAAAAAACTGTAGTTCTTACCGAATAATTTAAAAGGCATTGGTGGGCGCCCACCGTGGGGCTCGAACCCACGACCACAAGATTAAGAGTCTTGCGCTCTACCGACTGAGCTAGACGGGCTTCTTCCACAACAGGAACATCGTTACATACAGCATCAATCTTTAATGTCCTCAAGCCTATGACTTTGTATTTTAACGGTCCTCTCTGCCGCAATCATGTTCCGACACTCTACTTGTGCATCCGATCAGCAACGATCTCTATTTCGCCTTCTAGTTCGTTTCGGTCGGGCTCACACTTCCCTCGTAAAAAAACTGTAGTTCTTACCGAATAATTTAAAAGGCATTGGTGGGCGCCCACCGTGGGGCTCGAACCCACGACCACAAGATTAAGAGTCTTGCGCTCTACCGACTGAGCTAGACGGGCTTCTTCCACAACAGGAACATCGTTACATACAGCATCAATCTTTAATGTCCTCAAGCCTATGACTTTGTATTTTAACGGTCCTCTCTGCCGCAATCATGTTCCGACACTCTACTTGTGCATCCGATCAGCAACGATCTCTATTTCGCCTTCTAGTTCGTTTCGGTCGGGCTCACACTTCCCTCGTAAAAAAACTGTAGTTCTTACCTAATAATTTAAAAGGCATTGGTGGGCGCCCACCGTGGGGCTCGAACCCACGACCACAAGATTAAGAGTCTTGCGCTCTACCGACTGAGCTAGACGGGCTTCTTCCACAACAGGAACATCGTTACATACAGCATCAATCTTTAATGTCCTCAAGCCTATGACTTTTATTTTAACGGTCCTCTCTGCCGCAATCATGTTCCGACACTCTACTTGTGCATCCGATCAGCAACGATCTCTATTTCGCCTTCTAGTTCGTTTCGGTCGGGCTCACACTTCCCTCGTAAAAAAACTGTAGTTCTTACCGAATAATTTAAAAGGCATTGGTGGGCGCCCACCGTGGGGCTCGAACCCACGACCACAAGATTAAGAGTCTTGCGCTCTACCGACTGAGCTAGACGGGCTTCTTCCACAACAGGAACATCGTTACATACAGCATCAATCTTTAATGTCCTCAAGCCTATGACTTTTATTCTAACGGTCCTCTCTGCCGCAATCATGTTCCGACACTCTACTTGTGCATCCGATCAGCAACGATCTCTATTTCGCCTTCTAGTTCGTTTCGGTCGGGCTCACACTTCCCTCGTAAAAAAACTGTAGTTCTTACCTAATAATTTAAAAGGCATTGGTGGGCGCCCACCGTGGGGCTCGAACCCACGACCACAAGATTAAGAGTCTTGCGCTCTACCGACTGAGCTAGACGGGCTTCTTCCACAACAGGAACATCGTTACATACAGCATCAATCTTTAATGTCCTCAAGCCTATGACTTTTATTTTAACGGTCCTCTCTGCCGCAATCATGTTCCGACACTCTACTTGTGCATCCGATCAGCAACGATCTCTATTTCGCCTTCTAGTTCGTTTCGGTCGGGCTCACACTTCCCTCGTAAAAAAACTGTAGTTCTTACCGAATAATTTAAAAGGCATTGGTGGGCGCCCACCGTGGGGCTCGAACCCACGACCACAAGATTAAGAGTCTTGCGCTCTACCGACTGAGCTAGACGGGCTTCTTCCACAACAGGAACATCGTTACATACAGCATCAATCTTTAATGTCCTCAAGCCTATGACTTTTATTTTAACGGTCCTCTCTGCCGCAATCATGTTCCGACACTCTACTTGTGCATCCGATCAGCAACGATCTCTATTTCGCCTTCTAGTTCGTTTCGGTCGGGCTCACACTTCCCTCGTAAAAAAACTGTAGTTCTTACCGAATAATTTAAAAGGCATTGGTGGGCGCCCACCGTGGGGCTCGAACCCACGACCACAAGATTAAGAGTCTTGCGCTCTACCGACTGAGCTAGACGGGCTTCTTCCACAACAGGAACATCGTTACATACAGCATCAATCTTTAATGTCCTCAAGCCTATGACTTTGTATTTTAACGGTCCTCTCTGCCGCAATCATGTTCCGACACTCTACTTGTGCATCCGATCAGCAACGATCTCTATTTCGCCTTCTAGTTCGTTTCGGTCGGGCTCACACTTCCCTCGTAAAAAAACTGTAGTTCTTACCGAATAATTTAAAAGGCATTGGTGGGCGCCCACCGTGGGGCTCGAACCCACGACCACAAGATTAAGAGTCTTGCGCTCTACCGACTGAGCTAGACGGGCTTCTTCCACAACAGGAACATCGTTACATACAGCATCAATCTTTAATGTCCTCAAGCCTATGACTTTTATTTTAACGGTCCTCTCTGCCGCAATCATGTTCCGACACTCTACTTGTGCATCCGATCAGCAACGATCTCTATTTCGCCTTCTAGTTCGTTTCGGTCGGGCTCACACTTCCCTCGTAAAAAAACTGTAGTTCTTACCGAATAATTTAAAAGGCATTGGTGGGCGCCCACCGTGGGGCTCGAACCCACGACCACAAGATTAAGAGTCTTGCGCTCTACCGACTGAGCTAGACGGGCTTCTTCCACAACAGGAACATCGTTACATACAGCATCAATCTTTAATGTCCTCAAGCCTATGACTTTTATTTTAACGGTCCTCTCTGCCGCAATCATGTTCCGACACTCTACTTGTGCATCCGATCAGCAACGATCTCTATTTCGCCTTCTAGTTCGTTTCGGTCGGGCTCACACTTCCCTCGTAAAAAAACTGTAGTTCTTACCGAATAATTTAAAAGGCATTGGTGGGCGCCCACCGTGGGGCTCGAACCCACGACCACAAGATTAAGAGTCTTGCGCTCTACCGACTGAGCTAGACGGGCTTCTTCCACAACAGGAACATCGTTACATACAGCATCAATCTTTAATGTCCTCAAGCCTATGACTTTGTATTTTAACGGTCCTCTCTGCCGCAATCATGTTCCGACACTCTACTTGTGCATCCGATCAGCAACGATCTCTATTTCGCCTTCTAGTTCGTTTCGGTCGGGCTCACACTTCCCTCGTAAAAAACTGTAGTTCTTACCGAATAATTTAAAAGGCATTGGTGGGCGCCCACCGTGGGGCTCGAACCCACGACCACAAGATTAAGAGTCTTGCGCTCTACCGACTGAGCTAGACGGGCTTCTTCCACAACAGGAACATCGTTACATACAGCATCAATCTTTAATGTCCTCAAGCCTATGACTTTGTATTTTAACGGTCCTCTCTGCCGCAATCATGTTCCGACACTCTACTTGTGCATCCGATCAGCAACGATCTCTATTTCGCCTTCTAGTTCGTTTCGGTCGGGCTCACACTTCCCTCGTAAAAAAACTGTAGTTCTTACCGAATAATTTAAAAGGCATTGGTGGGCGCCCACCGTGGGGCTCGAACCCACGACCACAAGATTAAGAGTCTTGCGCTCTACCGACTGAGCTAGACGGGCTTCTTCCACAACAGGAACATCGTTACATACAGCATCAATCTTTAATGTCCTCAAGCCTATGACTTTTATTTTAACGGTCTCTCTGCGCAATCATGTTCCGACACTCTACTTGTGCATCCGATCAGCAACGATCTCTATTTCGCCTTCTAGTTCGTTTCGGTCGGGCTCACACTTCCCTCGTAAAAAAACTGTAGTTCTTACCGAATAATTAAAAGGTATTGGTGGGCGCCCCCGTGGGGCTCGAACCCAGACCACAAGATTAAGAGTGGTGCGCTCTACCGACTGAGCTAGACGGGCTTCTTCCACAAAACAGGGAAATCGTTACATACAGCATCAATCTTTAATGTCCTCAAGCTATGACTTTGTATTTTCCGACACTCTACTTGTGCATCCGATCAGCAACGATCTCTATTTCGCCTTCTAGTTCGTTTCGGTCGGGCTCACACTTCCCTCGTAAAAAAACTGTAGTTCTTAC